>JAMPIV010001968.1:330334-516608 GCA_024509875.1 Oreohelix idahoensis | reverse complement strand
CCGTTTTAAATTTAATTTGTGGATGGTGAAATAATTTCACGCACAGTGGCCATTATACACAGGTTTCCTTTCTGCATAAACACGGTCAAGTTGTCTGTTTGTTCAACTTTCTTTGAAAAACTACAAATTCGTACACACATTTTTCCTTGGTTGAACGATTTTCTTTATTCATATTTCCTTTCATCGAAATTGTTGGGATTTTATTATTATTGTCATACCGTGGGCCTATCTAACTGGTGCTTTCCTTTGTTTTGATCCACCTAGGAAATCAAATTAATTAAAGTTACATGTGGTGCCCATATATAAAATTTACTCCATAATGTTTATCTTTTTTTTACCCATCATATAATCAATCTGCCTGTGTGCTCTGAATACCTGTTCAGCAACATTTAGCACCACCTCACCCAAGCCTCCCTCATGCACCTCCACATGTATCCATTGATGCAACCTCTCAGGTCTGGAGCCATGGACTCTAACTTAGTTTGTTCTAAAATAAGGGGACCATTCCTTAGATCTTGGGTTTTCCCCCCAGATGAATGTCCATTTCTTCCAAGTATTGTCTCTCTATTCGTGCAGAGAGACACTGGTGCTAGGTTTCACCTTTCAGTAGTTTTAGGTCATTCCTAAATATTATTTTTCCTAACTAAAAATTCTGCGTTCATTTTCATTAATCTTAACCAGGAAGGTAGCTGCTATTAGCATGTCATTAATTTTCCTGATCAACTTAATCTTGATCATCTTTTGGACTAATAAAAAATCTCAAAGCTGACCCACCGAAGTCCTGAGATAAAAATTAATACTCTACTTTCCAGCATTACAATCTTTAAGCTACATCCTTTCTCACTTTCTAACCCTTCATTGTCGTAGCTAATAGTTTCATTATCACCTATTTTAGATAGCTCTACTATATCAATTGTTCTTTATCAACCCCAAACCATGATCATTAAATCGGATAATTCATGCTGAGGTTGAGGAGTCTCCTGACTAGCTCAAGTGGCATCAGAAGGCCAACAAAGGGGACGGGTCCTGGACACCATTTTTCACCTGAGCATGGCCATTGACACTCAAGAAAACATCCCTTAGTCTATCACGAATCTCAGAGCCTCCATTTATAATCTTTTTTCTTCTTGCTTCCTTTCTGCAGCTTCAATTCGCTTGTCTTCCCTTTCTGCAGACTAAGCCTCTTTTCTCTTCTCTTCTGCAGCATAAATCTTATTGCTCTCTCTTTCTGCAGATAAAGGACCAAAAATTCTTAGCCTCATAGCATCAATCTTTCTAAACCATCCATTAAGTCTCAGCCTCAGCTTCAATCTGCAACCTCATGTTATTACCCCATAGTACCTCAAGCTTCAATGTTAACATATCTATAATTTTCCCTTTCAGCCTAATAGACTTTCTTTCGGCTTCAAAACCTTCATATCTTACGCTTCCATAAAATTTGTACACATTTTCAAGTAGTAACAAACAGGCAAACAAAATAACCAAGGAAACTCTGCCCATTAACAGGAAATCTAGAAACAACAACTCTTATACGATCAGTCCCCTAGTACAGCAGCAAGATGAGAAACTTTGGACCAGGATGACTAAGCGATCCGCCATTGTCTATCGAGTAAGTCTTCTATTCATAACTATGTCGTAACTACCAACATTTTTGAATTTTACACTATCTCATAAAGATAAAATAATTCTATAACTAGTGGAACTCAGACCTACAAGGCAAACACTGAAGGTGCTCAAAACTCTTATCTTAAATATCTCACCCAAGTGAATAACTTTACACAACCTTTATTTAATTCATTAGGTATATTCCCCAGATATCTGGGAAATTAACCGAAGACTCCAAATATCTCTTTATCTTAATAGGAGGGAAAGAATTCAAAAATCCCTAGAGCACGAGACCACTCCAATACTAACGTTGAGTGCGAAATGTCGGGTAATGTTATGAATCATAATTTATATGGAGTAGGATCATTAAATTGTACTCATGACACCTGAAGATCAGCTGATGAAGTAGTATCTATAAATCTAATATTAATAAGTAGGTGTAAAAAAGGTGAATCTAAAAATGTACTTCTATAGCTAAAACCCTTACTTATGCACAATAATATGTCTTTACCTTCACCATATTCTAATCATATCATATCAGTCAGAACTTATTACAGTGATTGAATACGTTGATAAGACTACGATAGGTGTGATCCTAAGGCATATTGGTATACTGGATGAAGTGAAAGTCACACCAAACACACAAACACGATAAACAATTTAAATTTAAAGTTAATTTTTTGTTTCAAATACCACTAAGCCTCTTTAAAAAGAACACAACTGTGACAACGTAAAAAACAGGAATATAGGAACTCACATACATATAAACAACTCTATGAGAAGATATCTTAAAGGAGTCACTGAATAATCTTTTCTAATTAATCAATTATGTAATTTCAGTTTGCTTTGTCATTAATGTACTATGTGTCCTTGACTTCAAATTACAAGTGACCCTATAGTTAAACTAAGGAAAAAACAAGCCTACTCTAAAAGCAAGCAAGTATGAGAGGACCCACAATGCTAGAATAGGAAATCACAATATACAATTTTTTAAATCTACAAGGTATATATGTCACAGAATTTATCAATATGAATACTTGTAGTCGACAATAATATTATTAAAAGTTATCCCTGATGTAGTGTCAGTTGTTGTAGTTGTAATATGAGGTAATACTGGTTTTGTGTTTAGTTCATAGATCTGTTGGTATGCTGTTCATCAATGAAACTTCAATAGTTTGTTTCTGTTGGAACTGTATTGTAAGATGTTCTCAGTTCTGGCATTAAAACCAATTAATTTTCCCCTCTTAATAAATTTCTTACGAGTTGTCAGTTTTAGGAATTGGGAGTCACACGTATCTTGAGCTCAGCCTGGCCACATTCGGCTTATCTTTGTGTACAAGAGATAAAGAAGTTAATCTTGAGGGCGAAGAGAAAGAAGAGGAAAAGAAGGACTCCATCTGCTCCATTTTCTCCCCTGTGCTCTTAGAGAACAACCCTCATCTGTTAGCCTCTGATGGACAAGGGAGTTATCGCTGTCCGACTACCATCTCTTGGAATTCAAGCCAAATGCTTCTGAAAAGTGCCTGCTCAAACTATTTTTAAAGGACCACGGGTTCCCCTAGAAAAACAAGAAGGATCAGCAATGACATTACTGTTAACATCCCCTATCAGAACTAACTTAATTACTCTATTCTTACACAGAGCAACAATTACATATTAATACACAAACCTGTGTTTCGAGAGTCCCATCCCAATAGGCATAACTGTCAGCTCTCTCCATACTGAAACATTCTTCACCAACCAGTTTTAATCACTCCCTTAAATCTGTCCAATACGGCTCTCTAGCATATTCCAGGCTCCAGTATTCTATTAGTCAATTAATCTAGGTGTCAAGCCTGTTAGCCCTGTTTGGGCAATTCCATGTTGTTTCACTTTCCTCCGACACATTCTGTTCAGGCTGGAGCTCTATAGGCCTGTACTTCCTGTTCGCTACTGCAAACTACACAACTAATATAATACAGACATAATTATCAATTTACAGACTTCAATTTTCATTTAATAATAGATATCAAATTAGTTCCCCCCCCAAACACTCCTACACAATTCATGGAAATAATTCGTTTTACACAGTGAGCATTGAATAGGGGCAACAGAAGATAGATAGCACCAAACTAGCATCTGCTGATTGTCCTAGGCTTTTATCTTTTGTAGAGAAAAAAAAATTATGAGCTGGCCTTTCAATCGCACTGTTGCTTTATCTAAGCCTCTTATTTGAACTCAGATGGTCCTACATGAACTAACAACGCCCTTCCTGAAGTTGAGTCCTATATTCGCATCAGTCCTTGGCCAATCAAAAAAAATAAAAAAAAAACCCACATTTGTTTCTTACGACATCTAGCTTTTCAAAAAAAAAAAAAAAAAAAAAGTACTCCTTTTTTCCTACGTTTCCCCTGGGACAAAAAAAAAAAAAAAACACCAAGATAGTAATTTAATAGGCCGAACCAATCGTGTTTTTAGTTTTTAAACCCTTTTGTTGCGCTCCAAAATCCAAAAAATAGGGAGGTTTAAAACAGTGGTTAAGGGGCTTAAATTTTTGTAACGTAATGTTTTTTTCAAAAAAAATAAAATAAAACCCAACGTTTATAAAAAAAAATTTTTTTAATGAGGGCCAGTAAAAAAATTTGTTTTTCATTTTGCTGGTTTTCCAGGGCACCCCCACTATTTTAATTTGTCCAAAACTTGGATAATTCTCTAGAGTATTAGCGTAACGTTTTATACATATTCCCTTTGTCAGTGCAAATCCTTAAGGAACCCAAAATATTTAATTCACCAACATTTAATGATACCAATATGCATTTTTCAAGGAAGATTGCGGTCTGTCATCTATTTCAAACCCCTAAAGCCCTCTATAGTGGGGTTCCCAATTCCCAAATAATGCGTTATTTCAGGATTTAAAACCTAACTCCTGTATGGGTATCCGAATCACGTGGTGTAGATCACTGTCGAATTGTCAATCAAGTTATTGCATGGGCCTTACACTCGTGTTTGCAGCAATTGTCTCATAATCTCGCGGCGATAGCGTTGATTAGTATTGCATGGGATTCCTGCCTCATTCGCCTAACTCTGGTCAATGTCTCGCTCTTTATCTTCTTTTAGTATATTTACTGCCGCGCGTGTATGGAAAGAAATAGAAAGTGCTTAAATGGCCTTACACGTCATTATGGATGGCAGCCAATTGTTGTATCAAAGCGACCCCTACCGGTGTAAAGTATTGCTAGTACACTGTTCTGGCTCACTTGAAGAAAGCGTGCAGGCTTTCACGTAGGCTTTTAGTACATACAAGTCTTAAAGTTGTTGGTAACATAGTGTTGCCGATGGAGAAGATAAGAAAAACAGGACATGTAATGAAAATCGAGTAACATTCCAATCTAGTGATCGAGCACTTGCGATCTTATACCAATAGGTTCTATTCCTTCTTAGAAATATGGATTTGTTCATCAATTTAGTGCCTGTTTGGGAAAAACGCGTGTTAATTTACTGCATAATGGGGATTAGAATAATGACTAAATGAAATGATGAACGTTACGAGTGTGTGCAGAACGTTGGCGTGAGGTAAAGGGGTTATACCACGTCGGACGCTGATATCGTTTTTATAATTATTGTGATTGACCAGTAATTTCTCCTGATTCTTACTTGATCACTTCCAACCAAATTAGCATTCATTTACTCAATTTATGTGTCATTGGCATATTTTTTAACATTCTACAACTAAAGAAAATTTACAGACTTTTCATTAGGAACGGTTGCACGTGCGTAGAACAGCAGGTCCCAATGAAGCATGGTAGGGAACATTGGAACAATAAGTTAGTGACCTGATGACCAAGAACCAGTCAGGTAAGACATGCGATCAGTTGACCGACAAGTCCATTGATGAAGAAGACTGCTGGTCGACTGTGAATAGGACCACAGAGCACTGTAGGGATAACAATGGCTTGACAGTTCAATTAGTTACAACCAGACAGTCCTTTTTCATGAAGGTTCCTGGTGTAAGAAAGGTACAGGTACCAGAACAAACACATTGAGCAAGAAAACTACTGTGGCTGACAGACCATAGGTTTCCAAATTCAACGATGGAAAGACTATAGAAGACCTTTGAGCAATGATTTTACACATGACAGGAGTTCTACGCATGATTGGCGTTTGGTGATGGGCCCTAATGCCTCCACAATGTAAGAACGGATGAGCTAGATAAATTCCATGATTACATATACCAGGATTTTGTGACTGAAGACAATTTAAGCATATATGTGCCACATGATTAAACAGCCATATCTGGGTTACGGAACTGATCAAAATAGAGTTGATGTTTACATTCCTTTATCACCATTCCTGTGGACTTCGTTGTGTCTAAAACTAGTTCCCGTTATATAATTGAACAAGTGTTACCATGGCTCACATAGTCTTCTTAAGACGTCGCATGCTGTCCAAATTTATGGAACATTACAAATGTAAACGGGATTCATCTTCCCATATCTACGCAAGTGGATCAGTTCTGTCACCCGGAAACTTTGCCCCAAAATTGAAACACTTACTTCATAACCTGCTCTTTTTATCAAATTGCCTTGACCTCCGTGACCCCTCGTCCTATTATCTACCCTTCCATACCTGCCCACCAAAAACACGAAATAACAAAGCATGTTCAAAACCAGACCATATACGTAGTACAACCCCAAATTGGAACGTATCATATGACAACACAATAAATGTTAAAGTCGCCCGTCATGTCAGAAGGTGATTAAACAAAGCCACCTGAAGCACAGTGGAGCAATAGGCCTCTATAAAAATTCAAAATCGATAGGACCACGTAAATCGAGACAAGTGTGACAACGAGCACAAGGTCTTCTAAGTTTTTAACTCTCCTCGTCATGTTATACAAACCCCGATTTTCTGTCACTTTTCGCGTATTTCTTTCTTTCATGCGATTGTCTGTCGCCTGTCTCCATGTGTTTTGTTCTGTGGTAGTACCTGTAACCTTCTACTCTCTGACACATGGTGTGCAAATTCTCATGAACATGGGACCTGACCTGGTAATGAGTCGCTGTTTCAAACACCTAGGTTTCCTCAGCAAGTGGTGTGTCCTATCCCATCGCCGACCGTCCTCTTCTCAAATCCCTTGTTCAACTGGTCAACTGGTCTGGTTTTTTTATCCCTCATTGTGGATGTTGTTCACGTCCGTGACCCTCATTCTTTCACCATAACACTGAAGTATGCTCCAATTCTTTGAATTACATCTTGAATTCTTCATGTCTGAACGTCTCAATATTCACCAAAACAGGGGCGTGATGACAAAATTTGCTCATAATGACGTCTTGATATTCTCCTAAAAGATAGACATACTCAATTGAGTGTTCTCTCTTAAATACCCAAAACAGATCTGGACCAAAGTTACTGGGCCT
Source organism: Oreohelix idahoensis (assembly GCA_024509875.1). Classification (NCBI taxonomy): domain Eukaryota; kingdom Metazoa; phylum Mollusca; class Gastropoda; order Stylommatophora; family Oreohelicidae; genus Oreohelix; species Oreohelix idahoensis. The sequence goes on along the minus strand of JAMPIV010001968.1, from coordinate 509,607 downwards.
AATATTAACCAACAGATGTCATACCAAAATGAGGTCTAATCTATTTTCACCAAACAGTTGACAAATATGACGTCTTAATATTCACATAATACAGATGACCAAAAATGACGTCTGATATTCAACTAAACAGATGACAAACAATGACGCTCTAATAGTTCACCAACCTGTATGACCAAAAAATTGACGTCTAATTATCCACCATCATATGGACAAATATATAATAAATGACGTCTAAATAATATTACACCAACAGAGACACAAAATTGGCGTCCTAATATTCACCCAAACAGAAGATGACAAAAATTGACGGTCTATTCTATTTCACCAACAGATCACAAACAATGAAGTTCTATATTACACCAAACAAGAATCACAAAAATGATCCCGTCTAAATTATTCACAACAGATCAATAAAATTGCACGTCTAATATTCACCAAACAGAATCACAAAATGACGCTCTAATATTCACCAACAGATGCCCCTGTTTGCATATTCTATATATGTATTTATATTTTAGTTCTCGCGTTTTTTCTTTTATCTTTTTGTTGGTTTTTTGGCTCGTCCCTGGCGAAAAGGACCCTTTTCTTTATGATGGTTTATTTCTTTTGTTACCTTTTTCGTCAGGCTGGCGCATTGGCTTTTTACCCCTTGACGCGCCCGTCCTCGCGCTTTTAACAGTATGGTCTATGTATGTGCATGTATGGATTGACGTCGCAATTATTCTCCTGCTGGGTCAAATTTTAGTGCTATGGTTGCTTAAGCATGAGCAGAGAGCTACGCAACAGGCCACGCTCGTCAAAAAAAATGCGTCGGGAGACATGCGCAGGTTTTTAAAAAAGGAAATAGGACTGAGGAATTAAACTAATTAATTACCTCAGAGATTTATCACAACCACATTGTGTAAAATTTGCAGAAGTTCTTTTGACTTGTAACAATTTTTGTTTTTTAAGTTTTCCAGAATCTTTCTCAGATTACTCCGCCTCATCCCCCCCCAAATATAATCTTAGAAAGTGCCACTTTGAGCGACTATCAAAATTCGGCAAGTGTTAATTCTATAATTGTAACGATCTCCGTTGTTTACTATTTATATACGCTTATCGAATTATTCAACAATTGGGGGCATAAAATTTCAGAAAATTGTGGTCAAAGAATAAACCAAAATGACATTTTTTATATTAACGTCGATAGTTAAATACCAATGTTTAAATTCTCGCACGAAAAAAAAAAAACAACGCGTCTCCGATACCGTCATGGGAATTAAAAAATAAGATTTCTTTTTTTTTTTTTATGTGCAAACTTTGGTTGCTTGGGAGGAAAAGAAAAAAAGATGCGACCCATAATGTACCAGTAGCGCGACGGACTTGTACATAATTTCCAGAATGCATCTTTGTGATGAGAAAACCAAGAAGGGGAAAAAAAATATGTTATTATACTAGTCAATACACCCGTCAAAACTTAAAAACATGGCTTTTTAATTATAGTGTTGCTTGTTTCCTCTCCGTTGCAGATGAGCAGATAGAAATACATTTTTCAGAAGTTGTTTTTGGTTTCTTTCCATTATACTGTGTAATCAAAATGTTTAATGGAACAACGTTCATTTGAACTCTTTTCTTTCATAGATTTGTAAATATTTTCGGGAGAGTATACATTAATAATGGATGGAAACCATACAATTTTTTCAACACCAGGTACGGTGTACATTGCCGCTTCTCCAGCTGTGACCAAACGTACACAACGGCGAGAAATTGTGTTAATTTACATTCAATTTAAAAGTTATATGATGGACAACCTATTTGTGGGAAAGTGCTGGGATTGTTTTTCAAAGCAAAAGAGTTTGTTCCTTGATAATAACGTGGGTTTAACAAAAAACTTTCAAGTTGTTCATGATTTTTACATATCCGGTGAGGACTCTATTTGTCTCTTTTTTCTGTTTCGCACACCAATTTTTACGCGCTTTTTTCTTTGCTCCAGGTCCCGTCTGAACGGGAGGGGTGAATTGGTAGTAGATTTCAGTACTCAATCGAATTTCTATGAAAGAATAATAAAAAAAAAATAATATTTGTTATATATAACAATCTAAATTAAGGGGCTGCTGTTAAAAAAACTGGGTAAGGAATATAAGTTTTTTTATAACATTAATTAAAACTGGTTATTGAATTCAGTTCTTTACATTAAGCAGTGCACATGAGAATACAAGGAGTCGTTTAGGGGTATTTACCCTTGTCAGCCACAAAGACATGGTGTGACAAAGACAAGGGATTATGTCATATAGTAATTAGGTTTATTACACATCCATACGATGATGACAGAATATACTAACAAAAATGAGGCGATACACGAGCAGATGGAAAAAGTAAACAATGATTAATCACGGCATAATGGAACAAAATCCTTAACGAAATTACGCATCAAGCAATTAAATAATAAACGAAACGAAAACAAAACGAGAGATGAACAAAACTAGAACTCCAATCCAAATCTCTCAAAGAAAACATATTCACCCCATCACCCATTCATCAACCCACCTCAATCTTCATCGTTATATCTGGTGGTTTTGTTGGTTTTGTTTTTTATTTTTTGGGTGTCTTGTTTGGGGTTGAATACGGGTCAGATGGGGGGAGGGGGGCCCCTTTATTGGCCTATATTTAATGGGGGGAATCGGTGTTTTGCGGGGAATGAAGAGCCCCCCCCCCCCCCCCCCCCCCCCCCCCCCCCCCCCCCCCCCCGGTCTCCCCCCCCCCCCCCCCCCCCCCCCCCCACACCAGGGGTTACACCCCACCCCCCCCACCCCCCCCCACCACCCCCCCCATATTTTTTTGTCCTTTATAAATGTGTAAATCAGACAATTTCTAGTCCTTGTTTATTATACGGATATCTGAATCGAGTACATATTCTTTCTATTTTATAACTTCATTATAGACTGATTGTATGAAGCCTCGTGTCCTTTGTATACTGTCAGCTCTGGTAGAACGGCAACGAGGTGGAAGGTGTTATGATAGAATTTGAGATTTATCCTCTCCTCAGTCAACTTTATGCCCGTAAAAAAAAAGGTAAAGTTTTGCATGTTCCTGAACAGTAAAGTAAGAATAACGAACAATGAAATCGTCAAGTTAACCAATAATAATAGCCTAGTTGAAAGAAGAAAAAGCAAGAAAAGAAAACAAACAAAAAAAAAGAAAAGTCCTGAAAATCTCCCGACACTGATGAAAAAGAAAGAAAGAAGAAACATGAAACTAAAAGCAAATAAAACACCCCAAAAATGGTAAGGCCAATTGAACAGGAAAGGGATCCAATGGTAATATCAGATTTTAATGTAATGAATAATGTAAAATAAAAGTGCTCACGATATATGCATTTGTACTTCAATAAAAATTTAAGAAATATGTCCTGCTAGTGGAACCAGATATAAGGAGCATGAGGTTAAGATAGGAGTATAGTGACAGACGACATACGTGAGAGTGGGGTGGGTGGGTCTGGTCTCCGTCTGTTTGGTTTAATGGTCTATGGGTGATGGTGGCTGGGTCGGGTTCTCGCGTCGGGTATTATTATTCGTGGTAAGTTCGGTGGGGTTAGGGTGGATACCGGTTCACAGCGGAGAGTTAGGTACGTAAGGTAGTTTATCCGTCAATATAGTAGTTCCGAGAAGTACGGTTACATCGTAGGTATTATACTATAGATTGGTACAATCTCGAACCCCGTATCGCCTCGACGGTCTCGCGCTGAGTTGTTAAATTTGTAGGGTCTCAATTACCAAGTGAGTAGCGAGTAAGTAACGGTGAGTCAGAAGTGCACCGCACGGTGTCTTGGTAGTTCGGTACGTATTCATGGTCGTGGGTTGCGTTGTTGGAGGTATGGTACAGTACGTACTGTTTAGGTTATACCCCATTTGACCACGTGTGGATGTTCGATCATTCTAAGGTTAGTATTGATTTCTAGCAAGCTGTACTTATATGGTAACTGTCAGAGCATTTGGACAGAGATTTAGGTTAGTGATTGTGCGCCGTAATGTCGGAGGTACCCGGTGTCGATATGGATTGTTAGATAGTTGATTTTGTGTTGTGGGTTTATGGTTTAATGGACATCAGTTCAACATAGTGATTGTGGATATAAGAGACGTTCGGCCACGCGACGCACGGTGTTAGGTGGGTTGTGCTGCAAGTTGCACCACTGCCGGCTTGGTTTGTGCGCATTGTTTTTGTGGGGTCTGGCGCGCATGTGTTACAATATTTTATAGTATGGGATCCGACCGAGTCCGTCGTATAACAACTCATCTACGGTAATTTATGTGTGTTGGGCCCATATATCATATAGTGGCTTTGTGGTGAGGTCTATTATTGCTCCTGGTATCTGCGATCTGATGGTCTTTTAATATTTTCGGGACATGTGCGAAATGCGCATAATATATAACCGATCCTAGGGGGGGTGACAACGGGTTCCGCAACTCGCCAAAACGTGGGTTATGGGCACAAGGGGCGGGTATTTTACTTATTAGAAATAAAACACTTAGGCTAAACAACATGGTTACATAGAGTCTGAAGGAAGGTATAAAATAACGTGGAGAAGAAAGTTCGAATAGATGACTGATGGTTATAGCCAATTTGCACCTCCAAACGCTTAACCTTGATAAAACTAAATAACCCCAATAATGTGGTGTGCATTGATGATGAGTGGACAAAGGGGATAATAGAAATACTGAGTTGAGGTCGAATGGTTTTTAGCCGCGTGAGAAAAAGGCCAAAGATAATTAGATTTGCTGTACTTTATACCGGACAATCCCGATTGGAAGCCTTGAGAATGGAAAACAAAATAAAGGGGCATGAGATGATCAACCATATGATTGGGGAGTTAATCAAACAGATATGGGGATAACAATGGTCTGGGGGATATAACAATTGGAAATATCGGTGGCGAGCATGGTAAGGTGGTACGAAATGCCTTGTTTTGACTTTTCAGCAACGGCAGAGCAAGCGAGTGATATGACTAAGACTTGAGGACCCTGTGATTAAAGAGGCCCTACACTTATATGCTTTAGAGATTGGTGGTGTAGGAGAGCATCGTGGAGGTGACCACTGTTCATTATCTGTTGATGGGGATTTCCACCAGGTAGGACTCTTGGTACGAACCCAATGACGGGGTTTCACTGGTTGGGGAGATGCAGAGGAATGGCAGTTGGTTATATGCGTTCAATAGTGCTGGCGATTCCTATTCTCAGTCCCTGGAAACCAGCCCTAAATGTATGTTCGATTGGTGTGTAGTGTGGTTGCTGCGTAGTCTTGTAGGCGGTATGTGGGTTGGTCTGTGGGTGCATTATTACTGAGACGACAATCGAAGAAATAGGTCTTTAAACAAAAAGAGAGTAAAGGACAGCAGCAACAGAGGGTTGTTGGTGGTTGTGACATGCGGGAGCCCCGATGAGATCTGGCTTGAGGACGAGTGTGTTCAGTTCATCTGGGCAGTGTACTTATTTGTGGTGTTTACTGGTTGGGGGGTGGGGTGGAGGACAGGTGGGGTGGGATTGGGGAGTGAATCGTGGCAACTGTTCAGAGAGGGTAAGCCTAAGGGCGCCCTCTTCGGGTGGGGTGGGTTCTTAGTAGAGCAGTTGCTTGGGGCGTTGTGATCTTGAAGTGGGGGGGATTGGTGGGGCGAGAAAAGATTTTCTTGCTGGGTCCTGTGTTTGTGACTGGGGTTCCTGTATAGATGTAGTTAGTGCGTTGGTAATTTTGTCCATAAAAATCTTTTTGCAAAGTAAATCACTTTTCAAAAGTATCTATTCAGTCTAGTTCAGATCTTTTTGGTGAACGTTATTTGGTTGGGTTCCCACTCCAATGAGTCATATAGGTAGGTCGCCGTTTTTCACTGGTTGGGGGACATGAATCCCAGCAAGAGGGTTTTGCGTGAGCGGTTAGAATGGGAGATTCACTGTGGCGGGGATACTCGTGGCCTCACGAAAGCTGGTGTGGAGTGGATTGAGAGTAGTTGATGGTGTAGACTTTGGATATATCAGCAGGTTACGGACTATTGGTTTGCGTGGTCCTCGTAGGTGCGGGGTAGAGGTGCGGGTTGATGGTTTGGTGAGAGTTTGGTGATGAGTGTGAGGGGTTTGGGTCTGTTGCTGGTGAGAGGTGTTGGGGGAGGCTGGTAGTGTAGGTGGATGTGTGTTGTGGTGGGTTTGAAGGTGTGTGGGGAAAAGGTTTGATGTTTCGTGCTGGAGGGGGGGGTGGGAGGCAAGTAGGCAAGGAAGGTGGATTGAAAAACAGATATTATGGTGAGCAGGTGGGGAGGTGGGTTGTGGGCTGGTGTGAGTTTTAGAGGGTTGAGGTGGGAGGTGAGGTTGTGGGGAGACGCGGAGGTGCAATTGTTCAGTTCGTTCCGTACCTAGCCGTGGGTGTTTTCTTTTATCGTATTCGGCTGTTGGGATTGGTTTCTATTTTCGTGGTCTAAAGCCAATGTGGTGGCTGAGTTTGTAGGGTGACTAAAGGGTGTTATATGGTTGCGGTTTTAATGAAAGTTGAGCATGCTGTGGGAACACGCTTCCTCCATGCAGGGTAAATCATTTAGGATGCCGTACCCTCCAGCAGGAACAGGTTCAGGTCATGAGAAGAAGAGAAAGGGAGGGTAATTAAGAGTTATAGGGAAAGAAACCTTCTCGTTTTAGAAATGAGGGGAAAAAAGAAAAAGAAATAGTGTTTAGCAAGAAGATATAGAAGAAGAAAAAGAATTTGGGGGCATAGGGAAGATTAAAGTATATGAGTAGAAATAGGAGATGTGGCCGATAGATTATAAAAAGGGTTGGAAGGAGTAGTTTAAAAGAAAAGTTTTGTGAATTAGAACGAATGAAGGGATGTATAAGCTAAAGAGATAGGTTCGTGGTTAGTTGAGTCTTTGGACCAAATAGGTATTACATTTTTTATTTTTTGTTTTTCTGTGTTATGAGGAAGTGAGGTACGGAGTTTTGGAGATGATAATAGTTTATTAGTAATTTATAGTGTGGGGGGTGGGGAAGGAGGGGAGTAACGTTACTAGCGTTAAGTATAATAGTTTGTAAGGAGATGATAGGGGTTGGGTACTTGCAATAAGTTAATAAGGAAAAGATAGGAGCTTGTGGATACATGGGTTGTGGTTGAATTTGGTTTTTAGGAGATGTTGGGGAAGGGTTGGTATGAAGAGGGTGTAGAGATTATAAGTTAAGATGCTGGGGTAATTGAATATCGGGGGGAAGGGGTTTGGATTGTGAGTTATATATGAAGATAGTTGGAGGAGTGTAGATTGGTGCTGAGGGAGAGGGTTAGTAGAATTATAATTAGGGAAATTAGGAGGTTGAATTGAAGTGGGTTAAGGAAAAAGATTGAGAGAGGAGAAGATTTGATAAAAGGGTTGAAAGAAGGGGGTGAAAGTGAAGTAATAAAGAAAAAGGTAGAGATTAAAGGGGGGTATGGGTGTTGAAGGTATCATTATAAGAGAGATAAATGTGTGGAAAAACAAAAAAAGAATGGGGGGAAGGTGTTTGGTGGGAGAAGGTGAAGAAGATAAAGATTTGGGGTGCCCGGCGGTAAGGGAAAAAGATAGATAGAAAGGAAATGAGGGGTTGTATTTAGGTGGGGATGTCGTGTTTAGATAAGCGAAGGAAGAAGTAACAAGTAGAAATGAACAAGAAGTGTTGGGGGGGAGGTGTATAAAAAAAATAGAAATTTTGTGGGGAAAATGAAAGAAAGAAAAAAAAGTGAAGGGGGAGAGAAGTAACTTTAGAGAAAAGAGTGGAGGAATAAGAGGGAGTAAAAAGTTTAGTTATAAAGATTGGGGAGTAAGTTAAGAAAACTTACGAAAGTAAAGTGTTCCTGGTTTAGGAGGTAACAGAGAAGAGGGGAAGTAAAGGAAAAATGAAAAATAAAGAAGTTAAGAAAAGAAACGGTAGTAATGTTAAGAGATCATGAAAAGATAAAGAAACCAGAAAAAACCCGTAAATAATGGGTACTCAAGGGAAAACCCCCCAAAAAGAATCTAGAAAGAAGGAGAAATGGATGTAAGAAATGTTGCCCAAGGAAAGGAAAAAGATGGGGTCAACCGCAAAAACTCAAAGATCAAAAAACCCCATTTGTAGAAAGTTCCATAGAAAGAAAGGAAAAAAGACAAAGGTGGTGAGAAGATAATAATAGGAAAGTGTGTATAGTATTAGCCCATTAACAAAAAGGGTTGGATGAAGAAATTATTGTTTGAAAAAGTAAAAGAATTTGTTAGAGAATGTTTATAAGTGAAAAACCACCCCCCCAGGAAATAGTTTTTATATAAATTGTCAAGACGAGTTTTAATTTTTTTTAGTTTTTTTATTTAAATTTTGGATTTTAGTTTTTTAGTTTATTCAAAACGCTGTTTTATTAAAAAAGGGTTTTTTGCCACCATGTTTTATCTGATGAAATCCAGATTTCTTTATGGGTAGTGGGAGGGATTCTTGAGTTTTGTTTGTGGGTTAAGGTTGGTTGTAATTAGATTGTATAAGGTGTTGTACCATACATGGATGGGAGGTAAATCCCCTGCACATTTCCGACGTTTTTTGGATTTTTTTGAGTTAGTGGCAAGAGGTTTGGTGGGAAGATGGTTTTGGCGGATGGTTTTTGTTTGGTTGTGTATGGGTGGCACCCTCACTTGGTGGGTAAGGTGTTTTGTTAGGTGGGTTGGGTGATTGTATTTTTTCTTTTAATGATTTTGGGCGTGTTTAGTAATTAATAGTTGACTGGTTGTGTTTGTTTGGTGAGGTGTTTGCAATTAGTTGGTTTATTTTGTTCTCTTCAAGGTAGAACTTTTGTGTTATGGGGTTGTTCATGTTAATGAAAAAACATGGGTATGTCGTTGTGATAAGTTTTTTGTATGAGAGGAACTGAAGCATAGAAATAGGTTGGCGTTTATAACATGATAGATTAAATTAATGTTTTAGTGAGGAACATTTTGATGATTATTGTTTTACAAAGGATTGAGAGGGGTTTGTGTTTGTGCGTTAGAGGCACGGAAGATGGAGCACACTTTGATGTTGTATGGCAAAGGTCCCTATGTGGTTTGGGTGATGTTGGTTTACACAACAACCGAAATTAGCCGAGGAGGGATAGTTGTGTTGGTGTAACCACCCCCTATAAGGAAGTGGAACGGGCAGACCCCAGGAGCTTCGATACCTTCGGGTTTATTAGCTGGAATTTGGGGATGGTTGTTGGACCAACTGCAGAAGGTGAGGGAGTTTTGGACAAGATCTGTATGAGGTGTATGATGTTGTTTTGCCTTTTGGTGGGGTTTGTTTTAATAAAACGACCGAGGAAATTTTGGCACCCAACCTAACCGTATGTAATTTGTGTGGAATGAACAAACACCTCCCGAATGGATGAAAAACACCAGTGTCATTTTTTATATCTGGTGATGAGTTTTACAGGGTTTGTGGTATAACGAAGAAATGAATACGTTGATTGTGACTATTGTTTCAGTTAACTAGTATTTGAGGTTTGGAAGTCAAATAGTGAGAATGGTTGAGATTGTGATGTGGTTGAATGAGATGTAATGTAAATTACTGTCCACCGATTTAAAGGACATTTATTTGTGTTCGTATAAGAGCTTGCAAGCCAAATTTTTTGTAGCAAAGTTTATATAAAAAAAAAATGATAATGATAAATAAAAAAAATAAAAAAATAAAAATTAAAAAAAATTAAAATATAAATAAAATAAATTATTTGAAATATTTTAATTTTTTTAGTAAAAAAAGGTTTAAAGATAAAAAATAAAAATTAAATAAATAAAAAAAAATAAAAAGTATAAATTATATAAAAAAATATAAAAAAAAAATATTTAAAATTTAAAAGTGCGTAAAAAAAAAAAAAAATAAAAAATTTTTTTTGTGATTAAAAAAATTTTTATTAAGGGGGGATAAGGAAAAATTATAATTTTTAATTATTTTTTTAAAAAAGGGGTTTAAAAAAATATTTTATAAATTAATTATAATTATAAAAAAATATGTGATAAAATAAAATTATAAAAAATATTAAAAATAAAAAAAATTAAAAATAAATTTAAAAAATAATAAATTTATATTACAAATTTATTGAAAAATTTATTATTTAAATAATTTTTTTGTTTAAAAAAATATTTTTTGGTTTTTTGAATTCTTTAAATGTAGATAAAAAAAATTAATAAAAATAAAAAAAAAATTAAAAAAAAAAATTTGGTAAAAAATTAATTAAAAAAAAATTAGGTAGCCTAATAAAATTTTAAAAAATTTAAAAAAAACAAAAAATAAAAAAATTAAAATAAAAAAAAAAAAAAAAAATTTTTTAAAAAAAAATAAAAAATATAAAAAAAATTTAAAAAAAAAAAAAAAAATTATAAATTAAAAAAAAATATAAAAAAAAAAAAAAAAAAAAAGATTTTTAAAAAAAAAAAAAAATTGAATAGCTAATTAAAAAAAAAAAAAATGAAATAAAAAAAATTTTTTTTAAAAAAAATTCGGTTTTTAAATAATTTATTTAAAAAAAAAAATATGAAAATGCCAAAAAAAAATTAGAATAAAAAAAAAAAAAAATAAATTAATTAAATTTAAAAAATAAAAAAATGAAATTTTAATAAAAATAATGGGAAAAAAAAAAAATAAAAAAAAAAAAATTAAAAAAAAAAAAAAAAAAAAATAAAAAAATTTAAATTAAAGCAAAAAAATAAAAAAAGAAAAAAAAAAAAATAATTAAATTTTAAACAATTTAATTAAAATTTAAAATATTTCCCTATAAATTTATATAAATTTTTAAAAAAAAAAATATTAAAAATTAAATTTTTTTTCTTAATTTTTAAAAGATTTTTAAATTAAAAAAAAAATTTTTTTTAATTTGTTACCCCTTAAACCCAGTATTTATTTAAAAAAAATTTATTTAATAAATAAAAATCATAATATTTTTTAATAAAAAAATTTTTATTAAAAATGATTATAAAATTTAAAAAAAAAATTTCCGGGAAAAAAAAAAAAATAGAATTTTTTGCCCTATTTGTAGAATTTACCTTTTATTTGTTCCCCCAATCAAAAAAATTAATAAATCTTTAATTTTTTTGTTACTTTTTTTAATAAAAAAATACTAAAAATTTAATTTTTGAAAAAAAAACATTGGGATTTTTAAAAATAAAAAAAAAATGATTAAAAAAATAAAAAAAAAAAAAGTAAACATGTTAAATAAAAAATTCCCAAAAATTAGGGGTTAAAAAAAATATTAAATAATAAAATAATAAAAAAAAAAATTTTTTTTAAAAAAACCAAAAATTATAAAAAAAATTTAAAAATTTTTTTAAAAAAAAAATAAAATTAAAAATTAATAGTAGATTTATCGATGTAAAATGGAAAAAAAAAATTAAAAAAATTTACCCCCCCCCATTTGGTCAAAAAAAAGTAAAAAAAAAAAAAAATACCTATAAATAAATAAAAAGTAATAATAAAAAAAAAAAAAATTCAATTTTAATTTTTTTTTTTGATTTATTTAAAAAATTATTAAAAATAAATTTTAACTTAATTTTTTTCTCAATAAAATTAAAAATTATTAAATTTAATTTAAATAAAAATAAACTTTTTTTTTAAATTAATAAAAAAAAATCTTAAAAAATTAAAATTATAAAAATAGTTTATTTAAATGTAAAAAAAGAAAAATTTTCAAAATGTATTAAAGGGTTAAAAAAAAAATTTTTATGCAAAAAAAAAAAAAAAATTTTTTTTAAAATAACAAATTTAAAAAAAGCCCAACATTAAAAAAAATTTTTTTAAATAAAAAACTTTATTTAATTTTTAAAAGCATGGTAAGGTGCTAAAATTGAAAAAAAACCCTTTTTTTTAAAAATAAAAAAAAAATAAAGATTTTTTAGGGGAAAAAATTAAAGCGTTGTCCAGCCTTAATTTTTAAATATTTAAAAAAAAAAAAATTTTTTAAAAATTTAAAAAAATTAAAAAAAAAAATAAGCATTTATTAAAAAAAAAAAAAGGGGGATTAAAAAAAATAATTTGCCTTTTGAAATTTTTTTATAAAAAAAAACAAATAAATTAATATGATTTCTAAATTATTTAACAATTTTCGGGCGTTAAAAAAAAACAAAAAAAAAAAATAAAATTAAAATTAAAATTAATAAAAATTAAATGGTTTAAATTTGGTAAAATAAAAATGGGAAATAAAAAAAAAACTTGCTGAAAATTAAAAATTAAAAAAAAAAAAATTTTAAAAAAAAAAATATAAAAAAATAAAAAAAATAAAAAAAAATAAAAAAAATAAAAATATGATATTAAATACTTAAAAAAAATAAATATTAGATTAAAAAAAAAAAAAAAAAAAAAAAAAAAAATAAAAAAAATTATTTGGAGGCCTATTTAAAATAAATTAAAAAAAAAAAATATAAAAAAAAAAAATTATAATTAAAAAATTAAAAAAATAAAAAAACATTACTAAAAAAATTATGGTTGAATAATTTAAAAATATTAAAAAAAAAAAAAAAAATATAAAAAAAATTTAAAAAAATAATAAAAATTATAAAAAAATAATAAAAAAAAAAATAAATTCTTTATTATAATTCAAAATTTACCATATTTTTATTTTTTAAATTATTTGCTTTATATATAAATATTCATTTAAAAAAAAATTATATAAAAAAAAAAAAAATGATAAAAAAAAAAAATAAAAAAAAAAAAAAAAATTATTTTTAAAAAAAAAAAATTAAAAAAAATATTAAAAAAAAAAAAAAATGAAAACCCCAAAGAGAAACAAGCGGGAGAAAACAAAAAAAAAAAAAAAAAAATAAAAAAAAAAAAAAATAAAAAAAAAATTTTTAAATAAAAAAAATAATGAATTAAAAAAAAAAATTCCTATAAAAAAAAATAAAAAAAAAAAAAAAAATACGAATTCAAATAAAAAAAAATTAATAAAATATTCAAAAAAAAAATAAAAAAAATTTAAAAAAAAAATTAATTAAAAAATTAAAATTAAAATATCTTAAAATTATTATAAAAAAAAAAAAAAATATAAAAAAAAAAAATATAAAATAAAATAATAAATTTTAAAAAAAAAAAATAAAAAAATTAAAAAAAAAATTTTATAAAAAAAAAAGTAAAAAAAAAAAAAAAATTATAAATTAAAATTTCACTATAAAAAAAAATATTTTTATTTATAAACAAAAAAAAAAAAAAACATAAATTCATAAAAAAATATAAAATATATTCCCAAAATAAAAAAAAACTATATCCTTAGTTTTAAAAAAAAAAAAAAAAAAAAAATATTTTATAAAAACCCCCATATTATAAAATAATTATAAATATTAATAAAATTTAAATAATATAAAAATAACTTTATCTACTTTTAAAAAAAAAAAAAAAAAACAAAATTTTAAATAAAAAAATTTATAAAAAATTACTTTAAAAAATTTTTATCCTAAAAAAAAAAAAAAATAAAAATAAAAATAAAAATGGGAAAATAAAAAAAAAAAAATTATTTTAATTTAATTTAAAAAAAAATTTTCTTTATTTTTATTAAAAAATTTTAATAAATATATAATATAATTTAAAAATCAAAATAAAAAAATAAAAAATTAAAAAAGTATTTTGGCTAAAATTTAATTTTTTTAATTCTATAAAAAATTAAAAAATTAATAATAAAAAAATTATAATTTATATTAAAAAAAAAAAAAAAAATATTAAAAGTAATTTAAAAAATAAATATTTCTTTTTTAAATTATTTTAAAATTTTATAATTAAAAATGATAATGGGAAAAAAAAAATTTTTTTTAAATAATTCTAAAAAAAATTTTAAAAAAATTATTAAACTAATTAAAAAATTTTTTAGAAAATAAAAAAAATATTAAATAAAAATAATTATATTATATTATTTAAAAATTAAAAAAAAATTTTTTAAAATATTTTTTAATAATTATTAAAAAATAAAAATTAAATATTAAATCTTTAAAAAAAAAAAAAATTTAAAATAATTTAAAAATAAAAAAAAAAAAAATTTTTTAAAATAAATTAATTATTGGGGGTATAAAAAATTTAAAAAAAATGATTGGTTAAAAAAACGCAAAAAAAAATAAAAATAAAATAAAATAAATATAAAAAATTTTATTTATATAAATGTTATTAAAAATATTAAAAAAAAAATGGAAAATAAAAAAATTATATCCTAAAAAATATTTTTTTATTTTATTTTAATTTTTTTAAAAATAATCTAAAATTTTAGCATAAAAAAATTTAATATATAAAAAATAATTAAAAATAATAAAAAATTAAAATAATTTATAAAAAAAAAAAAAAAAATAAAATAAAAAAAAAAAAAAAAATTTATAAAAAAAAAAAAAAATTAAAAAAAATAAAAAATTTATTAAAATTAAATATTTTTTTTTATTAAAAAAAAATAAATTTAAAAAAATTTTAAAAAAAAATATTAAAAAAAATAAATAATTTTATAATTTAAAAATAAAAAAAAAAAAAAAAAAAAAATAAAAAAAAAATTAATATTAAAAAAAAAAAAAAAAATTATTTTAATTTTTAAAAATTATAAAAATAAAATAAAATTTTTTATAAAATAAAAAAAATAATGTAAAAAATATTTTTTTAATAAAAAAAAATAAAAAAAAACAAGGGGACATAAAAAAAATAAAAAAAAAAAATTTTAAAAAAAAAAATTTTTATTAAAAAATAACGTTAAATTTTTCATTAAAAATTAAAATTATAATAAATTTATAATAAATTAATAATAAAATTATATAAAAAAAAACTAAATTTTATTAATATAAAAACATTTTTTTTAAAAAAATTTAAATTTGTAAAATAAAAAATAAAAAACAAAAATTTAAACTTGGGTTAAATTAATAATTAAAAATTTTAATAAAAAAAATAATTTTTTAAAAATATTTTTAAAAAAATTATTTGATTAAAAAAAAAATTAAAAAAAATATAAAATTTACATAAAAATTTAAAATTTTCTTATATTTAAAATAAAATCATTTTATAAATTTTAAAAAAATAATTTTTAACTTAATATTATAAAAAAAAAATTAGGTTTAAAATTTATATAATTAAAAAAATATAAAAAAAAAAATATTAAATTTTATAATTAAAATATATTTTAATAATATAATAAATTAATAAATAATCATAACAAATAAAAAAATAATAAAAAAAAATAATAAAAAATATAATTAAAAAATAAATAATAAATGTATACATTTTATAAACAAATAAAATCAATAAAAAATAAAAATTCAATTTAATACAAAAAAAATCTATATTATAAAAAAACGAAATAAAAAAATTTTAATCAATAAAAACATAAAAATATAAAATACATATAAATAAACAATATATTTTTATATTAAAAAATATTAAAATAATAATATTTATATAAATTTAATATTCGTAAAAAAAAATATACTTTATTAAAACAATTAAAAAAAAAAATACAAGAGAAATAAAATTCAACCAAACTACATAGGGAAAAAATCGCTACTATCAAATATGTCCTAGACCGCCCTGTCCACTTCAAAGAAATACTTACAAGTTAGCAATGGCACCCACATCCAAAACAAATTCTCCATGCTAGACTAAGGAGACACCAATATACAAGACTGTCATAAAGTAAATTTCAGATCAGGGCTAAAGATCAAGTGCATTAATCACAGACCAGCGAAATTATGCTAAACTTACTAATCGCCAGATTTTATTCGGAATAAACTCTCCAGACTACCTTACAGAAATATAGTCCATATGATTCTATCGCCTTCCATCTGTTAACACAAAGTTCAAACTACAATCTAACTATAAGCATCTCTATATGGTAATAGTAGGGATTTACTCCCATTTAAATCATTACAATAAAACAAAAAACATGCCCTATAATCAAACTAAAAATGCTCGAAATTGATTAAAGTCATTAATTAAGACGGTAAATAGGAATTTAATTTCGGGTGGGGATAATAACAGCATCAATATTTCTATGCTTTATCCAGACTGAAAGAACGTATTAATTTCCTTTACCACAAGGGCTGGTTATACTAACTTGTTGGGCAAACCACTTTTTAACAAGGCTTGCTGAAAGCTATCCACACGACGGCTAGTCAAGATAAGATATTAATCACTTCAACCCATCCATCTATCTATCCATCTCGATTGTTCACGACGCATCTTGCAAATCGCTTTTACAGAGTATCAACCTACATTGCCTTCACAAGTCAACCTTTTACAAAGATCCCAAACACCGCCCCCCCATCCACTTTCCACCGCAAGCTCTGGGGGGAAGGCAAAGGCAAAAAACCCCTATACAAATCCAAATTCAGAAAACAGTGGGTCACACTATTAAATTAGAGATAAACCTTTAATTATTGTATTGTTCGCTGATTTGTTGCAGTACATATTCTTATGTGCTTGAGGCACAATCGGTCCACACATCAAAAGCCAATTCATGAGCTTTAAAAATCCCAGGAGCTTATCTAAAAATATAAACCTAATCGCCTTTCATCTTTCTTAATTGCATTGGCAAAGGTACTTTACTTCTTTGCCCCCAGCCTCAAACAAATCAAATCTCTCCCTATAAGAGAGAAATACCGAAGTGTTGGTGGCCTTTGAAGTCAGGATTGTTGGGTGGGAGCTCTCCTGCCAAAAAAACCAGTTAATTCTACCTAATTCGATAACTTAAAAAATGAATTCTGGAGCCTAAAGTGGTTGGCAACAAACCTTCAACATACACTTAGTGGTCCCCCCCCTAACCAATCAATGGAACAAACCCCACCCCTCCCTTCCAAACTGGTTACACGAAAAATTCGCTAGGGACAGCCCGGCATACCGACTAATAGGCAACCAGGCTGCTCAAGCAAGCCTACTACCTCTGTTTTGGGCCCTCCGACCCTCATCAATCGGCGGTTGTTTGGGGGCTTTACTTTTTTTCTGTTTGGCAAACTTACTAAAACTCACAGATGAAGAAAAATTCTCCCCAAAGCTGCGGGGTCATATTAAATATAAAATGCCCCCTTGCCCGATCACCAGACAACACTCCACGGCGTATATCGGTATTCAGACCCTCCTAGAACCCTAAATAATCGGGGCAAGCGAGACCTGGACCGAACCCTTATGCTTAAGTCAATGAAAAGAATAAGACTCCCCAGAAATTAAACCCTTCCCTCCCAATTTTATTTGCGGAAGGTCTTCCCCCCCACGCTAACGCATCCTCGGCATTCTACGTGGAAAGGGGGCAAAAGCTTAACGGTGACAAATAGTCCCTCCGAAACTGGGTGTTGAGATCCAAAAGTGTCGTGTCTTATATTTTATCTTTGTTTTTGCTGTTGTTTTTTTTATTGTTTGCTTTTGCTTTTCTTTTTTGTGTGCCTGGCCCTTTCAAAAAGGTAAAATGTTAAAAATATATCGGCCCCCCTTTTTCATTTTTTAGAACAGCGGCCAGTACTTTCGACTGGCTATGGGCCATAGTTCCGCCCGCATTTGGAAGCCATCGGTTTCAGCATCCCGCAATATTAATTGGGATAACGAATGGATCCGCTTTAAACATTACTCTCCAATTTTGTTCGAAGATTATCTTATTCCTTCATACGGACGAACCTGTAGCAGACAGATGTGCCCCAGACGAAGATGAGGAGAAACAGCCGCTGGGCCGAATAGAACAACATGACGAGGACCGGGGAAACATTGCTTTGGTTGAGGGCGACCCACAGCTGAGGTTCCAAAGGGATAGTGTGTGTGCAGGGAGAGATAGCATGAGAATGCTTGCAATAGTGACATGAGGGCAAGGACAATGGCTGGATCTCAGGGCAACTATGGGGAGAGATGAAGTCCTTGCCGAATTCGAAACAAAAGTTGGGCGCCCTAAAATGCTAATAAATTTTTCTTTTTTCTTTTCAAGTTCATTTTGTTTTTTTTTTTTACGGCGCCCACCTCAGAATCTGGGGGAAGAGAGGACTCACCCACAAGGAAGCAGAGGTTTAGAGGAGAAGAGAAAAAATACGTCGAAGGAGCTACAGGAAAATTAAGGCAGTTGAGCGAGGCCTCAGTACTCTCTCAGGGGGCTCGGCGCACACTTTTTCCATAGTCAGTTATGACTGATGGGGTCCAAAAAAAAAAAAAATTACCCCCTATTACTAAAAAAAAAAAAAATAATAAAAAATAAAATAAAACTTCAGTTTCACCTCATTATACTAATTTCTGGCGATGGACTTGGTGGCAATTTGGCCGATTATCTTCTGCGACAACTGGCATTGACAGCAATATTAAGCTTGTGAAAATTTAGATAATATAATTCATGGATGGAATTCTTTTCTAATTTCTGTAACAAGGGATATTTCCCCGGGACATACCTAATACCAATCAAATTGGTAAAGAGCTGCGAGTATGTGTGTGCCAAAACATTTGTGGCGTTCGGACTAGGTCGGTGGTAGACTTGGTGTGTGTGTATGGCCACACTTGCATTTGTCTTTTTTATTGAAAGAGTGCATTTATATCGTTGAGAAGAAACGGTAGAGAGGACAACTGGGAGATCGAGTAGGTGCGAGTTCCTTTTCTTGTTTTGCAAATAGGTGATAAACTATCCAAATCATATGCTTTCTTTTTGTCTCTATTAAGTGGGGTTAAATTTCAATGTTACTGAGTCCTATTGAGTTACACCAGTACTGTTCATTCATGTAATTATAGGTGCTAACTTTTTTAAACCTGTTTGGAGTGGTGGTCGTTTAATAATAATTTTTTTTCTCCATTTCGAGGATTGGTACACCTTTTTTTCTGCTTTATTTCATATGCAATGTAATATGACTCTGTGATCATTTTCCTCTAGATATTTTTGATGCGTTGTCGAGTTTTTATGATTTTAATAGGACTACAACAGATACTTACCTTTGTGTGATGGACAAGGACCCATACCCATTTATCCGTAGTTTTTTTTCAGTATGTCGGGGGGGGGATCGTGCGGGTAGGTGTATTAACATGCTAGTGGCTGATTACGTTGTCTCTGAATGTCACATAGTATGTGTTTTGTGTGCTACGAGAAACTATATTATTCTTTGAATGGTTGTTTTTTGTTGTAAAAGCTGTCTTGCTATATAAATAGTACAGTCATACGGATTGGCCTGGGAGAAGAAGACTAACCTATATTGATGAGAGTTAGTGTAAAGTCGCTCTTGTTAGTAATGACAGGTTTACTCGGCCCACATCTAATCCCCCGCAAGTTATCTGTTAGTATTTAGGAAAATTTAAAGTGTCCTTTCGTTTTTTCTCTTTTTCGGCTTTTTTTTTTCTTTTTCTCGTCTTTTTGTTTTCTTTTTTTTTCTCCCCACATTTTTTTACTATCTACGCTATATCTGAAAGACCGATTTTACTTGAGGCCAAACCAGAGTTACGAGACAAATGGCCCAGCCAAAGTAATATAAAAACACTAGTCAAGATGAAAAGATTAACTCTTAGAAAATTAAATGGTTAGCTCCCCTAAATTTCAATATCCCAGGCCGTCGGAAGGTCGAAAGACCTAGGCTCTTGTTGTTGGGGGACCCACTTGAGTTGGTGTGTTACAAAAATGCTTCGCACACGGTCTTTTTGAAAAACTATTACTAAGTATCCCAGGTACAGAACTAGGCACTTCCGAGCGCGGAGACACAATTTCATCACCCCACAGTCATGCTTATCGAAGATCTGATACCGTTCCTTCCTTTTTTATGAAGTTGAAAAAACTCTATCCCCTTATGCAATGTTTTTGTGTGTTTTGGGTGATTTGTTTGAAGAAACTGTTTCTAACGATAAGTCCAAGAATCAACTATTATGTTTAGGGGGAATGTTGTTTAAGACTTACTGTATCACGAGCGTTTTGTCCCTCCTCGATATGTTTTGTGAAATTCTTACGGTTTTTTATCGAACATTATGATTATCCCTTAACTAATGATGATGGAAAGTTATTAATTGAAGTTGTCAGTAGATAGTACAGATACCAGTATGTACAAATGTTTTTTTGGGACACCCAAGTTTTCATTTTGTTTTACACGTCGCTATTGTATTAATAAGCAGAGGTCTGGCCAAACTACGTCCGGCCCCGGGGTCCCCAGATTTATCCGGCCCGCCAATTCAGTTTTTGACCCAGGCCCACCACCGCCATCCTGTTTTTTTGCCGGGTCGGCCTCACTTTTTGTTTGAATTGGGAGGATTATTATGTTGCTTACGACACTGTGTTAAAAAAAAAAATTTATTACAAAATAGCAACACGCACGGCACCAGAAGAAACAAAACCACAAAAAGGACCCAAATTGTACGAATTTACATCTCCCCCCACCTCCACAAACACCGCCAACTCTCTCCTCTTCCCTCTCTCTATCTCCTCTCCTCTCTCTATTCCTCTCTCTCTCTATCTTCATACTAATAGGAGCTCTCTACTAGATAGTGCATGACAAAACTGAATGATAAGTTCCAAATCTAGTCGATTGGCGTATCGTGCGCGTGGGGGGGCAAAACGAAAGACCGAGCATTACGGATAGGGACAGGACTTGGGACATCGTGTTTCGGTACCTTTCACTTTGATTAATAGAGAACTGAAAGCAATGAAAGATCTTTTCTGCGGTTCGACAGGTCTTTCTGAGAATCCAAATGGGTGATTTATTGTTCTTTGTTTTACGCAAGTTAGCATGGGAAAAGTGGTCGTGGAGTAGGTGTTAATGTGGTGACATGCGTTCTAGAGAGTAGGTACATTTCTGATAGGAAGGGAGTTGAGGTGCACCAGTTGGTCTTGTGAAGGTTGTTAAGTATTAAAAGTAAATCAGCCTAGGTGGACACTTCTAGGCGCTTGTAGCTGTAGTGCAAGTTTTCATTGTATTTCAATGAGTTTGCATTTGTAAAAAACAATGTTTTCTAAAGTATAGGAAAAGTGGACTAGTGAAAAAATCGTCGCATTATTTTTTTTAAACCAGAATAGGAGTTTTCCGATTATTTGATCCATTTCTCAAATCCAAGGATAATAAACCTCAGTGCTTAGTTATGCGCCCAAGATGCGTTTTATTGCCGTAGTGATGGAATTATAAACTTGTAACTCGTCACTACCAATCACAAAATTCATCAGAAAAAAACAACGATGGAGGCATAGCAGGGAGTCGAGAGAAAAGAACGAGAAAAAAGATAACAAAGTAAATAAAAGCTTTGTGACTTGAAAGACAACTACAAAGCAAAAATACTGAATCAGCAAAAAGAGTATCTTTCCCAGATTCATAGTACAGATCAATTAAGACACTACAGGGGGATAGTCACACCGTTCAACTTGTAAATAAGATCCTCATGTGAATCATTGCTCTAGTCCTCATGAGCTTCTGCCAAAAACAAAATAACTGCTCAGTTTACGTTTACTGATTGGAGAGTTTGTGAAAAAGTGTGCAGTTCAAATGGCAGAAGCGTTCAATGAAGAAAGAGTAAAAAAATAAAAAGAATTTTCAAAAAGTGTACCAGAAGTTTCAAATGGCCCAGGGGAAGGCGGTAGCTAGGAGAACAAAAGATGCGTTGTTTGGCATTTGTCCCAGAACCTGAGTAATCTTATTATTGAAAAAATTGTCCATACTTTTCACTGTGCGATTGATGAAAGTACCAGACATTTCAAACAGGTTACAAATCCGCCATGCTTGTTATTTTTGTTAAAACCGTAAACCAGGACGACTTTCAGACTGCAGGATATTCTGGAAGAATTACAGAAAGTTTTGTCTCTTGCATTTGTACATAGTTTAATAGGGGATGACATACTTGTCCATGCCGTTTTCAAAATGCCGATGTTAGATAGAATATGTGCTTTGTTGTGTTGAAAAAGTGTCTTTGCTTGATGATCGGTGTGTACGATGGTTGCAAGGCTATGCTGTGTTGGAAAAATTACTGTGTTTTGTTGTCGACTGATGTGAAGCAAATAAAGGGGGATTGTGCCTACATGTACACTGCATAGTTCACAGAGATAGCCAAGCTTGTGCAAAAATCCGATAAAACCTAAAGTGATCATATGGTACTGTGTGAAGACTAACGATATTTGATTCAGAGGAGGACCACAGCACATCTAAACTCACAGGAAGTTTCTTGCATTCGGTAGAAGTAAAGTGGGGATTCTGTTTACGGGGATCTTCCTGTCATGATTGAGGGTGAGTTGGCTTAGTCGAGGAAATTATTCTCAATAAGATTTGTGACTCAAGGATTGAAATATTTGACCTTCTGCGAGTATCAACTTACCGATGGTTGCGGGGCGATTTCAGAATAAACCGGCACGCGATAATTCAATTCGGGGGGCAGGGGGGGGCTTGCGCATTTTCTCACAGATATAAACACAACATTTGGGGATGGGGCTGCCATTTAGCGGAGTTACAAGGCCGCACGGCAAACAATGGCTTTTTCAAAATGGGCGGGCCTGCCATGTCCTGATGGCTGGGGTACAAAACATAGAAATGAGCCTATGTTAGGTACTGTCTTTGAAGCAAGATAAATGATTGACCTGTTTTTCATTTTCCCTTGCATTAGTTCACCAACAGCTGTCTGGCAGAAAAGACGAGTGTTATACTCTCAGGAGGTATACACATGATGAATTGAAAACAGCGTTAGATTTCTGAGTTTGATTGTCGATTTCAAGATTTTTGAGTTGTTTGTCCACACGATGGAACTTTGTGTAACAACCCATTTTTTCAAGTGCACAGTGGCGTCTCAGCCCAGAACAGAACTTTCAATGGTTTCATTTAATGTTTGAAAAAAAAAAAAAAAAATAAAAAAAAAAAAAAAAAAAAAGAAAAAAAAAAATAAAAAAAAGAAAAAAACAACAAAAAAAAAAAAAAAAAAAAAAAAAAAAAAACAATAAAAAAAAAAAAAAAAAAAAAAAAAAAAAAAAAAAAAAAAAAAAAAAAAATAAAATATAAAAAAAAAAAAAAAATAAAATAAAAAACAAAAATAAAAAAAAAAAAAAAAAATAACAAAAAAAAAAAAAAAAAAAAAAAAAAAAAAAAAATAAAAAAAAAAAAAAAAAAAAAAAAAAAAAAAAACAAAAAAAAAAAAAAAAAAAAAAAAAAAAAAAATAAAAAAAAAAAAAAAAAAAAAAAAAAAAAAAAAAAAAAAAAAAAAAAATAAAAAAAAAAAAAAAAAAAAACAAAAAAAAAAAAAAAAAAAAAAAAAAAAAAATAAAAAAAAAAAAAAAATGTCTTCAAAAAAAAAAAAAAAAAAAAAAAAAAAAAAAAAAAAAAAAAAAAAAAAAAAAAAAAAAAAAAAAAAAAAAAATAAAAAAAACAGCCCTGCCCCCCGAAAAAAAAAAAAAAAAAAAAAAAAAAAAAAAAAAAAAAAAAAAAAACTCCAAATGTTGACCCCAATTCCAATTCAACCACAACAAAGCAAAATGGAGCTGATGTGTGGAAAATTACTACCAAAGGGAACGATTACGGCACTTTCTGAGAACAGACAACAAATGGGCACTAAAAGTGCGTGTGCTATTATTATTGTTTTCGGTAAGCAACATATCTTTGTTGGAGGACAACATTTTCTGACATTTTTTGAAGGCTTTATTCAAAATCCATCCAAGACCAGGGGGGGGAAAGGGGGGGAAGGAAAGGGACTGAGGAAAAAACTGATTAACCTTTGAATCTGTATGTTATCCAATTAACTTCAAGAATTTGCTACGTCACAAATGGAAGTAGAATTCAAATCACTGGTTGGAAAAGTTCACATTGATAAGCCACACTTTCCTTCTTCACAATGATAATATCACCCAAAAGTGTATGTTTGAAATAAATAAATTCACTTGTCATATATACCAAAATTACAAAACAAATTTATAAACAACAGATTCATTATTATAATTTTTTTTTACAGTAATTTTTCAGTCCCGGAAGACCATGGGATCATTACGATGTCTTGGCAGATGTGACACCCACAGAACCAGTTGTTTGCCATTTTTGCTTTTTTCACTGTTACTGAGTGGCATCATTATATATGTAAAACAAATTCTCAGGAACGTTAGTTTTTAAAGGGAATTATTTTATAGCGGTCACTGGACCTTGGTGTTACCACTTTACCAATAATCTGCCCTTCGGCCAACCTTTTTTTTTTTTTTTCCTAGCTTTTATTTTTGCCCACCACTGGTATTAAAGTGGGAGACCCATACTCCTTTTCGGGATTGTTGAACGTTCTGACCGTTCAGGTAGTAAGGGTATTGACGGTTGTGTAAACTTAAATGATAACTTTGTAGTCCAGTTGGACTCATAAAATTAAAACGGTTTTCTAAAACCAAGGGAGTTGAACTTGGATATGTACATTGATTGGTGGAGTCGAAAGTATAAAGGGAGAAAACTTTACAATATGAATATTAAACGTGAATCAGCCTGCTTTGTGAGGTACTAAGAACTTGGGTATGCAATAATACTTTTCCTTCGTGGGTAACAACCAACTTATCTGGTTGTAAACCCTAGTTACACCTCGAGTGCATTTCTTCATTACTAATCACAAAAATACCTATCCACCCTGTCACAAGAAGTATAAATAGGTGACATTAGATGACTTAAAACATGGTCATGTTCCTTGCCACACTAGTCATCACAGCCAGTGAACAGTTCTTCTTCATCAATCTACCCCCCACCTGTGAAAAAATCTTTTTTCTAGACCTTCTCGCGTATCTGTTCGACTTCCACTCTACGGATAGGACGGGCCAATTAGATAACAATTGAAACGCTTACTCTGTTCAGGAAACATAATCTGGTTTTTCTGTGTGCGGTAGCGAGGTAGACAATAGTGTGCTTTCGGTAAAGGTTCACTTAACTTTAACGCTTATTGGCTTTGATTGTTAGAGAAGCTGTAAAGTTGTTTTTTACACCGGTGGACCTGTTGACACTTTAGGGTATTGTCACGGGACTTTGGGGATTGGGGGGGGTCAGGGGCTTGTTAGACAGTTCTGCATCTGCTTGACGTGGGGATGGGGGATGAGAGGGAGGGGGGGGTGGAGGGGGGGAGGGGGGGGGGGGGGGGGAGGGGGGGGGGGGGGGTCGGTGGGGGCGGGGGGGGGGGGGGGTGCGGGCGAGGGGGGGGGGTGGGGGGGGGTGGGGGTGGGGGTGGGGGGGGGGGGGGGGGGGGGGGCCGGGGGCGGAGGCGGGGGGGGGGCGGGCGGGGGGGGTGGGGGGGGGGGGGGGTGGGGGGGGGTGTGGGGGGGGGGGGGGGGGGGGGGGGGGGGGGGTGGGGGGGTAGGGGTGGGTGGGAGGCGGATGGGGTGGGGGGGGGGTTGGGGGGGGGGGGGGGGGTGGGGGGGGGGGGGGGGTGTGGGTGGGGGGGGGTGGTTGGGGGGGGGGGGGGGGGGGGGTGGGGCGGGGGGGGGGGGGGTGGTTGGGGGGGGGGGGGGGGGGGGGTGGGGGGGGGGGGGGGGGGGGGGGGTGGGGGTGGGGGGGGGGGTGGGGGGTTGGGGGGGGGGAGGGGTGTGGGGGTGGGAGGGGACGAGGGGGGGTGGGGAGGTTTGGGGGGGGGGGGGGGGGGGGGGGGGGGGGTGGGGGGGGGGGGGGGGGGTGGATTTGGGGGTTATGGGGGGGGGGGACGGAATTAGGGGGGTGGAAAGGGGGTGGGGGTTGGGGGGGGGGTGGGTGGGTGGGGGGGTGGGGGTGGGGGTGGGTGGGGGTGGGGGGGTGGGGGGGGGGGGGGGGGGGGGGGGGGGGGGGGGGGGGGGGGGGGGGGGGGGGGGGGGGGGGGGGGTGGGTGGGGGGGGGGTGGGGGGGGGTGTGGGGGGGGGGGGGGTGATGGGTGTTGAGTGGGGGTGGTGGGGGGGGGGGTGGGGGGTGGGGGGGGGTGGGGGGGGGGGGGGTGGGGGGGGGGTGGTGGGGGGGGGTGGGAATTTGGGTAGTCCCCGTGGCGTAGGGGCCGGGGACCTAGGGGCCGGGCGGGGGGGGTGGGGTTTTGGGGGGGTTGGGGGGGGGGGGGGGGGGGGGGGTGTGGGCACTGAGTGGGGGGGGGGGGGTCTCGGGGGTTCAACATGTGAGGGGGGGTGTTTTTGGGGGTTTGTGATGTGGGGTCTTTGGGGGGGGGAGGGTGGCTGGTTGGTGGGGGGACTAGGGTTGTGGGGTGGGATGGGTAGGGCCCCGGGTTGGGGGGGTGGGGGGGGTTTTGGGTTCATCATTGGAGGGGGCAGGGATTGCAGTACTTGGGGGGAAGGCTAAGGTGTCCTAGGGGGTTAACCCCACTGTGCACGCGTTGTGGGTGGTCATAGTAGGAACAGCGCGGGAGGTTGTGGAGGGGCGATTCTGTGCCAGATAACTACACTCTGCCCCGTGGATTCAACATGGTAGGGTGGTTCTTTTTGCGTGGGTGGTGGGTTGGGGGGGTTGGAAACATATGGGTGGGGGGGGTGACATGGGGGGGGGTGGTGGGTTGTAATGGGGATAAAAAGGTCTTCTCAGGGGGGGGTGGTCCGTGGTGTAGGTGGGTACAAAGGGGGGCGGGGGTGGGGGAGGATCGTGGGTAACAAAGGGGGGGGGGTTTGGGGGATATTTCGTGAACCGGTATCCAACGAAAGTGGGGGTTAGTTAATATAAGGGTGACTTGGCCAGATGTAAAGGTAGTGAAGATTTAGTTTGTTTTTTGGTTGTCACAGGTTTAGTTGGGGTTGGGGTAACACACCGTTGGGGTTGGTGTGGTACCGCTGAGAAACTTTGTTGGGTGTGGTGAAAGGTGGGTGTTTGTAGGGGGTGGTGGTTGCCGGGTGTGGCATTGGTAAGTTTGATGTTTTGGGGACGGTGTGGGGGGGTTTTGGGTGGAGTTTTTAAAACACATACGAACCCGGTTGGGGGATATGGGGTTTAAATAACAACAAGTGGCACTGGGGATAATGGAGGTTGGGGGGGGGGGGGTTAAATTGGGTGGGAAGGGGGCGTGGGAGGGTGTTGGGGGGAGGGTTGGTGTGGGTGTCGGGGGTTAAGGTGGGGGGTTAGGGGGGGGGGTTGGAAAAAAACGGGGGGAAGTGGGAGGTGGAACTGGACCCTGGGAGCCCGAGGGGGGGTGGGTTGTTTCAGGTGGGGGAGGGTGGTTTGGGGGGTGGTGGGGTGGGGGGAAGAGGGGATGTGTGGGTGGCTGCGTAGGGGGTGGGGGGGGTGTGAGGTAGAATGGGGGGGGTGGTTTGGTAGCTTGGGGGGGGAGTGGGGGGAAAAAGGAATTCAATAACTGGGTGAATGGAAAAATGGGGGGTGATTTTGGGGTGGGGGAAAACACACAATGCAGGGGTGTTGGGGTGGGGGGGGGGGGGGGGGGGGGGGGTGTGGGTGGTGGGGTTGGGTAGGGGGGGGGGGGGGGTGGGGTTCTGGGGGGGGGGGGGGGGGGGGGGGGGGTGGGGTGGGGGGGGGGGGGTTGGGGGGGGTGGAGTCGGGGGGTTTCTTGGGGGCTTTCAGTTGAGTTGTTGATCCGGGGAGGGGTTGTGGGACGTGGGTGGGGGGTGTTGGGTGGGGGTATACCAAAACATGGTTGTATTGTTTGTGTTGTGGGTGGTTGGTCCGACCTTTTTCTTGGGGTTTTTATTTTTTTTTTTTTTCGGGGTTTTTTTTTTTTTTGAGATTTTTTTTTTTTTATAAAAACATTGGGGGATTTGTTTAGTGTTTTTTTTTTTTTATTTTTTTTGGTTTTTGGGGGTGGGGGTTTTTTAAAATGGGGGGTAGTTCATGGGCTTCCACATGGGGCATTTAGTGTTTTTTTTTTGTTTTTCAGGGGGGGGGGGGGGGGTTTTTGGTTTTTGTACTTTTTTGTGATTTATATCCCCTGGGGGGAGGGGGGAAACTTGGGGGGTTTATAGGTGATGGGGTCTAATAATTTTTTTATTTGTTTTTAATTTTATATGGGGGGTGGATGGGACGATGCTGGGGGGGGGGGGGGATCGGTGGGTGTCTATGAAGGGGGGGGTTATGGTATGTTGGGGGGGTGGGGGGTGGTGGTTGCAGTCTATGGGGGGGAGTGGGTCATATTTGGTGCTTTAGTGGATTGGTGAGACTCAGGAGACTTTTACTTTCAGTGTGGTCTAAGGTCTCCACTGGGATGGGACTGTCAGGTGGTCTGTTGGGGGTGTTGGCGGGGGCGAGGGTTGTTGCGTTGATGGTTGGGAACTTTGTAGGGTGTGGGGAATGGGTGGGTGTTGGGTTTGGGGGGTTTCTTGTAGGGGGAGGTGGCGTTTGGGAGGTTCGGAGTGGGTCGGAGGTGGGATTTCAGATTAAATTGAAGTGGGGCACTTGTGGTGAAGTAGAGTTTTAGTTTCTCGTTGGTTCTTTGTTTAAGTTTTGGTGGTAGTTAGGGAGTAACTTAGTAGTAGTCTCGTATGAGATGTAAGAGGTAAGATTAGTCGGCGTTTGTTGAATGTTAGGTTTTTTTGCAGCGTTTGCCGAGTGTGTGGGGGGTGTGGGTACATGTTACGCTTGGTGGTAGATGTTGACTGGGGTAGTCTTAGTTAAGTAGTTGAGGAGTAGACGAGGCGTAATTGGGCGCAATTCGTAGGTGTACTGTTGAGGTAGCATTATACTTGGAGACTGTTGTGGCCCGCGGTTACAACTTCACATTGGCTGGTAATAAAATGCCGTCTGTAAATATAAGGATTTCGTATGGCTTAAAACTAAAAGTGCGAAGGAACAGATACAGTTAGAGAACCATCTATGGGACACGGACTTGGTCCTATATAATTCATTACTAATTCATTAAGCATATTTTTTAATTATCTTTCTATTCATTTATTTCGTACGCCCCCCGCCGCTAATACTCGAGTGCCCGCCGTTACGTCGCGAAATCTCAGCGTTATTGTTAATTGTTTGTTTCACTAACTGAACATTTGATTTTACGTGAGTATTACCTTTTCTTGTACAGAGTATCAGGTTTGTCCCTGCAAATTCCCACACACCCCTAACAAACCCCATGGTCAGTAGCAGATACTGTGCCAGATTTCAATGATGCGTTCGTTTGTACCCTTATAGAAGTCTGGGTACCGGGACGGCTCAAGTGAGACCCGCTAAATTCCACTGGTCTTTTGACGTATCACTCCGTTCAAATTGACTTCGCGCCACGGTCTACGGAGTACTAATTCCTAGTCCAATTCCCGTGGTCGACAGAAAATTCATCAAATGCCCTGTATTTTTATTTCTTATTTTATTTTATTGTTAATAAAGGTGTTTCACTTAGTCTTACAAATGCCCGGGAATTCTTGATTATGAAATCCCACCCGGTCGCCAGTGAGTTTAGCGGTGCTGGTTGTTATTTTTTGTAACACATCTCCTTACAGTATGCGAAGAAGTTCGGCTTTCATTACAAGATAGGAAACAAAGAGCTGTCTATCAAAAAATCTCAGGCAAAATCCACAGTATATGGCCGGCTACGATTGTACAAACATTGGACAATCGTTCATAGGCACAAATGCCGCACTAGAATTGTTCCACTAGGCCTGGTAGGAAAACCTCCGAGAGGATAGGCCTGGACGATCTTCTCTTCGAAGCCCTTGTCCGTCTGGAAAATAGCGTCTGAGGGCAGCTTCTCTGACATGGACGGGTGCCCAGCTAGATGAGGCATCGCACCCTCACACAGTCCCAAAGGCACCATTTTAGGGCCTTCAGATTCCCCTGTTTGTCTTTTAGGACGCTGATTATTACGAAACATATGCATCTGGACATCAAATGATTTCACGGACTTGTTTGTGAGTTGGCCGGAAATCAGTAGACACAGATCAGAGACTGATCGAATTGTCAACAGGCAAACTCCCAGAAAGCCCTGTGACAGACAATTATCGCGAACAATAGGAAACACCATTAGAATCTATGAATGTGTTAGATTTTAGGATTTTTGGTGGCAACTAGTTGTAAACCTTACAAGTATAATCCGCATATTTAGAAATCCAAAGCGCTATAACACTGAGCGGAAAACAAAGGGTCTTTAAAATACTTACGACTGGAAAGAGTTATGGAATTGAATCAACCAGTCATAAACGTAGTAACTTTTTCCAGACACAGTGATTTGCTGCTAACTAAAGTCTTATGAGGTGTCCCCTCTGGCACATCGTGAAAAAGAGTTACGATAGGGGGCGTGGGTTCATGCATAATGGCTGGCCCAAAAATGTCTAAAAAAACTGTCGCAAAGTGATTTGTATCAAGAGGATATTTCGTTGAATTTGCAAAACTGGGATGTTGATCGAGGTGAACATTGCATTATTGGTTCACATAAGGCGACTAGGAACAGATTTTAATGGAAGTTAACAAACCGATCTAGTCAAACTGTCAACATTGTTCTTGACTCTGGCAAATGATCTTGTGAATGAAGCGAGCTTAGAGGGTCCAAGGGGAATTACCTGGAAATTCTTAGATTCTTGCTCACAGGGTAACTGGATAGTGCGACGAGTACGACGGCCTAGACGTAACCATTATCATGGCTCTTGAGATTTAAATTGCGGACTAGTTGGAAAATGACCACTGCTTAGAAGGGGTGAGAGGCTTTTTTTCGTGGGACAGATCTTGGATTTATCGGTTAAAGTATGGAGAAGAAGATTTCTCTTAATGACAATAATAGAACGGGTCCTAAAAAGCGACTCTTAGATCTTCGCACAGAGCGGATATCGGGGTCATTACAAACTCAACAGATTATCTCCCATATGTAAAATTGCACAAATGTATACATTCTTTCAGAATGTGTCACCAACAAACATAGAATGATTGTACATTACAGCAGTGGATACGACTACGCAATAGTTAGGAAGAGGTCATTCAAGTATATCCGCAGAAGCTAGAGTTTGCGAGAGGAGGCCCAGTACTGAATCTATACCCCAAGTGACCACCTACTTCGTTCAACATACTCTCTTAAAAGAACAATGAAAGAGTTATCGGACCCAGGAATCCTGCTCTAACATTCCACTCAAGAAGCTACAGTTTAAACAGTGAAACAGTGAAGAAGAACGAAGAAGAAGAAGCGAGCATTAAGGACCCTACAAGTCTGTTGGTGTCTTGCCCCTTTTTGTGAGAGAGCCAGGAAGTGAGATCATGAGATTTCATGGGCTTTTATTGCTTAACAGCAGTGACTTATAAAAACAGTAAAACAACAACATGGGGACCTGGAAACACTATGGCCTTGAACATTATATGACATCATAAAGACAGGCTGCATGCCCCCCAGAAAGCTATGTTGGGAGAAAGATAGTTTAAAACCGACCACGACTTGGGTACAACAGGGGAAAAATGAGTCGACACCTTTGTGGTGGACAGAGAGGAAGTCCACCCCCCTCACCCCCCCCCCCCCTAAGAGAAAATTAGAGAGAAGGAAATTGGCATTGGGGAAACAATACTTAGGAGCCTATTTTCTTTTTATCTATATTTTTTTTTTTTTTTTTTTTTTTTATATTATATATTTTTTTATTTTTTTTTCTTTTTTTTTTTTTTTTTCCTATTTTTTTTTTTATTTTTTTTTTTTTTTTTTCTTTTTTTTTATTTTTTTTTTTTTTTTTTTTTTATCTTTAATTTTTTTTTTTTTTTTTTTTTTTTTTATTTTATTTTTTTTTTATTTTTTTTTTTTTTTTTTTCTTATTTTTTTTTTTTTTTTTTTTTTTTTTTTTTTTTTTTGTTCTCGCGCTATTATTTGAGGGGTATTTTTGTTTTATTTTTTTTTTTTTTTTTTTTTTTTTTTTTTTTTTTTTTTTTTTTTTCTTTTTTTTTTTCTGTTTATCCCAGACGATTTTTTTTTTTTTTTTTTTAGTTCTTTTTTTTTTTTTTTTTTTTTTTTTTTTTTTTTTTTTTTTTTTTTTTTTGGCTTGTTTTTTTTTTATTTTTTTTTTTAGAAAAATGGTCACCGAAAACACAAAGGTACATATGGAGATAATATTCTTTTATATTCGGTATATTTTATTTGTGTTTTATTTTATCCATTAGATAGTTAGTTTTTTTTTTATAATTTCATCTTAGTTAGTGGAATGCATATGCGCGTCTAGGACACTCAGAATCAGAAGCAAATGACCACAATGGTGTCTAGAGCAATGCAGAAAGTCCTTGGGAAGAATTTGTGGAGAAAAAAAAAGCTAGTAGAGGACAGGGAGGGAAGTGGGGGGGGAGGATGAAAAAAAAAACGTATGGTGGGATTTGGGGTTAGCAAGTAAGAAAAATATTAGCAGGAAAATTGTTTTTTTACCAGAGATTAATCCTAAGTGGAAACATTTAAGAAAGGGGGGGGGGTTCCTCTTAAAATCTTATAAATAAAGAGGACAAGAAAAGGCCATCAAATTTGCTTATCTACTGCCCCAAAATAGAAAGTAATGGGAAAGATGGAATAATATTTTTTTTTTTTTCAGAGACTCCTGGATGGTTAGCTTCAACGGGTCAACTAAAGACATTCAGAAGGAAATGAAAATACAACCATCGGGGGACAGGAAAGAGCCCAAAGGTCCAATGGTGCCCCCCACCCAGCTTTGAATCAAAATCCATTTGTTCGGTGAAAAAATGACCATAAAGAATGGAGCACCCCCCCGAGGCTTTTGATTCCCCCCAGGCCAGCCCATGGCACCCCCCACACATGCTTCCAAGCTGCGGCAAAGCCCTAACCGCGGCACCATGGCTGCGCCGCGAAGCCGACCAGCGAATACGACGCAATATAATCAAGGCGATCTATATTACTCCGCAAGGGTCACTTCACAGCAGGTTGGTTAACATCGCTATAAAACATACCACATGATTGGCCCGAGATTGCCATAATAACACACGCCGATTTTTTTTAAAAAGGGTGCGACACGGCCGATCAATTCCGGAATCACCCCGCATCCGCCCCAGGAAAAACCGCCCGAGCCGAGCGGGATATTGGCCGAGGCCCCGTCCATCTATCTCAGAGTCTCGTACCCGTAGTAAAAATTCTTACTCTAGAATACATGGCAGCAGCAGATCAGATCGCCTCAGCTGAGCTCTCGCCACTCACAAAAATGGATCGAGGTCCCAGTAGTTGTTCTGGGCCAGTCCCTCTGCTGTTTCTCGGAGGCAAATGCGAAGATTCTCGGATCGGTACGGATGCCTAATGGACATTTGGTCACTCTAGCGTGCAGTTGAGTGAAAAGGCTACATGTGTAAAGACTAAGTGCTGTGCTGACAAGATTCCATCTTTCCTTCTTTAGAGTGCGGTGGAATAAGGCAATTCGACAAGGGGGTCCCCGGGAAGGGAGTAAGCGGAGGGGGGATGCGACTGTGGAACTGTGTGGGGACAGAGAGGGTAAGGTACATTCCATTCACCTCTGATCACCCATGCTATACCGGAGCTTCTACAAGTCTTGGCAGAACATATGTGAGAACGGCAAACCATAGGATGGTCATGGGGGATTTAGACGCCATCTTGGCAGGAGGCACCCCCCCCCCACCCTACCCTGCAACCAATGGTTCATAAGACAAGTGTCCAAGGCCCGATATCGCCGGGCATACTTGATCCCGGATCATGCATCGCTCGTGGCAGGACGCGTTCTGATGTCATGCAAGGCAGTATAGTGGTATTGGACAGGTGGACAGGAAAAGTATTCGCGGGGTATCTAGAAGAGGAAAATGAAGGATGCGGGAACAGGTATCATGTTATTTCAGCATCAAGAACTTTGCGCGGCATTTTGCCCCCGATGATGTTGCCACCTGATTGCGGACCAATCAGAGACACGGGGCTTCAAATCCAACCCTGCAAGTCTGGAAGGAAGAGATGCTTTCCCACAGAGCGAAGAGTCCAGGGGGGTAGTCAGGTGTGAACCATAACAGCTCGAAATCAAAAACCATTGGTGATAGCCAGAGAGGAAGAAAAGGAGGGAATAACGATACCCAACATCTCAGGATTAAGCTGGGAGAAGAACCAAGGTTGTTCCTCTTCCTGGAGCAGGTCGATAATTTAAATACCTTGGAGCTTGTCACAGACGGAAGGGAGGATCTCAAAAGGAAGAAAGAAAGAAGAGTAGAGTAGAGTTAGAAGGTTGGCTCTACCCGAAGAGCTGCCAGCTGGGGGATTTCCTTGTGCAAATTAGAGTTTTTTTATAAGCATGGCAAAGATGGCCCTTCTGTTTACACCTTCGCCTCCATCTTGACCCTTAGAATAAGTCGTGGTCGCATGGATGCGGTCCTATAGGGCAATGACTTACAAACCTCTTAATGCCAGTTCTTATCCCTTTCCACTACTGTATGGGTGAGCGAAGTTTATGGAAGGGGGGGGGTCGTGTTCTTTAATTTCGTCCTGTTTCTTATTTTTTTGTATTTATTCTGAGGAAAGGTCAGTAGGTGGTGGTCTGGTTGAGGTAAACAAGAAGAGGAACCATAATTGGTTTGTTGTGGGGTCAGCACCAGACGATACCCGGCTGTTTCCATGAGTTTAGTCCGTACAAGGCTTCCTTAAACAAAGTCTTTCTACCCCTGCAGGAACCCAAGTTTCTTTAGAAACATCCCCAACCTGAGATGGTTTTTTTAGTGGCCATGTCTGCAGACAGATGAGGAGACGATCGCTACCAGCAAGCATGGTGGGGGGTGGGGAAGGGAGTCGAAGGAGGGGGGAGGGGCGGGGGGAGGAGGGAGTGGACGGGGAGGGGGGGAGAAGGAGGAGGGGGATAGGGAGGGGGGGAAAAGGGGGGGGAAGGAGGAGCGGGGGGGGGAAAACTAAAGGCCGGGGATCCACAGGACCTCCAGATATGACCAAAGTCCGTTTGAAAGGGACAATCTCCTTTTAAACAATCTTTGATGCATCCAAGGAACTAGAGTGGAGCCAAAGCCTGAAGGGAAGACAGCACGCAGCGATTTAGATTAGTCTGGCGCTCTCTCCCTCTCCCCCCCCCCCAAATCCACCTCACGGTCCAAAGATTCCTTTCCCCAAAATAAGTTAAAGTTTTAAGTTCATACCGGAGCATTTGCAGCCATCAATCTTTGCAGACCATATTGGAAGGAAAGGTGGGGGAAACTTGAACCAACCCCTTAAACTTTATGTTAGTTGTTTTTTTTCAGAGTGGGTTTGTGGTTAATTTTACATAATGTGGTTCTATCTTTTGCCAATTGTTAGTACCATACTACCCTTTTACTTGTCACCGAACTACTGCATGATGTTGCAGGAGTTCTTTTCTTTTACTCTCTCCACAGAGAGGATTGAGGGAGTAATTTAAGGGAAACGTGAACATTAAGCATAGCAGAAGGGAAGTAGGGGGGGGAAGAGAAATAAGAGAGAAGGGGGAATAACAGCAATTTCTCAATACCGAGGTAAAGAGTAGTAAGACATTTAAGGCGCCGCCACCACGCCGCTGCCATGGCAAACATTTTTTTTAAAAAATTATACAACTCCTACTCCGCCAAATATATCTCTATTGAATTTGTCATTCTGTCCATTCTCCATTTGGGAATCCATCCCGCGTCTCGGAGTTGAATTGCACTTGTCTGAGATCCCACTTCTTGTCTGATTTCAAGGGAGGTAGATCGGAAAGCATTGTTGCCGTTGCTATCTTAATATGTTTTTAAATTGAAAATAGTCCTTAATCCTCCATCAAACCAAAGTTTAAACCAGTCTTACCGAGCATTTAGTTTAACAAGAAAAAAGGAGTGGAGGAGGAGAAAAAATAAAAGTTCTCCATGACGGGACTCTTCATCCTACCACCAAACTATGTACAGTGACAAATATTGTTAAATCAAAAACAACTCTTATTAAACTTTAGTCCGAAAATAATCCAATGCTGTTATGACTAAAGAGATTAACAAATAAAATATAATTAATTAATCAAAGTAATCACACTATAATTTATACACCAGTACTACATTATATAATAGTAGTATATTTTACATAAGTTCATAATTTTGTAAACCATCTAGATAAGCAGCCAAAAAAAAAAAAACAGACATAACGACAATTTTGTAACACAAGAAGATATTATGAGAGACGCGGATTGGTTTTGTAAGTAGCCTTATCGACATTTACGACGACAACTACTCAAATCAGAAAGGAATTACATACTAACAGAACAATATAGACAACTTCTCCTTAATATGTAAACAGAATTGGTAGACAGACAGACAGCAGTTTACAGACAGAAACAGAAGCAGCAGACAGGGACAGACAGCAGACAGACAGAAAGACAGACAGACAGATACAACAAGACAGGACAGACAGACAGACAGGGACAGACAGATCCAGAAGATTGATGAGAGACAGATAGATAGATAGAGAGATAGATAGTTAGATAGATAGATAGATAGATAGATAGATAGATAGATAGATAGATAGATAGATAGATAGATAGATAGAATGCTACAGTTTTTGCCATGACTGTGACACATTTTGACACAAAGAATGGAGGAAGATACCTGTGTAACAAAGGGAGATTAGAAATAGGATTGAAAAAGAGACGTAAGTTATGAATTTTTTAGCCTAAATAACATCTGGAAGTCCTCTCAATACAAGCACAAGCACAAAATTAAGATTATACCAGAGTTGCGTGCTTTCTGTGCTTCTCTATGGTGCGGAATGCTGGAGAGTCACAGAGAAGGAAATGTCGAAATTGTCCTCTTTTCACACAACATGCCTAAGAATAATTCACCGAATCTTTTGGCCGAATACCATCACCAACCAAGATCTGCTTACTCGTAGCAAGCAAGAGGACATGCATACCATCATAGCTGGCAGACGCTTGGGTTGGTCATGTCCTCAGAAGAGACCCCGATGCCATCACAAGAACAGCTATGCTTTGGACCCCTGAAGGAAAGCGAAAGAGAGGCCGACCAAAAACAACTTGGCAGAGGACTGTGGAGGCTGAGATGCAAAGAATGAACCAGAGTTGGGGCACTGTACGAAGGATGGCCACCGACCGAGCAAAGGGGAATCATTTTGTTGTTGCCCTACAAGACGCCACTAGGCGTGATGGCCACTGACTGCTTTGACGGTCCATGGCTAAAGATCAAAGAAGAAGAAGTTATGCAGGCACGTGGAATCTACTCCAGGAGAAAGTAAAGATAATGATGAGAAAAGAAGAAAAAAGTCGAAGAAGATTGCGATGATGTCATACATTCCGCCATTACCACTCAGCTCCCCAATAATCCTTGGGCTTCAACAATCACATGTCAAGTCTTCCTGTTGCCTCCCTTAAACGTGAGGGCGGTTCGGGTCTTTCTGATCCTCCGTTAAAACGTGAGGTCTGTCCTCCTATTGCCTCCCTAAAACTTGAGGTCTGTTCTTGTCTTCTTGTTGCCTCCCTTAAATGTAAGGTCTGTTCTTGTCTTCTTGTTGCCTCCCTTAAACGTAAGGTCTGTTCTTGTCTTTTTTGTTGCCTCCCTTAAACGTTAGGTCTGTTCTTGTCTTCTTGTTGCCTCCCTTAAAACGTTAGGTCTGTTCTTTCTTTCCTGTTGCTAATTGGCTCACTTTAACCTGAGACCATGTTCTTGTCTTCCTGTTTGCCTCCCTTAAACGTTAGGTCTGTTTTCTTGTCTCCCTGTTGCCTTCCATAAATCTGAGGTCTGTTTTTTGTCTTGCTCATCCTTTAATTCCCATGTATCCAGTTTTGTGTCTCCACGTGTCTTGCTGTCGTGAAGTCTGATTCACAACACGTCATTCTGACCACAACAGTGCGCCATACTTTATAAAACTGTATGATAGACGAACCAATGGAATCGCACTTTCATGTATAGTGTTTACAAACGTACTAGCCTAACAATGGCGAGCTCAAATCTGTGTAACCTTGTTTCAATTGGAGGTAAGCTACAGACTTATGAGCGAAGTACACATGATAGAGGTCAAGAATTCCATAATAGGTATTTCATAAATTAATAGTGTGTGTAAAGATTTCCACGGGAAAGTAATATACGGAATGGAAAAATCTCGAGTGGACTGCATCGAGACATCAGGCAAGTAAAAAATGTTGCTGTTTAGGCTACGCCTAGGAAAAGATGGTAGTATGATAATAAAAGACCATTATCTAAATAAAGAAAGAATAATCCAGACAGTATTTTAAGCCTAAGATGAAGGAAATCGGTCCAGGAATAAGGAGGATATGTAGATTACCAGTTTTTCACATTTAAACAGCTGGACAACTGTATGCCTGTATTTCGGAAAGCAAACACACTTTGGCAGTAAGCTCTATATGTCGTTCGTCCTTGGCCTATAATATAGGACGTGATCTAAATGGAAAGCATGCCTTAAATATTTTTAAATACAGCAAGAAGGCGCCAGTTCTGTCAGAGAGAGACTTCTTTGACTTTTGCATCTGAGAGCAGGTCTGTGTGACCATTAACAGATCGACTGTATTACTTGAGGATAAGAAAGAATGTATATATATATATATATATTTATATATAAAATTATTTATTATATATATATATATATATATATATAATAGAATTTCCACACACGTGAGATGATAGATTTGATATAGTGGCTGTCTCTGAAAGCGAAAAAAATTCTTCTCTCTCTCACCTATCTTCTACAACAGTTGTTACAGCGTCAGACAGACTACACCAATATACATATTACGTATATTTCTATCACTCACAGGCACGCACATACACGTGACGACAGGTAAACACACAGACGTGGGAAAACTATAACAATGATATATATATTATCTAGAACGAGCTGACCAAACACGATTATTAAGTTCAAGAGCGATTTTATTATCAGGAAAAAATCGGCTCACAACATCAAAGAAAGTACATCAAGGAAAATACATATACACATAGTCATAAAAAATCAAGGAAATGTTGCAAGGATGATAGCCCCGTTATAGTGTTAACTCTAGGTTTAGCCCGGCCCCGTTAAGAGAACAGATGATGGCGCCAGAGTCACAGATACATAGGGTTTGAGTCTAAGAGTTTTTCTTTGTTTTATCTCGTAATTATATGCACAGAGTTTGAAAAAAAAAATCTGATTTAACCTAAGACAAAAACACAAGAACTCTAGCCTTAGCAACAAATTATGCAGATTGGGAAAAAAAAAATTAGGACAGCAACAGGGTGTCAAAGATATAAATAGTGAAAATATCACTCAGACCAGCGTACACTCATTCATTCCGCCATGGCTTCTCATTCAGGTACTCACGACTTTGCTCGCTGCCTCTTGGAACACATTGATTTTAGATTTTCACACAGACTCAAAAAAATGCAGTCTTCTGCCAAGAAGTCCCCAGTTCCAAAAGACGTATTTAACTTGGAGTCTCCGGGAACGACTACTTGGGTATGCAAATTTGTTCAAATGTCTGATTAAGTCACCTAACAATTATTCCAGGCGCGGGAGTTAGCAGAGCACAGTGTCAATAGCGTAGGTTTCTAAAAAATGATGAATGTCAGGTCGGTGCCTTCCCTCAGTATAGGATTCACTTTAGTCACACCACAGATTTGTCCACAAGATATAATCTAGTCGGGAAATGATTGTTAATATTCACGCCACCAGGCAGCAAATTATATAGAGTTTTCTAGAAGAAATTAAGTGCTGGCTCCAAGGTCCAGTATTTATCATTACAGTCTTTGAAAACCCGTTATAGGGATATTAGTATTTCTGTCTAACTTGCACCGTCAGATCAGTGTTACTTGAGAAAACCCACGTGGTTCAAAATAAGGACTGTCTATTTCTTCACAAGTATGGAAACTACTACTAGGTGCTGGTAAAGTTAGGGTCACCCCAAAACTTTCACTGTGTGGAGGAAAAATAACACATATAATATAATAAACAGAATCTGTACTGGTTAAAACTTACATTTAAACTTGCAAGCAGAGAGCTTTGCTTATCATTTAAACTTCCCGTGACGTAAGTTATATTTAAAAATCAGCAATCCTCATAAATTAAGAACACGTGCGTATTCCGTCACCATTCATGAGGCTGGATTCTAGAGTTTATACGTTAGTTTAGAAAAATACACTCGACTGAGTATTAGCAGTTAAATTAAATTTATAAATAGCTACAATTGCCGTTATAAGCTAGAAATTTTAATTTTATTCTGCTTTCCACTGAATGCTTCCCTAGAAAATATAATAGCCTACCACTTTATTTCTCTTCTGCGCTAAAGAAATAGATTAAAATGAATTAAGCGATTTAACACTTTAACACTCACAAAATCTATATATCTATCATATTAATTACCTCAACCACAGAATTACAGGTAGTCGCACAACTTAAGAATAAAAATGCTGAAAATATTTCTGGAAGTCTAGAAGTTCGACAAATTGCCGAAACAAACTGAGATCTTCGCTAACAGCTATTCTGTTTTCGAGCGACCTATCTACTGTGGAGTCTATGAGCGAGAATGAAATTAAAGTTTCAAACTTGGCCAATATCTTAAAATCAGACAAAGGGCCCAAACTTACTTCGCCAAGCGAAATTATCTCCCCTACTCCCAACATTTACGTCCGCTTAACGCGTGTCGTAACTGTCACCTACTGACCACGATGTACGCGTGTCAGTTTCAAATCCCAGACAGCCTGACTCCATTGTAGGGCAGTTTTCACACTACAGCTGACCATGGCCCAAGTGAGCGCCGTGTCAGTTTGGGATTTTCCCAGCCAAATGTCTGGATACTGACCGGTGCAGATGTAAAGTATCACACCTCACCGGGACTAATGCCGAGAAGAAGCTCGCGCGCTCGGTGAGAATGTAGACGATTTGCTACGTCCTATGTTCAGCGAACCGACTTATCACGCCTTCTGACGCCCTGCAGCCCTGACATCTACGTAATATCGTCCTAGCGCGATTCTCAGTTTAAGAGAAAGGAAAACAGGTAAAGTTTGCGAATTATATGAAAATAATATTCGCAAAACGAATGGATGAAAAAATACACAGGAAAAAAAAATACAGAGATAATAAAAGAGAGAATTTTATGTGAAAGAATAGGAAGAAGATGTAGGAAATTAAATGAATGAATATAAACCCTACGTGACAGAGCCTCCCCCCTTTAAGATATGGAAGCACTCCATGTCTACGTTATGGAGTTTAATTTCCTATAACCGTAGCTTCGGGGTGTCTGTCTTCTTCCCTCTCCATCTCCCCCTCCATCTCTGTCCAATTCCTACTCAAGTCCACTCCTCAAAGTTTCCTTCCCCTGGAATGTCTCATATGCGCGCTTGAAAGAGCGTCGCCGCTTCTGACATTTTTTGAAAGATTTCCTGTGATAGCGGTGGAATATCCCTGCCACTATCGTCATCTTCGTCAGTTTTGGCGATCG
This sequence comes from Oreohelix idahoensis, assembly GCA_024509875.1. Classification (NCBI taxonomy): domain Eukaryota; kingdom Metazoa; phylum Mollusca; class Gastropoda; order Stylommatophora; family Oreohelicidae; genus Oreohelix; species Oreohelix idahoensis. The sequence goes on along the minus strand of JAMPIV010001968.1, from coordinate 468,492 downwards.
TCAGGAGATGGTCGGAGGTTGGCACTGGTTTTTCCAAGTATCTCTTTAAGAGATTTAAATGGAAAACCTTCTCCTTTCCTTCAATAGAGATCTGGTAGTTAGCCTTAGAAATCTTTTTCAGGACGGTAAACGGCCCTTGCCATCCGATCTTCAGTTGGTTGTTCTCGGTAGGGAGCAACACCAAAACTTTCTCTCCTGCTTCCAGTTCTCTCTCTTCCGCGACTTTCCTGTATCGGTTAGCGTGCTTTGTGCGAGCTCGCTTAAAGTTAGTCGTTGCTAGGTCCCACCCTAGTTTCAACCTTTCCTTTAAAACCGACACATATTTACTTGCTGAGACGACTGTCTCATCCGCCTTCTCGTCTGTCAGAGACTGAAGTAAGGCTTCAAGCGGGCCCTTAATGGGTCTGCCAAATAAGAGTGTAGCTGGCGGAAATCCTGTGGAAGTATGAGGAGATTCTCTGTAGCCAAATAATGCTGCAGGAATACAGAGATCCCAATCTTCAGGTTTCACTTGTGCCAGCTTACTTAGCATCATGGTGAGGTTTCCATTAGCACGTTCCACGAGCCCATTTCCGGCCGGAGTATATGGCTTAGTGTGGATGTGCTGGGTCCTCAAGATCTTAACGATCTCATCCATCAACAGGTTTCGGTATGGAGATCCATTATCCGTCAACACTTGCTGAGGGAATCCCAACCGAGTGAAAATCTGCACGAGGGCTTCTGCGACATGCTTGGCATCTGCGCATGTTAGCGGGATAGCTTCCGCCCATAAAGTGCATGTATCGACTAAGGTCAGGATAAACCTGTTCCTTCTTTTAGTCCTTTCGAAAGGCCCTAAAATGTCGATCACTACCCGTTCGAATGGTGTTCCCATTATTGGCATTTCACCCATGTGGACTGGGGGGTCCGTTGCTTGGGTGGTACACGTTGGCACTGGGCACAGGATTTGACATATCTGATAATATCAGTATTCACTCCTGGCCACCAATAATGAGTGGTTATACGTTGGTTTGTGGCGTTCTGTCCCATATGTCCGCTAAAGGGAAGAGAGTGCCCCATTTCTAGGATTTGGCTTCTGTACTGTTTCGGTACTAGGAGCTGGTTGTAACCTTGGTCAGGCTTGCCCGTTCTCCGATAAAGTACGCCATCCTCAGAAAAAATGTCCCCGTGCTGTTTGGGTTCCTTCGCCATGGGCAGTTTCCTAAAGCAGGGTGCCAAAGTAGGGTCCTTTTGTTGCGCTTCTTTAAGTTCCATAGGTAACAAATTAGGCGCAGGCTCCCGTTCCTTCTTGGTTTGCCCTCTTGTAGTTACTGCTGCCACAATCGGCTCTTCCGGTTTCCCAATACACACGTATCTCCCGCCAAGTATGACTGGGTAGATGGGATCATCCATAACAGCCGCTTTGATCACGCCTCTGACAAAGTCAGAGTGTATCTCCACCAATGCGATGGGAAGCGCTGTAGGTGCATCACTCTTACGAACTCCACAAAGTTTGACGGTCTCTCCTGTCTCTTGACCGGGTTTAACCAGGTTTCTGGCAACAATGCAATCGTAAGAAAGCCCCGTGTCAAATAAGCAAGAAGTTTGAGAACCGTTCAAAATAACAATACCTCGCGTTGAGGGTCTATCCCCAAGAGGTTGGGAATCACTGTCAATAATTCCGCCTTGCGAGACTGTTAATAAGCATCCGATGCGTTTAGGCTCGGTGTGCTCGGTCTGATCATATGTCCCGTGCTCAGGGGTTCTCCCTTTGCCACCTTGTCCTTTCTGGCTACGCTGCCATGTAGGGCGGTCGGGTTGATCAGACTGTTTGGGGTGGTTGGGGTACTTGTTCTTGTAGAACTTGGATTTTTCAGGAGGGGGGTTTTGAGGTCCAGTTTCTCTGTGGTTGTTTTGGTTAGAAGCCTGAGAAGATTGCTCTAGGTTATGTTTTCGAAAATGCTCCTCTGTCGGTTTCCGCTTTGTGGCCGGTAGTTCAGCCAGCGCATTGTGATAACGCTCAGACTTTTCCAAAATGTCTTCAAGTTTTTCTGCCCCCTGCTCAGCGAGAAATCTCCGGGTATCAGCAGACAAAGTGTTCTTTATTTGTTCAGTTAGAACAAGTTCCTCAAGACCTTCATAGGTAGAGGGGAGCTGCGAAAGCTCAAGGCACTTTGTTAGATATCCCTTAAGACGAGATGAGAACTGGTGAAAAGTTTCAGAATTCTCTTTCCGGCTGTTGCGAAACAGTTGCAAAAACTTGCGAGCGTTCATTTCAAAGCGCTCCAGTAACGCTTTCTTCAACACATCGTAGTCGTCTTGTTGGCTACTTTCCAGCTTAGAATAAACATCATAAGCAGAACCTTTTAGGGCCTGGGAAAGTTTCATATTCCAACGCGACCTCTCTAACCCGTACAGAGTTGCAATTTTCTCAAATTTCTCTAGCCAAGTGTCAATCTTCTCATTTGGACAAGGGAAAGATTCTAGCGGGAAAGACATAGCAGAGAGATGAGTAGATTGAGTGTTAGAAGGATCAGTTAAGGAAGAATGAGGAGAAGACTCTCCATTGCTGGAGGTAGAGGCAGCACCACGACTTTGGAACTCTAGAGTTTTAAGCGCCAACTCGTGCTGTCTCTGCTTCTCCTTCTCTCTTTCCTCATGCTGCATCCTGCGAATTTCCATTTCCTCATCCATCTTCTTCTGCTGTAAAGCTTCGGCTGCTTCTTTTTTCCTCCTTAGTTCTTCTTTTTCCTCTTTAGCTTCAGCTGCTTTTCTCTCCGCGTCATATCTCTCAAGTTCGTCCCTGACAAAAGCTTTCGCTTCCTCTCCTTCCAGTCCCTCCTCTCTCGCTTCGTCCCTGAGGAGTTGTCTAAGCTTTGCCCTCTCGGCCATATTATGTCAGTGACTGAGACACGTGGAGATAGAAAATAGGAAAAAGAATAACCTGGTTCCTACCACTTACGAGAAAAAAAAACCAAAAATTCAAAAGATGATATCCTTAACCCTGGGATACCTCCTCCAAAGTAAAATCTAACTATCGCTGCTATTATCGGCAATAAAGCACTCAATGCAAAACACGACTACGCCAAATAAATGGTAGTTAAGATTACAACTGAAAAATAAGTTGCTACAGTGGAAAAGCAAAAGAATATTGCAAAAATTAAAGAGAAAAATAATACCTTAATTTTTAAAAATCCACTATAAGTTCGCCCCTGAAGTCAGATCGGGTAAGGGAGGGAATTAATCTGGACAAAAAGTCCGAAACACACTCCTTAACTTAGTTCAAACGCCGTTCTGCCTCAGTACCCAGTGAATGTTATACACTCACCACTTTACCAGCATTTAGTATTACAATCAGCAGTTAACATATATCCCGACAAAATCAACCTGTAACCAAAATGTATATTATTCAAAGATGCTGTGGAAAAAAAAAACTTATTAGTTTGTGTGGTCAGCACGCCCGTAAACAGATCGCTAGTCTAGGGGGTAATTTTTAAAGATATAACAACTCACAAGACATCACACTCTTACTCTATATCAGAATACAGAATCTAAGTACAAAATCCAGATAGACGAGTCCACGTTTGTCGTACTCGTCTTCCTATTCTAAGTTCAAAGACCGGAAACGAGCCCTCATTTGTCGTAGATTTCCGATAGGAGAATTAAGACTAGGTTTGGTCCCTTCTGAATAGGTTTGAATAGGTGATAGACTCAGTGAGAGTTAGTGAAAGGTAATAGAATTTCCACACACGTGAGATGATAAATTTTGATATAGTGGCTGTCTCTGAAAGCGAAAAGAATTCTTCTCTCTCTCACCTATCTTCTACAACAGTTGTTACAGCGTCAGACAGACTACACCAATATACATATTACGTATATTTATATCACTCACAGGCACGCACATACACGTGACGACAGGTAAACACACAGACGTGGGAAAACTATAACAAAAAATCAAGAAATATGTGGTTGCAATGATCACTCAGACCAGCGTACACTCATTCATTCCGCCATGGCTTCTCATTCAGGTACTCACGACTTTGCTCGCTGCCTCTTGGAACACATTGATTTTAGATTTTCACACAGACTCAAAAAATGCAGTCTTCTGCCAAGAAGTCCCCAGTTCCAAAAGACGTAATTAACTCGGAGTCTCCGGGAACGACTACTTGGGTATGCAAATTTGTTCAAATGTCTGATTAAGTCACCTAACAATTATTCCAGGCGCGGGAGTTTGCAGAGCACAGTGTCAATAGCGTAGGTTTCTAAAAAATGATGTATGTCAGGTCGGTGCCTTCCCTCAGTATAGGATTCACTTTAGTCACACCACAGATTTGTCCACAAGATATAATCTAGTCGGGAAATGATTGTTAATATTCACGCCACCAGGCAGCGAATTATATAGAGTTTCTAGAAGAAATTAAGTGCTGGCTCCAAGGTCCAGTATTTATCATTACAGTCTTTGAAAACCCGTTATAGGGATATTAGTATTTCTGTCAAACTTGCACCGTCAGATCAGTGTTACTTGAGAAAAACCCACGTGGTTCAAAATAAGGACTGTCTATTTCTTCACAAGTATGGAAACTACTACTAGGTGCTGGTAAAGTTAGGGTCACCCCAAAACTTTCACTGTGTGGAGGAAAAATAACACATATAATATAATAAACAGAATCTGTACTGGTTAAAACTTACATTTAAACTTGCAAGCAGAGAGCTTTGCTTATCATTTAAACTTCCCGTGACGTAAGTTATATTTAAAAATCAGCAATCCTCATAAATTAAGAACACGTGCGTATTCTGTCACCATTCATGAGGCTGGATTCTAGAGTTTATACGTTAGTTTAGAAAAATACACTCGACTGAGTATTAGCAGTTAAATTAAATTTATAAATAGCTACAATTGCCGTTATAAGCTAGAAATTTTAATTATATTCTGCTTTCCACTGAATGCTTCCCTAGAAAATATAATAGCCTACCACTTTATTTCTCTTCTGCGCTAAAGAAATAGATTAAAATGAATTAAGCGATTTAACACTTTAACACTCACAAAATCTATATATCTATCATATTAATTACCTCAACCACAGAATTACAGGTAGTCGCACAACTTAAGAATAAAAATGCTGAAAATATTTCTGGAAGTCTAGAAGTTCGACAAATTGCCGAAACAAACTGAGATCTTCGCTAACAGCTATTCTGTTTTCGAGCGACCTATCTACTGTGGAGTCTATGAGCGAGAATGAAATTAAAGTTTCAAACTTGGCCAATATCTTAAAATCAGACAAAGGGCCCAAACTTATTTCGCCAAGCGAAATTATCTCCCCTACTCCCAACATTTACGTCCGCTTAACGCGTGTCGTAACTGTCACCTACTGACCACGATGTACGCGTGTCAGTTTCAAATCCCAGACAGCCTGACTCCATTGTAGGGCAGTTTTCACACTACAGCTGACCAAGGCCCAAGTGAGCGCCGTGTCAGTTTGGGATTTTCCAGCCAAATGTCTGGATACTGACCGGTGCAGATGTAAAGTATCACACCTCACCGGGACTAATGCCGAGAAGAAGCTCGCGCGCTCGGTGAGAATATAGACGATTTGCTACGTCCTATGTTCAGCGAACCGACTTATCACGCCTTCTGACGCCCTGCAGCCCTGACATCTACGTAATATCGTCCTAGCGCGATTCTCAGTTTAAGAGAAAGGAAAACAGGTAAAGTTTGCGAATTATATGAAAATAATATTCGCAAAACGAATGGATGAAAAATACACAGGAAAAAAAAATACAGAGATAATAAAAGAGAGAATATATGTGAAAGAATAGGAAGAAGATGTAGGAAATTAAATGAATATAAACCCTACGTGACAATATATATATATATATATATATATATATATATATATATATATATATATATATATATATATATATATATATATATATATATATATATATATATAATTCTAGTTAATTAACTTGTGCATTAGGAAGTGTGTAGATGTGTTTCAAACTACTGTGTCATTTCTGGAGGCTAAACCAAGCCTGTGTATATTCAAATAAATTAAGAATGGAAGCAGAAAGGGTGTCCATGGTTTTAGAAAAGCATTTAAAGAATTATTTCTTGATGGGATGGGATACACACCAGGAACAAATGAAAGGATGAGAGGAATTACTTTACTGTATTGTTTAAGATATCACTTAGTATGTTTTCACAAAACCTAATAATTTTATGGAGGCGAATCATGGACAAATGGCTCTAACTAAGGATTTGGAGAAAATTGTATTCACAGTGAACGGGATTGTGTTAATACTGATATATTATACCCTGTGCGTCTACTGGCACATTGTCTGAAACTGTCTCTCATCCCCTACCTCTGTACTAGAGGGATAGTGATAGATAATATAGTGGTTAATCAAATATGTTTCAGGTTATATCCTGTCATCCAAGTACACTTTAAAGAGTCAGCCACTACTGCAGGAACTAGTGGCGCGAGCGCCCTTGTTGTTCATAGGGACAGCCACAAAGTATCCACGACCTAAAATAATCTCATGTGACTTTTCCTTCCATGTCAAGAGTGTGACAGGCTTCAATTCACCAGATGAGTGGCCAAACAAGGCTACTGTTCAGAGTACCCAGTAAAACCACTATTCTAAGAAAGACATATCTACTGATGATATCTTGTAGGGCATAGTTATAGCCAGTGATAGCCTAAAATTCAATGACAGTGAAATAAAAGTGTTATTAAGATATAGATATTCTACAACCAGAGTGAGTTCAACCAAGAGAGAAGAAATGTCCATACACCCTTGCTCTTTTCAGAGAAGGGGGCATTACTTACTGTATAAGACCAGTCTCGTATCTGGCGCTATCCTGGTATCACCTGATACAACTTTGGGTCTAGGATACTTTATAATTTCAATAAATATCTACCCTCTCGCGACACTTGCGTTGTACCTCTAATTCCCTTACCGTGGTGATTCCAGCACAAGTGTTGCCTTTTAATGCTATCAGCAGGTTCACTTATTGTGTTATTGAATTTTCCACATCGTGTGTTGAAGTATTTTTGTCTTACAATATTTACAGGATGCAGTAGCCGCTCCCCCCTCTCTCTCTCTCTCTCTCTCTCTCTCTCTCTCTCTCTCTCTCTCTCTCTCTCTCTCTCCCCCATAGCCGAACCCTCCTTAGTGGCTTTTTGCGGCTCGCAAGAAAAGTTACAGTGCTACAGTAGTTTGCTCCCTTTTGGTCCCCTGTACCACACACAATAATAAGATTGTCATTAATTAATTTATTCTACATCTATCACCCGTCATGATAGCAGCTCTTCCACCATCACCAGAACACCTACTTATCACCATAATATCAACTGTTAAGTTCAAAAGGTAACTACGAATACATACGTAGGACAAAAAGCGCATTGACAGACACGCCAGCACTCACTGTACAAAAAGATATTCAGACAACAACTGTTGTACGTCTGGGCAGTGTAGCACGAGCTAATTGGGCAAGTAGTAACGGAGCCGTAAAATCTGGACGGGCATGTCCTTGGTGTCGTGTAGTAATAGTAGTAGTAGTAGTAGGTGTAGTAGGCGTCCACTTGTGGTACTGAGAGTGTAGTCAGCCCCACAAGCAGGGCGATCACGAAGCAGTGACTGGATGATGGAGACATTTTTACAAATTTCGTGTACCTGGAACGTAAAAAAGAAAACTGAAATAATAAAATAGGTCAGTAAAGGATATGCTAGAAACATTAGCTGCTCGTTATAGAGCAACCACTCAGTTGATTCCCTGGAAGAAAGCCTTCACTCGTGAATTCTTGCTGCAGTAGTTTATTAGCTATGTATGCTTTACATCATGCAAGGAGGCATATCTGGAGTCATCCTTATATGACCACCAGCTATGCACAGTGCTCGAGAATACATATGTGGAAGTGAACCTCTGTCTGTGAGGCTAATTACACTCTTATTGACTCTTGAAATCATCCACACACTTCCAGGGATTCCCCCTGTGGTGAAACATGTTGAGAATCCAGTATTGCACACTCAGCTTGGAGAAGTCTCTTGACGCGATTCTTTGACATTGACTTGGTTGAATGCATGCAGAAGGATCTCACTATGGACCCAGTGATAGGCAGGCCGGGAAGCTGAGAAGTGGCTCTGTGCAGAACGTGACAATTCTTTGGGGGAGCCCAGAACCATATCAGAATATTTTAGCTTTGCAAAGTTGGAGAGTCCCCTTGGATGGCAGTAAATTCACAGTAAGTCATGCGCTTCTTACCCCTAGCATGGGTCCAGATGCGATGATCCTTTAAATACATGCCAAGCTGGAGAAACTAGAGCTCATTACTTCAACTCAGGACATTTCGGAATGACAGATAAGCCACAGAAAAAAACTAGATCTATAGTGTAGATAACAACAAGGACTCTTCAACTTGGTATTGGCTGTAAAAGATTGAGAAGCTCAACAGCCTTAGTTCAACATCAATAACAACAACAATAACAACATTAACAACAACAATAACAACATCAGGCTGACAACTCCATGTCGGGTAATTATTAAGTAATGTCTGCTTTTTCTTTGGTCGGTGGCTGCTGTCTGACAAAGTGACCATCACGCCTGGTACGTCTTGTAGGGCAGCAACAAACTATCTTAACTGTGCAGGATAGACAGCCATTCTTCGTGGTACTCCAGCTCTGGTTCATCATTTGCGTCTCTGCCTCTACAGTTCTCCGTCAGGTAGCTTTTGGCCGGCCTCGTGTTCGCTTTCCTTCTGGAGTCTACAGTATTGTAGATCGCGTGTTTTTCTCAATTTAAAAAAAAAAGAAGAAACTTTCTGTGAAGTGGGAGAAGAGCGGAACAGCCCAATATGCGCGTCATTTCCTCCATACATTGTCCATCTTGGCAGAGATTCTATTATGTTCAACCAGATTTTAAGTGATTATTCAGAGTTTCTGTGTGGTTGTTATGACATTTCTGGTTTTATTTAACATCATAGTGTTGTTTTATTGTGAGATATTTGCAGGAGAAGTTGTTAGTATTTGTGTTAATTGTTTTTTTAAAAAGTTTAATATACATACAGCGATTCTGAGTATTTGTGTTTATTGGTTATTTACAGTAGATACAGTGGCGTCGGTAAGGGGGTAAGGGGGAGGGGGGATGCGGACCGCACCGGGTGACACCATCAGAGGAGGTGACACCAAAATGACTGTCTATACAATTTTCGTGCAGTGTTTTAGCAGAAATTTATTATTTTTTAACGTTTCAAGTTTAACGTTAAAATGAACATAATTGTGATGTAGTTCTTAAACATTTTTACTTGGAATTCTATTGTTTTCTTACCGAATTTTCACTTTAACCATATGAAACTATGTAAATGTAAATACATTTAGGCTGTGCGTATGATATTTTAATTTAAAGGTGTAATTTAAATTTTGCTAGTTGTTTATGTCACTACTATTGCCATTTCATTCAGTGATATACAAGAATTACGATTTACGAGTTACATTAGTACAAAAAACATTACTAAGGATTCTGCATGGTCTGGTATGGGAGGAAATCCATGGGGGTGACACTATGAGTTACCGCACTGGGTGACATCAACCCTAGTGACGCCACTGTGTAGATATAATAAGATTCTGGGTACTTGTGTTTATTGGTTGTTTACAGTATAATGTAGATAAAATAAGATTCTGGGTACTTGTGTTTATTGGTTGTTTACAGTATAATGTAGATATAATAAGATTATGGGTACTTGTGTTTATTGGTAGTTTACAATATAATGTAGATATAATAAGATTCTGGGTACTTGTGTTTATTGGTTGTTTACAATATAATGTAGATATAATAAGATTCTGGGTACTTGTGTTTATTGGTTGTTTACAATATTATGTAGATATAATAAGGTTCTGGGTACTTGTATTTATTGGTTGTTTACAGTATAATGCAGATATAATAAGATTCTAGGTATTTGCATCAGTTTGAACAGTTACTACGTTATTTACCGTGTATATTTTTGCACCTTATGGAACATGGATACATCATTTCTGCTGGTCCCTAGCAAACTTGCACCAAATCATTCATGGTCTATTGCCGTGGTGATTTCTGTTGCAACCTGTTATACATGATGAAGTTGCTAGCCTCAAGCACAATCTAATAACCGTCGCCACTTACCAAATGTAAGAGTAATATGCTTACATATTTTTTCCTTATACAATTTTTTCCCTGTATCTAGGCAAAGATTCAAAAATGTTATACCTTATTTAATGTTAACAATAGGGGTATTTAATGTAATTATTTTTCTTTTCATAATTTTCTTAAATTATATTTTTCTTCTCGTTTGGTTATGTCTGGTTTGGCCTACATACAACAGATTTACTGTACGTTCTGTACATACCAGTTGCAGGCTTAGTTTACACGCTGTTTTGGATATTCCAAGCAAAGTTGTTTTTCTGACAGTTTGTTAATTGACTATAAATGGTAAAGGTAATGGTTGCGCCATAACAGATGTTGCTGTATGGGAGAGAGGTGTTAAAGACTTCAAAATACTAAGTCCAGCTGGCATCGAGAGGCGGGGGTAAGCGTTTCCCTTCTTCGCTTCTTTTTCCTTATGTAACTCAAGTGCAAAGTCAGGTACGCATTCACAGCTGGGTAGACTGGAGCTGGAATCGAACTCGACACCCTTGCTGCGAGAGACGCAGCGCTCTAACCGCTCTGAAAATTTGACGCTCTTTATTAACTATGTAGTACATAAAAATGAAATGAAATAAAGTGGAATGCGGCAACCAGATCTCCAAAGTTGAAGTTTATGTGACTTGTACGAGAAGGGAACCAAAATTTGGATGGATCTCTTACAATTTTGCGTGGTACATTCTTTTCTGTGTTATTAGGTAATATCACTAATGTTACTACATTTATATTACCTGTCCTACTGCTGCTACTGCCTGGACATGACTATTTACTAAAAAAATTATTCTTCTTCTTACAGGTAACAATAAATTTGTGTGACATTATTGCAGATTTGGTGACAGATATTGTAGGTATTATAGCGACATAAATTCAAGTTTACACGTAACAGGCTTACCAACACTTTTTTCAGGATTGGAACACCTTACAAGTGGCGCGTGCAACGTTTGAATGACTCAAAGCGAAGCAAACCAACTGCTCTGTATTTATGTTTTCAGAAGCTACCCACTGTAGGGGCACCCACATGAACATAATCTCACGTTCGTACATTAATATTTTTTTTAGTGAGAAACGTCTCCACTAAATACCTACAAAAGCTGTTATTTCTCGGACCTGGCCGATGTTGACAAAACGTGTGAATGCACCAAAAGGTACTAAAACATTGCATCGATTTCGGAAAATCTAAATCTTGAAAGGTGTTGTGTAAGAATGAGAGCGTCCAATTGTATTTGCTTTGTTTTCCTCTTTTTCACACAATTCCAAGGTCAGTTACACACACACAAACACGCACACACACACGCACACACAAAATAATAACTAAACAAACAAGTAATGGTTATCTTCCATAGATTTTATAACTTTTTATAACTGCGTATTTTCTATTGAGAAATATTCAACTTGTGGTTTACGTCACTTCGACCTTGTCGTGCAGCGCACTTACAGACACATTAAATAAAATAGTGCAATGTTATGCGCTTGATGAAGGACACCTTTAAGTCTAAGTGTACCAGACAACCATAAACGCCTCTGGTTTCCGGCACTCCATGACGTACGAAAGAAATATAAAATGGCAGACAAAGCAATAGTGATATCAGGTACTACGCCAGCGATAATGTTTAGCAGACGCAAACTCAAGAGACTTCCGTTATTTACAAGATACCTTTATTATCATCATATTTTTTTGTGTTCCCCGCGGAGCATGCAGTGTGCATTTATTTGTGTCCTTTTACTCCTCTTCTGTCCCTCCTACTTTCTTTATTTACTTTTTTTCATTTTACGCACATAAACCTGCCCCATCGCCGCGCCATAGATTTGTTGACCTCTTCAACCTGCCAAAGTGTTATTTCACGGCTAAATGACCATCCTTAAGGATTAATTGTAATTGCTTAAGTTGTTGAACCAGACTGACGTCCGACAGTACACGGGAAAACGATTGTTCGACTTTTACGTAATCCTTTTCCACCAAGACTAGCATGTCCGTCTAGGCGCATTGTTCACTACATACGCGTTTAGACTGTTGGGCGGTTATACGAAAGGAACACCAGATGTTGTCGAGAAAAAAATGTCTAGGTGCAACTATCTATCGCGGCTTATCCTTCCGGAGAACAGGAAAGTACGGGTAATAATTGCTTAAATTACTTCTGTCCAGACATTGTCTGCGTAATTATTACAGAGAAACCTGTCTGGATGGACAAATAAGCAAGGCCACTATCTGCACGCGAGGTTAAAAATTGTAATTTAAAGGTTACCCAAGAGTGACGGAAGAAGTCGGGCCTTATTTGGGAGACGAGGTCATGTGTTTACATTTTAAAATGATATTTTAAAACACGCGGGGGAAAGTAAATAACCGACACCCCGACCCACTTTAAGGCTGCTCATGAATTGGATCATATCAGAGTCAGAAATAAACATGTATTCTGATTGGAAGGTTTGTCGGAAACGCTAGGTGGAAGCGTGTGTGTTGAAATGGGCGACCTCTTCACGATCTCGGTTTCACTCCGGCGGGATCAGAGACATATTTTGGACTGATTTTTATTTGTGTACTTTTAAAAGAACCAATTTCTTCTCATTACCGGCTAAGAAGCATATAGTTTGAATGTTCAAATATTTATGACACTCCTTACAGATAATGTTTATCCCAGCCTGCGATAACAAACTAGATATGATGAGCGCCGGCATGTTAAGATTAAACCGCTGATAAGTGACTCGTTTTTTAACAAGCTGGGCAAACACGGAGTTTTACTGGCCCATACGACAGATAACGTGATTACTGTCTGTGTGACACATGTGGGCAGACAAGTGTGACATAATCGCTTCCTGTCACTTGTTTAAAAGTAATCATGGATTTATTACATTTGAGACAATATGAGTCTAATAATGTGTTTTCAATAGTGTATGCAAGGCCCCAGATGTCCATATATGGTAATTCTTGAACCTTTGCTTTATGCACCTTATTTCAAATGGAATATTTTTGAAATCATCACAACCTATCTGCCTGATTTGAAATGATTGGATCTTTCTAATTAGATTCATAACAACAATGTGGGGGAAGGCAGGGAATATAGTCTGAACATTTTCACCGCTTTATTTAACTGTGAAATTCACGTTTGCCAAGACAACATCAGACCTCGCCAGAGTGAAGACTAGATTCCTAATTCCTTTTTTTTTCAACCAACCCTTTTATTGGGGAACCTTACTTACTTACTTAGTCGTTCCCCTTCTACCGTGAGGTGTAGAGGTTTGGAAGAGAGAGCGCCAGACCATTCTATCAGCTGTCTTCTTCCTGGCCTGGTTCCATTCTAGTCCTCGGTCCTTCAAAGATTGTCTAATGTTGTCCTCCCAGCGGACTCTGGGTCGTCCTAGAGGTCTGGATCCCTGGCTCTTTGTTTCCCATGCTTGTCGTGGTAGCCGATCTTCTCCCAATTCTGCAGACATGGCCAAACCATCTTAGTTGGGACTGTTCTATTTGGGTCTGCAGCGGATGGGATTTTAGGCCTTGACGGATCGTCTGGTTGCGGACCATGTCTCTTCTTGTTACTTCAACCACTTTCCTCAGATACCTAATTTCTGAGGTTTGGATCTGGCTTTTGTGGGTTGTAGTCATTGCCCACGACTCGCATCCATATGTCAAGACTGGGACATAGGTGGAGCGGTATACAGCCATCTTCGTTTTCTTACCAACCTCTTTCTTGCTAAGGAATCCACGATTTATGGCCTGAAAAAGTCTCCCAGCCGCTGCTTTTCGAGTGGCCAACTCTTCTTTGATGCCTCCCTTTCGGTCTATAATAGCTCCGAGATATTTAAAGTGGTCGACCTGCTCCAGGACCTGTTCTCCCAACTTAATCTGATGTTTTCTTTCTTCTCGTGATATCACCATGGATTTTGTTTTAGAGCTGCTTATGACTATCCCTCTCTTCTCCAGCTCTTCCTTCCAGACTTGCAGGTTGGATTGGAGATGTGCCTCTGATTTAGCAATCAGGGCAACATCATCAGCAAATGCCAGCTCCGAAATATAGACCTGTCTCATCTTCCAGTACCCCACTGAATACTTTCTTGTTCTCTCCTTACATGCCTTGATGACATCGTCCATAAGGAGTATGAAGAGGTAAGGTGATAGGATATCACCTTGTCTTACACCAGTGGTGGTCCTGAACTCTTCTGACTTATGGTTTGCTGTCCTCACATAATTTCTGCAAGACTTGTAGAAGCTCTGTATAGCATGAATCAGAGGTGCTGGAATATTCTTCCTTGCCAAACAGTCCCAAAGTTTGCTCCAGGGGACCCTGTCAAATGCCTTTTCCAGATCTATAAAACAAAGATGGATCTCACTCTTATACTCAAGGGCCTTTTCACTCAGCTGTCTGAGTGTGAAGATTAGGTCTTGAGTACTTCGGTTTGCTCGGAATCCGCACTGGACCTCATCCAATTGTGGCTCAGCTAGGCGTCGGAGTCTCTGCTCTAGGATTCTAGAGTAGATGGGGAACCTAATAAGACTTACAAAGCACAGGAAATCTCTACACTTTAATAGGGGACACGGGACTAGGAAACTGAAGAAACACACGGAGTAAGAGAGGGAACCTATTGTCAAATTAAAGACACCCAAGACGTGTGTAAGAGTGACTCGTCTCTTTTATTCATCTGAGCAACAAGGCTGTAGCCACGATTGGCGTGAGTAGTGCATTATATATATATATATATATATATATATATATATATATATATATATATATATATATATATATATATATATATATATATCCACATATATATTACCATGTGCAGTTTAATATGTGAATCTCGCTATTGGATTTCAAAGTCATTTGACCCTGGCAACCTCAGAATACAGAATGATGATTCATGAACCACCAACGCACGGCTGCTGATTGCTTTATTGAAAGTTTCGTAAAGAGAACTAAAAGCATAAAGTAGTTCCAGGTTCCGTATGAAGCGGGGAGGGAAAGATGAAAGAAATTATGTACATTCTAAGTATAATACTTACATTTTCAGAGCAGTGTAAATATCCCTATAAACATAGCCACTTTAAAATTAATGTAAGTTTTCAAGCTGTAAACCAGTGTAAATGTCTATGTAAAAAATATTCATTTTAAAGGAAAGGACGTTTCAAACTTTTCAATCAGTGTAAAACATAAATGAAAACATATTCAATTTATATTGTGAACACTTTTCAATCAGTGGAGATGTATATATAAACATACTCTATCTGTATTATTAACATTTTCATTTGAATATAAAGTAACTATGAAAGCTATTCTATTTAAATGTAAAGGAAGTTTTATCCCGAGGGATTAAATTTAATTCTCGTCGAGGGTAAAGTCAGAGTAATTGGGATGGTGGTATGGGAAGATTGGAACCCATAACTATGGGGTGGAAAACGCCATACTCAGAAGGGCGTTTCGTTCTATTCTTTTACCATAATTATTGGTGGTGCCAGCAGAAAATACTACCTCTGGAAATGGAAGGGAACCGTGGCCTAAGCTTTAAGACGAAGGCCGCACGTGGTAGACTCTCCTTGACGTTTATGGAAAACGAGCTACTCCCGACAACCTTGATCAGAGACGAGCGCGAGAGAGTGAAAAGAACTAACCCATAAAAAGGAGCAGAACCGTCATTGGCAGCTAAATTCAAATATATGATGCCACCTGAACTTCTTATAATGTCTCACATTCACTAAAGACCGTGATGATAAATTTTCTTGATCCATAACTATTCAAATTATTTTCCAACTGTTAAAACCAAAAGTGATTATTAAATGTTGTTATTTGTAATGTTAGAAATTTAACTTCGATTTAATCATTTTAAAGTACCTGCATGTTTGTCTCCGTCAATTTACTACACACTCTAAACAGAGCTATACTGCAATAATAGAATTCAACTGAGTAAATCAGGGGTGGGGGCTTAAACGAGCTGAAAGTAATACGTGCTTAAATCCTTCACAAAATTTGTCGGCAGATTCCAGAATTAACGTTCTCAGCAACAGACTGCATTGTTTTCTCTTATCTGAATATCTTGTGAAGACTCCCATGTGATAGAAGCTTTACTTCTCTTCTATCTACATTTCTGCCAAGAGTAATCTTGTGTAAAGATAGACTCCATTGAAGCCTATAATAGATACTCTTGAGTTTTGGCCACTGTTGAACAACTATTGCAAAGCGGGGAGACAATACCGTCACAGCCTGGGTAGGAAAACTGCAACATAACCTACCAAATTCGAAGGCTAAAACACACTGAATTCCAAAATCGTCAAAGTAGACAGCTCGGACTGAAGACATGAAAGAATAGAGTTAGGATTCTGACCTTATAGGACCAGACTAACATGTATCCTAACTCCTTCTGACCACTACAATAAAGAAGATCTAGCTTGTAATATAGAAAACGTACTCCTGCAAGTCATACCTACAAAGTCACAGAGGGATTCTAACTAGAAATAATACCCCTGATGCGTGTACGAGGCATTTTTATCAAGTTGCCAAGACTATTCAACTAAGCAAGAAGTATATCTTCCCTATTTGGGTGTGTTGTAACATATTTTATAAACCTTGAATTTGACATGTTTGAACTTGCTGATGTTTATACAGGTTCGTGCGAGGCTGGCAATCTTTGCATGTGAAAATGACATATTCATGAATGATAACGTCTCTTTTTCTTGGAAGACAGACATCATCATCATCAGTTGATAAGATCTCTATGGTGTTGTTTGCTCCACTGTAGTGTATGGAATGTCAACTTGACCTACGCAGTGGTGTGTAGACATGGATTGAGTGTATAATGTGCGAATGATAATAAGGGTTCGTGGTGTTGACAAATGTTCTTTTCTCACACTCATGTATGGCTGGAAGTCATCGACACCAACGACTGTGTACCTTTCTACAGTTTAATTGGACGTATACACTCGACAGCACAGATAGTGACAAATCACAGGTTGGCATAATACATCATGGTACAGTGGATAAATGGTCTTGCAATGTTACATGGGCACTCATGTAGAATAATTGTATAATGGACTGTCAGTAGCCAAGCACTCAGTATCGCCCATACATATATATCATCTGACTTCACTGACTGAGCACGTCAGCTTATAAATAATATTTCAGATGGCTTCTAGACCTAATCTCGTCTAGCGACGATTCTTTAACATAATGTTCAGCACATATTTTTCCATATAATAATATTGAACCGCTAATAAAGGGTTCTCATGTGTAGCAGTGATCTCTGGACTAATCAAGCGATAATACGGGCATCCCTTTTCTCTTCTTGAAAGTCACTACATGTTTGGTTCCAAGATGGCTTCACTCGTGAGCTGTCACTCACGTTTGGATACAGATAATGAATCTGTCCTAAAGTTAGTCATTCATTAAACTTTCATTGCTCTGTAGATTTGATCATGAACAATTGACTGCATTCTACAGGATATAGTGCTGCTAGGAATCGAAGTCGTTTTCATCGAGTCAAATATATTCTCTTAGACATTCAAATCGTACCTATCGAAAATGGTGGCTTCGTACGAGAGTTCATAAGAGTATCTTTGATTACCTTGGTATCAGAAATATGATTCTGCCATTCCTTGGCAATACGAATAAACACTGGGGTAAAGCATACACGATAGGTCTAGACGACTATCACTTTCCCCACAAATACTGAGATCACTTTTTTCCCGGCGACAAGCCGACATAGACAAAACAGTCCCCATCAGGACGAAGCCAAATCACACCACCCTCTAGCGACACATCCGCCGAATAGCCTTTGACCTCTCTAGAGACAACAGAACATATAGTTCGACTTAGATATGTAAAGATATACAGATATAAGACAGACTCGTCCTACTCAGACAAACAATACACATAAATTCAGGCCATAGATATTCTGAAGCAAGAACAATCTATTACTACCCAAACAACGAATAAATCGCAGTAAAATGGATCCATCCGCGGAGTTCGATCGAAAGAGACGGCACAACTTTCAAGGGAAGTAACTCAATAATGACTTTCCCTTAAGCACTAAAAAATTACCTATTTTGTTTACAAAATATTTGCGAACATAACAAGTATACCAATGTATAATATTGTAAGATATCAAAGACTGCACGTAACAGTCTTACCACACCTCCCGGGAAAAAAAAAATGGAACATTTTTTTTTTTTTTGAAATACATCTAGGAGCAACGTACAATAGGCTCACAACGCATGAATAATGCGCAGATGAAAATATCAGGAATACCTATAACGCCTAATATGAGGCTAAGTCGACTTATGGAGCGACTGGTGAGAATGTGTCTCATAAACTGAGAGAAATTATTTCTCTACAAGTAAATTTTTCCAGGAAGGTGTCATCAAAGTATAATACAATTCTGGCAATTACACAATGCCTAAAAAATTCATATCATCATTTCGTATTAGATATCTTAAATTTATGATTTATGAAGAAAAAATCATCAAAGCACAGCGGTGAATAAACATCAATGAACCGCTATGTAGTGATACAATCATTATATTATTAAATTACAAATTTGTATCTATCATGATATAGAAAAGGAACTACTATAGAACTAGACATATCAAGAAGTCTAAGCCCTAATAGTTATGTGGAATCATGTGGGCATCTTGACAGAATGTCTGCCATCACATTATCTGATCCACGAATAGCTCGCACAGAGAAATGAAAAGGTTGAAGAGCAATTGCATATCGAGTAGACCTCGAGCTCTTCAAATTCTTACTCTGTATAGCAGTAAGAGCTTTTTGGTCGGTTTCTACTATGAAATGTGCGCCTAGAAGGAATCTCTGTAGTTTGAGGATCGACCAAACCATAGCTAATAGCTCACGGTCTAAAACCGAATAATTCCTTTCTGCCGCATTAAGTTTTCTGGAAATATACATTACAGGATGCAGAGTTCCAGAGTACTCTTGCATTAGTGCCGCTCCAATCCCAGTGGATGAAGCGTCACTACGAAGAACGAATGTCTTATCTTTAGTAGGTAGCACTAAAATAGGTGGTGTTGAAAACAATGTTTTAATCTTATCCAGAGAGCATTGGCATTCCTGAGACCAGTGGACCACATTAGGCGAACCTTTCTTTAGAAGTGTTGAAAGAGGTGCCATGATAGAGGATAGATTCTGAATGAATCTGCCATAAAATTGAATAAGACCTAACAGACTTCTCACCTGTTTTTTAGTCTTAGGGATCGAGATGTTAAGTATCTTACTAGTATTATGGTCCTCTGTCTTTAGGAAACCATGACCAACTCGGTGGCCTAGGAAAGAAATTTCGCTAAAACCAATATAGGCTTTAGAGGGTTTTGCTGTTAGGTTGTGCTCGCGCAAAGTAGACAGCAATTCATCTAACCCTGAATAGTGATCTTCCCAAGTATCGCTGAAAAGACAGATGTCGTCTAGATATGCAATGACATCTGACCGATAAGATAGGATTCGGCGCATCATGCGTACGAATGTAGCTGGTGCGTTCATAAGACCGAAAGGCATAAAATTCCATTGGAACAAACCTCTAGGTGTTGAAAAAGCCGTGAGAGGTTTGGCGCGTTCAGATAAAGGAACTTGCCAATATCCTTTAGACAAATCAAGTTTAGTGAAAAAATGAGATTTGGAGAGTCGAGTAAGTAGCTCTTCCAGTAAAGGCATAGGTTCGGCATCGAACTTCGTTACTTGATTCAATTTTCGATAGTCAACGCAAAGACGTATGTTATTGTCTTTTTTACGCACAATAACCATCGGCGAAGAATATGCAGAGGTGGATGGTTCGATTATTTTCAAATCTATCATCTCATCCAACTCTTTCTCGACCTGTGCTTGAAAATGTATAGGTATAGGATAAGGTCTAACTCTAATAGGAGTATGGTCAGTTAGAACAATGTCATGTTCAATGACATGCGTTTGTCCAGGGATGTCAGTGAGTACATCCTGAAATGTTTGCAACATAGTTGAAACTTGTCGCTGTTCTCCTAGAGACAAATCAGGAGAGACAGTAACGTTCTTCCATGATTCACTAGAATGAAGTGGGATCATTGGAAGGGGGAGATTTACATCTGAAAAACTTGTTTCCTCATCCTGTATCACGGACAGTGATGAGTAATGACCATGTTGTACTGGAGAATTGTCCGTTGCTTGGAAAATGGGTTGCAAATAATCCGGACGTTCATGGAATTCAGTAAGCATATTGATGTGGAAGGTTTTATGCTTCCCATCAATATCGACAATATAGTCGACATCGGAAATTTTCGATATTATATCGTACGGACATTTCCAAGAAATAAGTAATCTGTTTTCCCTACAAGGTAGTAAGACAAATGCTTTGTCACCAGGACAAAGTTGTCGTAAGCATCTCTTCTTATTGGCAAATTGCCTTGCCTTCTGTTTCGCAAATTCAGAAGAAGAAGTTGCTAATTTGCATGCTTCGATAATTTTTTGTCTCAACGCGATGACATATTCGTAGGATGACTTTGTGTCATCGTCAATATTGTCAGATGTTATGAGATCGTGAAGCAACGACATAGGGCCACGCGGACGCGCGCCAAAGACGAGTTCAAAGGGAGAAAATCCCGTATGTTCATTGGGTACCTCTCTGTAAGCGAAGAGGGCAGCAGGTAAAACTCTGTCCCAGTCTTGAGGATGATCCTCAGTTATCTTCCCCAGTAAGTTTTTAAGTGTTCTATTAAGGCGTTCGACCATACCATTAGACATTGGATGGTAGATACTACTTAAAGATCTATCTATCTGCAGAGTAGATATTACTTGAGACATGGTATCTGATATTAGTTGGGTGCCATGGTCTGACAATATCTCTCCGGGGAACCCCAGACGAGAAAATATAAGCCAAAGAGCATCTGCAATATCAGCAGTAGTAATGCTCTTCAGAGGAATAGCCTCTGGCCAACGTGTGCACATATCAACACACGTCAAGATAAACTGATGTCCTCTGGCAGACTTGATCTTAAATGGACCAATTATGTCTATGGCCATTTTTTGGAACGGCCGAATAGGAATGTCCGCCGCCTGAATGGGTGCAGCATGCCGTGGACCTTTGGATTTAACTTCCTGACATACTTTACAAGATCGACAATAAATCCGTATGTCCTTGTTTACCAATGGCCAAAAGAAAGCCGCAAGGACTCTTGACTTAGTACGGGAAAAACCCATGTGTCCAGCACACTGAGAGTCGTGAGCGTGCTGCAAAATTTTAACTCTCAAATTCTTGGGAACCAGGATTTGAGAATGACTTGACGTAATGGAGTCTTGAACCATACGTACAAGTACGCCATTCTTCTTTGTAATCCACGATTTACGACTTGTGTCTTTATTCGGATCACCTTTAGTTGCAAGAATGAAGAATTTCTTCAGAGTGGGATCATCTTCTTGCTGTTTTATAAACGAGTCACGAGAAATTACCAAGGGATTATCTTGGTTATGCACTTCATTATCTTTAGTAGATGAAGTTTGAGGCATATTAAGAGCCTGAGCTCTAGTGACTACAGCGTTAGCAATCTGCATGTTTTGCCTTTCCCACGCGGAAATTTGTTGCGGAGTGCATTCTCTGACTCCGTGAATGCGACCGATGATGAGGTCAGCGATCGGATTCGGAAGAAGACATGCGTGTACATCTCCTGTAAAGAAAGGAGTAGCAATCCTAATGATAGCAGTAGAGTATTTCTCTAATGTGCCGCCAAATGTTACACATTTGACTACTTGTCCAGTGGCACGGGAAGGATCTACGAGTGACTGCCTAACACCAATTGTGGTGCATCCAGAATCAAATAGCACAGAGACTGGATTGTTATTCACTAAACCCTTATGTAAGACAAGAGAACCTCTTCCATCATGCGCGACTGATGCCGGAAGAGCAGGAAGAGGATGGCCACAGCTTAAAGTAGACACTGTGGTTGGCTCAAATAACGTTTTGCATTGGGGGCACTGAGATGCTCTCCCAAAATCAAAAGCGGCACATGCCATATTACTAGCATCATTATTATCTTTACTCTGTTTATAGGCTTCATGGGACTCTTGTTGTGCAGAGTTTGCCTGAAAATGTGGTTTATGTCTTTTGTTTTAAGATCTACCTCGGTTATTATCACCTCTGTAGTTATTGTTACCTCTATTGTAACCCCTATTTGGGTTTGAGTCATAGTTCCCTTGGTTACCATTATCATATTCATTATAATGAGTATCTCTGTAATTATGATCTTGTTGACTCCAAGACGGATAACCCTGATAGTTTCTATAATTACTTCCTCTACGGAAATTCCTATAATTATGACCACCCCTGTGTCGAGAGCTATCAGCTCGTCTCCAGTTCTTTGAAGAAGAACCCTGAAATGATTGGTTACCTTGGTTTTGATAACTATTATGGTTACCTTTTTTATCAAATCTGTTTTGAGGTCCCTGAAATCTGTGTGAATAATTGGGATTGTATGGTGTTGCTGAAGCAACTGGCATACTCTCCTTAATCTTAGTATTGCCAAAAGTCACGTCGGGGTGTGCAGTGACATATTGGGAACAATATTCTTCCATTCTTTTAGAGATTTGGGTTTACGCTCATGTATAAATTCAAGGAAGGGTTTGTTAACACATGACATAATCTTATCTCTGAGCAACAAATCCATAAGTCCTTCATACGTTTTTTCTGTTTTGGAAAGCTCAATCCAACGATCAACTGTGAGACGTGCCTTTGCAGTGAATTCTGAGAATTCTACACCTGTCTCAGGTACCATCGTCTTAAATAAAAGGCGATAGCCTTCTTCACTTAGCTGGTATTTTTTTATCAAAGCCGCCCTAATGACATCATAATTATCTTTATCTGCTTCTCCTACAAGGCATAATCTAGTCAAAGATTCACCTTTCAAGTTTTCTGCTAATTGATTAGCGTATTGTGATTTATCCACATTATGTGTACGACAAGAACGTTCAAATCTATCCAGCCAGAATGTAATATCGTCACTGGACTGATTGAACGGTGGAACCTTAACCTTGTAAGTAGAAGGTTTACCATTACCACTAGATGCCTGATTAACATTACTCATACTTGTCAATCTCAATTTCTCTAACTCAAATTCATGTTCTCTTATTGCTTTTTTCTCTTCAGCATCTAATCTTTTTTGTTCAGCATCCCTGTCTAATCTTTTTTGTTCAGCTTCCCTGTCTAATCTTTTTTGTTCAGCTTCACTGTCTAATCTTTTTTATTCAGCAGCAGCTTCCCTTTCTAATTTTTTTTGTTCAGCTTCCCTGTCTAATCTTTTTTGTTCAGCTTCACTGTCTAATCTTTTTTGTTCAGCTTCCCTGTCTAATCTTTTTTGTTCAGCTTCAAATCTCCTTTGCTCTACCTGCATCTGCAATTTCTTTTGTTCAGCAGCAGCCTCAGCTTCTCTTTCTAATCTTTTCTCTTCTGCCATAGCTCTTCTCTCTTCTGCAGCTAATGCTTTGTCATATTGAGCAACTGCCCATTGTTCTAATTGTTGACCAGTCTTATCAAGGGCTTTCCCTTGTATAATGAAGTATTCTAATGTAGACATGGTGTCTAACAATAATACTAATCACCTGAAATAATAATAATACCACAAGTTCTTAATGACTTGATTAATCAGTATACTATCCCAATATCTGTGGGTCCCAAGCCTTAATAAGGTCTTGTATGACAGTAATAATAATCAGGTACTGGTTTATACCATAATCCAAGTGCAGTGCACAGGCAATAGTGTCTTATGAAATATACCTATATAAAACATATGTCAACCAACAGAATACATAAAGTACAAATAGGACTGACAATACAAGAACGTTTGCAGAAATCAAAATAAATCAAATAGGGAAATCAATGAAAATAATCACTGAATCTGCAAAGAATAACAACACAAATGACGTCACAGTATATGAATATAAATTGTGAATAGAACTGAAAGATAGAAAAGGGTAGACCAACAAATTACAAACAACTCAAAACAAAACTAAAGAACAAAGAAATATTACAAAAATAACAATAATTACAGACTTCACAGCTAACACAAAAGCAACAGTTGTTGCAAGCAAATTTTCAATCAAGAAAATTGCACCTATAGAAAACGCCCACAACGGACCCTCTATGACGTGGGATATTCTGTTGTGAGGACTCCGCCCAACCTTAAACACAACCCGCTGACATAGAAACTAACATACTATACAAACAAATAACATGTAAACATAAATATATATAAATTATGTGTATGATAGTATGTGTTGCAAAATAGGCTCAGTTTTACAGTAATGGCAAAGTTATTTTTATGAAAATAAACAAACTGCCACTTTATTCAATTAAACATTCTGGCCTTAAATATTAAAGTTCATATATAGAAAACAAGAAGATCCATCGATGAAAATAGGACTTCTTAGTTCACTAATACTGTCTTCCTGTTAATATTGACAAGAATTGATCCAACTGTTCTGTGAAACTCTGTAATGTCTAATGTAAAAATGTCAACAACGCTGACCTACATACTGCATTCACTTGACAGGTCACGTGACGAAGTGTTGACAAAGAGCAAACCAATACTGCAAGTGTGTCGTATCAGCCACAGGAAACGGTCTGGTATCGGTAATCTGTTGACTTCTGAACTTCTGCGAGGTCAAACCCAGAAAGCTGGTCCACCAGTTGATAACGTCTCTTTTTCTTGGAAGACAGACATCATCATCATCAGTTGATAAGATCTCTATGGTGTTGTTTGCTCCACTGTAGTGTATGGAATGTCAACTTGACCTACGCAGTGGTGTGTAGACATGGATTGAGTGTATAATGTGCGAATGATAATAAGGGTTCGTGGTGTTGACAAATGTTCTTTTCTCACACTCATGTATGGCTGGAAGTCATCGACACCAACGACTGTGTACCTTTCTACAGTTTAATTGGACGTATACACTCGACAGCACAGATAGTGACAAATCACAGGTTGGCATAATACATCATGGTACAGTGGATAAATGGTCTTGCAATGTTACATGGGCACTCATGTAGAATAATTGTATAATGGACTGTCAGTAGCCAAGCACTCAGTATCGCCCATACATATATATCATCTGACTTCACTGACTGAGCACGTCAGCTTATAAATAATATTTCAGATGGCTTCTAGACCTAATCTCGTCTAGCGACGATTCTTTAACATAATGTTCAGCACATATTTTTTCCATATAATAATATTGAACCGCTAATAAAGGGTTCTCATGTGTAGCAGTGATCTCTGGACTAATCAAGCGATAATACGGGCATCCCTTTTCTCTTCTTGAAAGTCACTACATGTTTGGTTCCAAGATGGCTTCACTCGTGAGCTGTCACTCACGTTTGGATACAGATAATGAATCTGTCCTAAAGTTAGTCATTCATTAAACTTTCATTGCTCTGTAGATTTGATCATGAACAATTGACTGCATTCTACAGGATATAGTGCTGCTAGGAATCGAAGTCGTTTTCATCGAGTCAAATATATTCTCTTAGACATTCAAATCGTACCTATCGAAAATGGTGGCTTCGTACGAGAGTTCATAAGAGTATCTTTGATTACCTTGGTATCAGAAATATGATTCTGCCATTCCTTGGCAATACGAATAAACACTGGGGTAAAGCATACACGATAGGTCTAGACGACTATCACTTTCCCCACAAATACTGAGATCACTTTTTTCCGGCGACAAGCCGACATAGAAAAAACAGTCCCCATCAGGACGAAGCCAAATCACACCACACTCTAGCGACACATCCGCCGAATAGCCTTTGACCTCTCTAGAGACAACAGAACATATAGTTCGACTTAGATATGTAAAGATATACAGATATAAGACAGACTCGTCCTACTCAGACAAACAATACACATAAATTCAGGCCATAGATATTCTGAAGCAAGAACAATCTATTACTACCCAAACAACGAATAAATCGCAGTAAAATGGATCCATCCGCGGAGTTCGATCGAAAGAGACGGCACAACTTTCAAGGGAAGTAACTCAATAATGACTTTCCCTTAAGCACTAGAAAATTACCTATTTTGTTTACAAAATATTTGCGAACATAACAAGTACACCAATGTATAATATTGTAAGATATCAAAGACTGCACGTAACAATGAACCATTACAGCAAAGCGTTAAAGACTGTTTTATGTGGGTTCTCACAGGGAACAAAAAACAGAGGTAACCCAAGACTCCGAGTGGAGCAGGGAGTGAATGATCATGCCATTATATGTATATATTTACTATCATGTGTAGTAAGCTGTATGTATACTTAAACATGTTCACCCAGACACAAGCCATTGCATTTGCCACTGTTCAGTCTCAATTTTTCAATTAAATTAACTAAACGAATGGTCATTATTCGTCATATCCCCTGAGTTAAATGGTGTATGCTCAGGAAGATTATATAATTGAGATAAAGGAATCGGCTGACGGATAGAGGGAAGGAAAGGCGCCGGAATAATATCAGGAAAGCAAAGACTTAGTTATTTCCTAAAAAGTTTGTGGTAGAATCAAAAGAGACCTTTTGAGGTCCTACTCTACGATACCTACTATTCTGTGGCTCAAAGCTTATGATCGACTCTGGAAACCTACGTTCCAAGTGTTGTGAACATACCTGCATTGACCTTGAACTGATCCAGAGACGTGCCCTTGCCACAGAGACTAACTGACGGAAACAGCAGCATCAACTATACAGCATTTTGGCAGATAAGTTGCATTTATAGCAGGCCAAATACAGACGAACTTTGTTGTTTTTTTTCTTTTCAACATGACTTTTTCTAAAGGCGACATCTTTTCTATAAAGACACCTACAATTTACTAATCACCAACTCTTATTTATTTACATTTGCTCAAAATTATTAATTTATCGTAAAATTTGTTATATGTTGTTTACAAATTCATATTTGATTTCATTGGGAGAAGTGCACACAAATGCATTTATATCTTTACTATATACCTCTGTAGAGCCAATAAAAAGAATTTTACTGTTAATTCAGTTGGGGGCTTGTACGAGTTAAATTAAATTATATAATACCTCTTCACAAAAGGCAGCGTGCAGATAACAGTTAAAATTGCTAAGACACATTCAGCGTTGGTCCTGACTTCTGAAATATCTTGTGAAAACTCCCTCAAGGTAGAAGCATCATCATCCTTCTTTCTTCATCTCTTACTTACTTACTTAGTCGTTCCCCTTCTACCGTGAGGTGTAGAGATTTGGAAGAGAGAGCGCCAGACCATTATATCAGCTGTCTTCTTCCTGGCCTGGTTCCATTCTAGTCCTCGGTCCTTCAAAGATTGTCTAATGTTGTCCTCCCAGCGGACTCTGGGTCGTCCTGGAGGTCTGGATCCCTGGCTCTTTGTTTCCCATGCTTGTCGTGGTAGCCGATCTTCTCCCATTCTGCAGACATGGCCAAACCATCTTAGTTGGGACTGTTCTATTTGGGTCTGCAGCGGATGGGATTTTAGGCCTTGACGGATCGTCTTGTTGCGGACCATGTCTCTTCTTGTTACTTCAACCACTTTCCTCAGATACCTAATTTCTGAGGTTTGGATCTGGCTTTTGTGGGTTGTAGTCATTGCCCACGACTCGCATCCATATGTCAAGACTGGGACATAGGTGGAGCGGTATACAGCCATCTTTGTTTTCTTACCAACATCTTTCTTGCTGAGGAATCCACGATTTATGGCCTGAAAAAGTCTCCCAGCCGCTGCTTTTCGAGTGGCCAACTCTTCTTTGATGCCTCCCTTTCGGTCTATAATAGCACCGAGATATTTAAAGTGGTCGACCTGCTCCAGGACCTGTTCTCCCAACTTAATCTGATGTTTTCTTTCTTCTCGTGATATCACCATGGATTTTGTTTTAGAGCTGCTTATGACCATCCCTCTCTTCTCCAGCTCTTCCTTCCAGACTTGCAGGTTGGATTGGAGATGTGCCTCTGATTTAGCAATCAGGGCAACATCATCAGCAAATGTCAGCTCCGAATTGCGGGGGGGCTTTATACGATTCACTTCTTTTATTGTTGTTGCGGCCCCGTCTTCTATTTCAGTGGTCGTTGTGGAAAGCCACCGTTCTCATTGATTCAATAAGCTTCTTAGTTCTGGTCATTTGATTCATTAATTCTTGATCGTGCTATTGTTGGAATAGTTACGCGAATGTGAGTTAATACTTTCTGTCTGTCACAAGGTTTGAACTCAGTATCATAATTGTTGAATTTGTAACTTCAATGAACGTGATAAGTCTCTTCTCGAGTCCACACAATTTTTAATATACATTTCAAACAGTAGACAGTCCATGGAGGTTGATTATGAAAACATTATATATATTAGAATTGAATCATACATCATAAATGCTATCCATGCATTATAGTCCTGGTCCAATAATATGCAACACTATAGTCAGAACGTCGTAACTATATGTACGCGCGGTTGGGACATCCAACGGCCGACAATGAGATTAGACGTCTGGCGATATAAAACGAATGTGGACCATAATTTCATCCTTCCTTGACTTTAAAATTACTAACCTCGATACATTCCTCTCTTCATAAGAATATCGGACTGACCCATGTCCGTACTGCAATAACATATGTGCGGCAATATCATGCCTACCACTGGAAGGATTATAGGACACGTCTTATCCGTTTGACGGTCATCTAAGAAAAGGGTGTGGTAACCTAGTCACGGTGCGTGACATACCAACGCATACACGTCATAATCAATCGTGTGTATCGCGTACACTAACTAACAATTATTTACATTATATTAAACGTAGTCACCTATTAATCTTATGCTGTTAACCTCTAGCAGACCATGCCAATAAAATACCTTAACAATTCCCTGTCCACTGGGGGAAAAAAAAATCTATTAGATAGATTTTTTTTAACAAAAAACCCATCTGAAAAAATACCAATATGTTAACAATATCAAAAAAAAAAATTTAACGAGATTGCGGCATATGGCCTACGACGTTCTGTCTAGAACCAATGTCGTGGTCATGTCGACTAACCAATAGTCATGTAATATATTCATTATTTATATCATAAATAAATATAAATGGTAATAAGAACTAAAAGAGAATGGTAATGTCGATCTCTAATTAAATAATTAATTAACTTAAAATATGTCGTGATAAAATGTCATGTCAGACTAATTTAAAGTGTTAAAATTAAACTAAATAACTATACTAGGTATGGAATAAGAATAAGTTGTTGAAAATCTAATGTAAGAAAAATGAGAGGATCTGTTAAAGAAAGACATAATAACGAATAAAGAATAAATTAGAGAGAAAAAAAAAAAATGATGTATAAATTTAACTAAGTTATGTGTGTTGAACATCAAGTAAGTGTAGTATTAAGTTATTAATACCTTTCTAACTAATTTAAACAATAGTATGCAATATAATCATGTAATTCTAAGAATATAATCAAAGAATTATGTGAGTTTTCTTTTCTTTCTTTCATTTTTTTAAGTTTCATTCATTTTTTTAAAATTCAACTCACTTGTCATTTTAATGTGGATTAGTTTTAAAGAATAAATTAAAGTAATTAACATTGGATATGAAGATCCATTCGTAGTCTTGATCCTTGAATTTCCATTAGACAAAATGTTCAAGTATTCTGAATCACGTTATATAACGAATTAGTTCGACTGGAATGTCATTTATTTTTCTCCGAAGTGTTTTGAAACAATGTTGTGACAAATGTAAACCAGGAAAGTCCCGGTGTAAAGACGAATATAGTGTCAATTGATTGCAGTCACTTTGCGTATAATTTGCCTATAGAAAGCAGCTGAGTAAATGGTTCATTCATGTGTCAAAAAGCAACGATGGTGCTATGTTCTTTGATTAAGTTTCTCTGTACATGGTATTGTCTTTGCGACAAACAACGTAAATTAGGAATCGACATCATTAGGATTTCGAGATAATGTATCTGCCAAGATGTTGTCGGATCCTGTGATGTACTCGATTGAAAACTCGAAGGGTTGGAGGAGTATAGCAAATCTGGTCAATTTTGGACTCTTGTGATTTGCTCGTTGTAGTGATGCTACGGCCCTTTGATCGGTTTGTACTACAAAAGGGGCTCCCAGTAGGAATTTTTCTAGTTTGGTTATCGCCCACACGACGGCTAAGAGTTCGCGATCAACCGTAGAGTACTTCACTTCTGGTGGTTTCAGTTTTCGTGACACGTACAAGTTTGGATGGAGGATGTCGTCATGGTATTGGAGCAAACATGCGCCAATTCCGTAGTTACTCGCATCTGTACGAAGAATGAACTTTTTAGAAGCATCAATTAATCTCAAAATAGGTGGATTTGAAAATATAGAAATTATTTGCCGAAAAATTCTGTCACATTCGTCAGTCCATGTCACTTTCACTGGCATGTTCTTCTTTAGTAATGAGGACAATACAGCAGTGATGGATGACAAGTTAGGTACGAATCTACTGTAATATTGGACTAGACCTAACAAGCTTCTCACTTGTTTCTT
Source organism: Oreohelix idahoensis (assembly GCA_024509875.1). Taxonomy (NCBI): domain Eukaryota; kingdom Metazoa; phylum Mollusca; class Gastropoda; order Stylommatophora; family Oreohelicidae; genus Oreohelix; species Oreohelix idahoensis. The sequence goes on along the minus strand of JAMPIV010001968.1, from coordinate 437,860 downwards.
CGTTTGAGGAACGGAAATGTTTAAAATTTTTGAAACTGTACTGGGTAATGTTCGGATATATCCAGCTCCAATAATGTGACCCAAAAAAGTGATCTCATGAAATGCTACCTGTAATTTTGTAGGTTTAGCAGTTAACTTGTACCTTCTCAAGGTATCAAAAACGTATCCAAGACCCAAAAAATGTTCCTCAAAAGATGAACTAAACAAGCATATGTCATCTATATATGTAATAATGTCTGGTCTACCTGAAAAAATGTGTCGCATCATGCGAACAAAGGTAGCTGGAGCGTTAACCAGCCCAAAAGGCATCACGTTCCACTGGTATAGACCTAGCGGAGTTGAAAACGCTGTGTAGTATTTTGCTTTTTCGGTTAGTGGTATCTGCCAATAACCTTTAGTTAAGTCTATCTTAGTAAATATAGTTGCTGTCGATAGACGTGGCAGTAAGTCATCGAGAAGTGGATGTGGTTCGCTATCAACTATCGTTTGTGCATTTAATTTTCTATAGTCGACGCATAGTCTAATGTTATTGTCCTTCTTTCGGACAATAACTAATGGAGAAGAAAATGGGGAATTACTAGTTTCGATAATTCCTAAAGATAACATCCGTTTCAAGTTCCTTAGTAGTTTTAGTAAGAAAGTGTATAGGAACAGAATATAAGGATGTACCCGAATTGGAGTATCCTCGTTAAGAGTGATGTCATGATTAATGACTGATGTGCGACCTGGAACATCGGTCAACACATCTGGATAAGATTGTAGCAGATCAGCAATCTTTTGATGCTGTTGCGGTGTAACCGACGAAGAGATGGTTACGTCCCGCCAAGATTCGCTAGATTGTACTACAGGTACAGGTAAAGCTAACTGTACCTCAGGAAAAGAAGATTCTTCTTCCTGGATAACGGATAAATTAGAATAGTGACATGTAGGTCTGAAAGTGTCATCTAATTCATGAAAAATAGCTTGTAGATGTTCAGGTCGAGTATGAAATTGCTTGAGCATATTTATGTGAAATATTTTGTGATGTCCCTTAATGTCCAGGACATAATCAACATCAGAAATCTTATTGATAACCTGGTAAGGACCATTCCACGAGATTAGTAGTCTATTATTGTTATGTGGCAATAACACATAAGCTTGATCTCCTGGAAATAATTGACGTAATCGTCTATTACTGTTTTGGAAAGTTCTAGCTTTCTCTTTCGCAGCCTCAGATGAAGCTGTTGCCATTTGACAGGCATCAATAATGTTATTCCGGAGATTAATTACATATTCATAGGATGACTGAGTGTCCTGAGTCATCTCAGAATCGATTAATAAATCTTTTATCAGTCCCATAGGACCTCTTGGAGGAGCGCCAAAGACTAAATGAAACGGAGAGAAGCCAGTTTGTTCATTTGGCACCTCTCGATAAGCGAATAACACCGCTGGTAGCACTCTGTCCCAGTCCTGTGGATGGTTAACTGTAACTTTATGTAGCATTTGTTTGAGTGTACGGTTAAGTCTTTCTACAGCACCATTACTCATTGGGTGATAAATGCTGCTGAGGTTTCTATCTATTTGCCAAGTCTTCATTACCTCCGTCATAGTCTCAGATATAAATTGAGAACCATGATCTGACAAAAGTTTTCTAGGAAAACCTACTCTAGAAAAGATCAAGTGTAGTGCATCAGCTACATCTGTTGTGGTGGTTGTTTTTTAATGGGATGGCTTCTGGCCATCGTGTGCATAAATCGATGCAAGTGAGAATAAACCTATGTCCTCTGGCTGATGGTAAAAGTGGGCCAATGATATCAATGGCCATTTTGTCGAAAGGTCTCACCGATATATCACAAGCCTGAATAGGCGCCGTGTGAAAGGCTCCCCGTGCTTTCACTTCTTGGCATATCGTACAGGAGCGTACGTACTGTGAAATATCTCGTGATACTCCCGGCCAAAAAAAAGAAGATAATACTCGTGAACGTGTACGAGTATAAACCATGTGACCTGCACACTTAGAATCATGTGCATGTTGAAGTATGTACCGCCTAAAAGCAAAAGGTACCATGACTTGTTGTCTTATCTGAGTTTTATCCATAAAACATCTTAATAAAATGTCATTTTTAATACTAAACCACTGACTATAATTTATGTTCCTAGAAAGATTGTCATCTTTGTTGACCAGCGTAAAAAATTTTGTTAGTGACCTGTCTTCCCTCTGTTTTGCAGCAAATGATACTCGGTCAATAGCAGAATGAATCTCGATATTTTCATGATCATTTGTTTCCTTGTTTTCCGTGTCTATAGTCTCTAATTGTTTTGTATGTGCTCTGGTTATTGCTGCATTTCCGATGTATAGATTATTTTTTTTCCCATTGAATAATCTCATCTGGTGTGCAATCTTTACTCCCATGTATGCATCCCACCATAAGGTCGGCAATTGGGTTTCTTAACATGCATGCTTTAACATTGCCTGTGAAGAAAGGTGTGTCAATGTAAATAATAGCTGTTGGATAATATTCTATGGTTCCCCCAAAAGTCATGCACCTGACATGTTCTCCAGTTGCACAATTTGGATGAACAAGTGTCTGACGGATTCCGATCGTGGTCGATCCCGAATCTCTTAAGACTGAGACGATGGATCCATTAACTTTTCCTCTGTTGAAGATCAGTGATCCTGTTCCGTCATTGACTGCTAGACTGACTTCTGGTAGAATATGACCGCAGTTCAGAACTGTCTCTTTTGCTTTCTGAAATATAAGATTACATGTTGGGCAACTATTTGCCACGTTATAATTCATTGCAAAACAAGTAGACGATGACTGTATTTTGTTATCAGTAGTTGAACTCTGAACCCTAGGGGTTGTAGCAGTAGTAACAGCTGCCCCTGTATTATGGTTATAAGTTGTCGATCTACGAGAATGAGAACGATGACGAGAATAATTAGATGAATTATCCCGTTGTCCTCTATTGTAACTGTTATCTCGATGTCTCGAGTTATAATTATCGCTATTGTTCCACTTGTAATCATTATTATAGTTATATGATCGATTATAACTTGAGTTACGTGGATTACTGTTATTTCTTGACTGAGGTGAATAGTTTTCTGGTTTGTTGTCGTCCTCTATTAAAGTTATTGTTAAAGTTATTCTGTCCCTTATGAAAATTAATGTCATAGTTTCCTTTGAACCTACCCCTGTCTACACTGTGTGTTCTAGGTTTGTTATGATTATGATATGCCATATTGGAGGCTACAGGAAGTGGTTCTCTTATCAATGTGCCAGAAATATTAGCATTCGGATGAGCTGTGCAGTAATTTAAAGAAATTTTTTCTAACTCATCAATAGATTCTGGTTTTCTTTCTTGCAGATAAGCAAAGAATGGTGGGCTGACAGACGATAATACTTTATCCCTCAATAACAAATCGACTAACTTGTCGTAGGATTTGTTGACACCTGCCAGTTCAACCCATCTGTTAAAAGTATTGCGTATGTTAGCAATAAAACCTGTGAAATCTCTATTGTTATCTGGCAACAAACTTTTAAAACGCAATCTACATGCCTCTTCGTTCAAGTGGAAACGACGTAGTAACAACGTCTTAATGGCCTCATAGTCTGTTGATAGTGTTGGATCTATATTTTGTGCTGCACTTGCAGGTTCGCCATCTAGAAATTCCTTAAGTTTCAGTGCCCATGCCGCTTTGTCAAGGTTATTCACCTTACATATGTCCTCAAAGCGCGCGAGCCACGATGAAAGGTCATCTACGTGTAACTTGAATGGAGGCAACTTAAAGGTAATTATTACTTTAAGTCGTGTGGATGAAGATCCAGATTGAGCAGTATCATTTTGGGTTGCTGCAGCGCCCTGTGAATTAAGTTTTGCTGTTTCTAATTTAAGTCGTTGCAATTCCATTTCTTGCTGCAGTATGATTTCTTGTCGTTTCAATTTATTCTCTTCTTCAATCCGTAGGATTTCATCTCTTGCTATCTTTCTTTCTTCTTCTTGTCTTAATTCTGCCTTCTTTTCCGCCTGTTTTCTTTCAAGTTCTTCCATCTCTGCTTTAGCAATGGCTTTCTTTTCCTCCTCTTCTGCCTTATATTTTGCAAATTCAGCCAATGCATAAGCCTCGAGAAGTTCTCCTTTTTTCCCAAAATCTTTACCATTTTTAATAAAATAGTCTAAGTTAAGCATCTTGACGTTAATATTGTACGTAATGGTTATGTAATAATCACCAATAAATTTTAAGTAATTATTATACTTATTCAATTTATGAATAGTCGATATAAACAATCATAATATTATTGAACTTAATCTGGGAATGTTCAATTTAATTAATTGTAATATTATCTAACTATTATTTGTAGATTCCATACATAGACATACTATGTTGGGAAAATATTACATATATACTCGTTAATATATCATAAATAGTTATGATATTTATCTATTTCGGGTGCTGAATTACTATCATGCACCTAATAATAAATAGTATTATTCCTCAAGTATTATATCATTCAGTCAGTGATATGTGCTAAGTAAATCATTTAGTAATGGAAAAAATGTACCAAATAATATACACTATGTCCTTTATATGCAGGACAGACTAAAAAGTCAAATTATTTTATAAATATATATTATTATTATTATATTATGCCTTAATCATGAGCTATAAAGTGCATCGCCCATTTCTTGGACTACCACTGCAAATTGGTGCAAAGTCCCTAATTCTCCTTAAAAGTCATTAAATTTTAATTATATTCATATACACTCTTATTAAGCAAGAAATTATATTATTAGTGTTAAATCATGAACAGATGAAATGAGGACATACGATACGATGGGTAAACCAAGGATAAACAAACCATATTATCACGAAACAAGACGTTTCTACAATAAAAATTGATATTATGAAACCAAATCTGCAAACCGGAAATATAGAGTAGGGTGAAGGTTAACTGAATATAGAGTTAAATCTGCGTACACAAAAATTAATGACGCAAACATGGACTCATTGACGGTTATACAAAAAAAAAAAAATGAACTGAATAATAGCAAGATCAGAAAGAACAAGATAGATTACTAACATTGTTACCAAACTAAATAGAATTTAAACTGAATACGATAAAATACACCGATTATTTCACCAAACTAGACATCTAACATATACTGTGAATTAAATGCAGTCCCGAACGAAACAAGCCCCGGAAATGTCATCGACGCGTTCTCCGCGAAATGCGATTTAATTCACTACCCTAAAGACCGTTCAGAATGAATATCGGCAATCCGTAGAGCCATAATTTATTCATTCTGAATCTCCACTCCAACCTCCCACAAATTAGGCACAGCACAAACAATGAAAACAAATATAACGTGCATATAAAATATATAGAACGGACATGCCTGCAAAATGTGAATTAGACTCAGTGATGTTTCTTATGAATGACAACAGTCACGAACTGAGACTTATCTTTTAACCCGTCGTCCGATGCGATCTTCACCAACGGCCTAGACTAGAGGATAGGACTGTTTGCTCCTTGTTGGTAAATAATGTCTTTTCAATCCTATGATCTACTGAGAAGTTGTATTCTTGAATGAAACATTAGGTGAGCTGGCATCGTCCTTCGATCGTTGGCTTGTACACGGAATATTGTGACGTCACTGATTTTTGCATAGTTACACAAGCCACGTCATGTTCGGAATCATGTGACTTGAACGTTTTCTTGTAATCGTAAACAGTCCGTGAAAGTATGTAAACAAGAAAAATTTCTTTCTTCCTTCGTTCCCCCAGCAATGGCAACCACTCTGTTGCGGGGCTTTATACGATTCACTTCTTTTATTGTTGTTGCGGCCCCGTCTTCTATTTCAGTGGTCGTTGTGGAAAGCCACCGTTCTCATTGATTCAATAAGCTTCTTAGTTCTGGTCATTTGATTCATTAATTCTTGATCGTGCTATTGTTGGAATAGTTACGCGAATGTGAGTTAATACTTTCTGTCTGTCACAAGGTTTGAACTCAGTATCATAATTGTTGAATTTGTAACTTCAATGAACGTGATAAGTCTCTTCTCGAGTCCACACAATTTTTAATATACATTTCAAACAGTAGACAGTCCATGGAGGTTGATTATGAAAACATTATATATTAGAATTGAATCATACATCATAAATGCTATCCATGCATTATAGTCCTGGTCCAATAATATGCAACACTATAGTCAGAACGTCGTAACTATATGTACGCGCGGTTGGGACATCCAACGGCCGACAATGAGATTAGACGTCTGGCGATATAAAACGAATGTGGACCATAATTTCATCCTTCCTTGACTTTAGTTAAAATTACTAACCTCGATACATTCCTCTCTTCATAAGAATATCGGACTGACCCATGTCCGTACTGCAATAACATATGTGCGGCAATATCATGCCTACCACTGGAAGGATTATAGGACACGTCTTATCCGTTTGACGGTCATCTAAGAAAAGGGTGTGGTAACCTAGTCACGGTGCGTGACATACCAACGCATACACGTCATAATCAATCGTGTGTATCGCGTACACTAACTAACAATTATTTACATTATATTAAACGTAGTCACCTATTAATCTTATGCTGTTAACCTCTAGCAGACCATGCCAATAAAATACCTTAACAATTCCACCTTGTCTTACACCAGTGGTGGTCCTGAACTCTTCTGACTTATGGTTTGCTGTCCTCACATAATTTCTGCAAGACTTGTAGAAGCTCTGTATAGCATGAATCAGAGGTGCTGGAATATTCTTCCTTGCCAAACAGTCCCAAAGTTTGCTCCAAGGGACCCTGTCAAATGCCTTTTCCAGATCTATGAAACAAAGATGGATCTCACTCTTATACTCAAGGGCCTTTTCACTCAGCTGTCTGAGTGTGAAGATTAGGTCTTGAGTACTTCGGTTTGCTCGGAATCCGCACTGGACCTCATCCAATTGTCGCTCAGCTAGACGTCGGAGTCTCTGCTCTAGGATTCTAGAGTAGATTTTACCAGGGACACTGAGAAGGGATATGCCTCTATGGTTTCCACATTGTCGATTGTCACCCTTTTTTGAAAATTGGTGTTATGATGGCAATCTCCCAATCCTTTGGTATGGTCTTGTTGCACCATGCTGCCTGTAGGACCTTTAGGAGTAATAGGTCGCCTGATGCTCCCATGTACTTAACCATTTCTGGTGTTATACCATCATGCCCTGCTGCTTTGCCCATCTTGATTTTCTCTAGTGCTGCCCTCAGTTCTTCCTTCTTTATGTCATCTTCACCATCATTGGTTTTCTCTTCTGTGCTAGTGGTTATCATTTCTGATGCTTCACCATGCTCACCATCCAGGAGTTCTGAGAAATATTCTTTCCATCTTTCCATTACTTCCTTTGGGGCAGTAAGCAATTTGCCTTGCTTGTCCTTTATAAATTTGAGAGGACATTGTTTTTCCTTCCTCATGTTCTTTATGGTCTTATAAAACAATTTCTGGTTTTCTTGTGCATCTTTTTCTAGCTTTTCTCCAAATTCTTCCCAGGACTTCTGTTTTGCTGCTAGCACTTTGTTCTTTGCTTCTGTTCTGAGTGTCACATATTCTCTATATTTTCCCATTTGTCCTGTTGTGTTTTTAGCTCCTAAGTATTGTTTCCATGCCATTTTCTTCTCTCTTATTTTCTCTTGACTTCCTCTGTCCACCAAGGTGTCCTCTTTCTCTGGTTCCCAAGTCGGACTTCACCGCATGCTTCTGCAGCAGCTGTCTTTATGATATCCTTGAATTTATTCCAGAGGTTTTCCAAGTCATCAGGTCGTTCTTCTGTGTTGCTCACTGCTGTAGCAATAAGCCCCTGATATCTGTTCTTAATTTCTGGCTCTCTCAGCTTGTAGGTCCTAATGCTCATTTCTCCTGCTCGTTTACTTGGTTTCTTGCGTGATGTTGGGCAGTTCCTAGGCTGAGCAACTCTTTCAGTTGTTCGTTTGATTGTTAGCAGGTAGTGATCACTTCCAATCTCTGGCCCCCTCCAGACTCTTGCATCTCGGACATATCTGAATGAGCTTCTCCGAACAATGGCATAGTCGATCACTGACTTCTCATTCTTGGTTGGTTCACATCTAGTGTATGCATGTATGCGCTTATGGGGGAACTTTGTGTTTGTAATGCTCAGATTCTGCTCACTGCAGAATCTAAGGAGTCGCTTTCCATTGTCATTGAGAGTATCTTCTCCATATCTTCCGATAACTCCACCCCATCTAGCATGGTCATTTCCAACTCTGGCATTAAAATCTCCGAGCATGATAACTTCATCTAGGCAGTCATCCACTGTCCTTTGAAGCAGCTCGAAGAATTCCTCCTTGACCTCTGCTCTCTCATCCTCATTTGGCCCATACACTATGACCAGGTTGACTATGGTTTCTCCTTCTTTTAGTTTTACAACCATAATGCGCTCCGAGACAAAGTTCCATCCCTTGATACTATCTTTTTGATTTTGGGCCACAATGCAACCCACGCCCCCTTTAGCTCTTTCAGATATGGGTACACCACTGTAGAGCAACGTGTTGCCATCGAGATCCATGACTCCTTGTCCTTTTTTCTTCGTTTCCGTTATAGCCAGGATTTCTAGTTTTGCTTTCCTCATCTCTGCCAAGAGTAATCTTGGGCCAAGGTAGACTTATAAAGACATTGACATGCATAGTTCTTCATGAAGGACAACTTAGGAACCGTTTGCAATTAGAATGGGATTGCCCTTGTCTCCATTTCTGTTCTGACTAGCAATAGACTGAGTTATGAAAACATCGACATTGCTGTTAAGGTCAAAGGGGAATGATACGTACTATACTGATTATACAGTGTGAATTCAGGGTTGTAGCACTTGTCGGCTTGTTTAATTGTGAGTTGTTTAAAACATTTATATGTTAAAAAAAACAGAGTGTACATAAAGCGTGTGAGCGCTGGTCATTTAGTGATCCTGTACTGGTTTCGGCCGGCTGTGAATAGCTCACGAGGTGTCCGTGAACAGCCGGGTCCGGTGACTGTTTGGCGGGAGGATTCATGTGTGTGTTCCCGTGGCAGTCGGAGAGGAGTCTAAGTTTGGGCGGTTGACTGGAGTCAGCCCAGTGTCTTGTGTGTGTTCCCAAGGGTAGTGTACGGGAACGATGTTTGGCCATTTTTCAAGGTGTACCATTATTTGCCTATTTTAGGTGTGATTATCTGCAGATAAGGGAAGATAAGAGAAGATAAGGTGTACTTTATGTTAAGGACATGTTCTGAGGCCTTGGTGTCTACAGGCCGATGTTTTGGATCATATTTACCTCCCTGATAGATTTCTATTGTGCAGGAACGGCGCTAGGAGATAGTAAGGCCATTGTTCCTTATGGAGGGAGAGTTTTCTGGAGATTATAAGGCCAGGAGTTGTGTAGGCCAGATTACTTATAGACTACAGAGAGGACAATCTTTTGAGTATATATAGATTTAAGCCTGGGTGGCGTTTTGTAACTGCAGTGTCAGCAGTCGTTCTGGTGGAACATTAGAACTGCTAGTATATATAGATTTAAGCCTGGGTGGCGTTTTGTAACTGCAGTATCAGCAGTCGTTCCGGTGGAACATTAGAACTGCTAGTATATATAGATTCAAGCCTGTATGGCGTTTTGTTAACTGCAGGGTATGCAGTCGTTGAGGGAGTCCTATAGATGTAAGCCTGTGTGGCGGTTTTGTAACTGCAGTGTCAGCAGTCGTTCTGGTGAATTTACTGATGTAACATTAGAACTGGGATGTAAACAGGGTTTACATCATACTGAACAGCTGTGACCTTCTGCGTAATTGATTATTATTGATTTTGTGTATCCTGTTGTACTTGTGTAGTGTATCGTATCGGATTGATGTTGATGTGTAAATAAATGATGTGCTGTCAATTGGAAATGAACACTAGTCTGATTCGTTGATCTATGCTTGACAGTACAGGGTGAGTGACTGTACCCTTCATACCACTCACTACAGACTTTATACACAGGGACAATACAGAGCTAACCTATTTATCATCTGCTCTGTGTGGGCGCATGTACTACAACAGTCTAATCACTTCAACAGAGAGATACTTTACCAAATATACACCAACAGAACTTTATCAATTAGACCCTGGGATATAATTTATCACCTTTGTATATAACAGCTTTTCGACTTTAACATTGCAAAAGAGAAACTTAATTCAATGGAATCTGACTAAACAGCGTGACGAACTAGATTTTGCAGGTGACTTAGCTCTTCTGTCCCATAACCATAATCAGATGCAAGACAAAGTTAAAATACTCAGTGAGAGGTCATAACAAGTGTGTCTAAAAATACATAGGGAAAAGACAAAAATAATTATAAAAAGAAATTATAAAGAGAATAAATGCAAGAGTTGACGATAAGATCAAATATGACGAAACACCACTACAACATGTAGAATTAAACACACACCTTGGCAGTTGTCAACTCCTCTATTTCTGCTGTGGATTTAACACTGACGCTAATTTACTACTTGGCTCATTATCTAAGAATATGACCACAACATGAAATGGGTGACACAGAAAGATAACACTTTCTATACGAATTCCCTTTTTAATCAACACTACACACAGTATAGCCACACACGGCTGAACAACAGTATGGAATACATAAAACACTGCTCGAGAAACTTCTCGAATCAATATATCAAATATTCCTAACAAATGACAGTATAACAGTACTATTCAAACTTAGTACTGAACAATCGTTCACTATGGCGTACTGGAAACTAAACAGTGGAAAAACCAATCCACTGGCAAATTATACTCGATGTCCTGACAATAATATCACTGGGCACTAAACCACTCCAGAATTATAATTATGTCCACTATACTAAATCATTATGGACTGTATTCCACATTCAATGCAAAGGGAACCACAAAATATCCGTCAGTCTCGGACACAGGCCCAGCGTCAACTGCCACTTTTGCGCCTTTCTTTTTCCCCCTTCCGCTGTTGCCCTGACTAACCGGTTTTTTCAAAAGTTGTCAGCGTTGCCACGAGTCGCTGATAACGATGTCACCAATTTATTTTTATGCCACCAGAAAATATGCCGTGACATCCACTCCCCCCTCCCCTTAAAAAAGAAAAGGTAGTTTCTTCCCTCGGAGAAGTCTTCGCTCGACCCCGAACGGAGTTGGGACGAACCCATGCCATGACAGCATATTCTCAACTGCCTAGAGAGTGCCATGGTTCTGCACCACCATTGTCGTTCATGCCTACTCAGCCTATCCACCAAATACAATATGAGCATGAAATAAGTCACCCCAGGTACTGGTAGTCGTGAAAAATAACAACGACTGTCCCCACCTGGTCTAACAAATACCCTACATAGAACATACATAGTTACTCTTATCTAGGCATCCAACCCAAAAACTAATCTCCTAGCATATACAATCAATTATAACATGGTTTAAACATACGTTTAATATAACTCTATAGCAAATTGCCTTTACGGCATCTTGATACAAAGATTTCACAGTCCAACATACTATAGCATAAACATGCATTGCAAGGCAACAAAAGAAATTTACAAGTTTACAAAACCTACATATTCATATCAGAATGGTACAGGGGGCGTGGGTCAGACTCTAAGGTTCGGTTCTCGTCAACCGAAACATCTTATTGAACACGAACCCGAAACCTAACCATAGCTATTGCTGGACTATTAGCAGAAGGTTCTGAAAAAACGACATATGCTTCTGCCTAACTGCATCACGCGTACCCCACCTATTCGCGAAAATCACTCCTGCAACTATAGTGTTGTTGCGCAATGACACTACCTTTACAAACTTCACTGGCGCGACTTCACTAAACACACGTCGGAGTGTGCGACAACTAGCACTCCTGGGAACATTGCGCACCCTTACCGCGCGGTTACTCGCTCTCAGATCCTCAGATATTCCTTCGTGGTTACTTTCCCTGTGCTCCGGTACCGTCTTCAATGTACCAACGGAAGCCTGTCGCGGACCCGGTATGACGCGTACCATCTTCTCTTCTCCCGTAGCATTATGCACTCCACGCACATTGCCGACAATTAAATCAGCAATCGGATTCTGCAGGACAAACGCGTTCACTCTACCTGTTATGAACGGGGTGTCCACGTTAATGTACGCCTGGGGGTAAGACTCAACTTTGCCCCCAAAAGTAGTACACTTTAGTTTTGCCTGTAATTTAGGAGTCATCGATACACGACCGACGTACCCCAATTGTGGTGCATCCAGTGTCCCTCAACACCCGGTCTGGTCTATTCTCCACTTTGCGTTCGTGGAGAATCATCTAGTCAGTCTCATGGACTGCCGATAGACATGGTGCCGCATGCCCGCATTGAAACACTAACCTCTCGTTCGCGTGGAACAGAAGGCGACACCCCGCACAGTCCTCATCATTGACTGTGTCCAACACCACAGCGGAATTCGCGTGTTAGATCGGGGTAGTGCATATGTCAGCATAATGACCCCTGCCACCACAATTGGTACACATGCGCTCCCTTTTCGACTCATCACGTGGACTCTCATTGAGGCTTTTAGATTGTGACGATCGCGCATCGGAGTCGGAAGATCGACTCTCTGAGGAACCGCTCCTCTGCTTGGAATGTTTTGATTTATACCAAAACCGGTCTTCGTCCTGAGAGTCCTCGAACCGTACCTGCTTACGCGCTTGGCGCTCCCCTCCGTCGCTATAACTTTTATATTGTCGGTTCTGCCAACTCGGCCGAATATTCCGATGGGATCGGAAATTCCCATAATTTCCTCTACGTGGCTGATAGGGACTGGAGGGCTTTTCATACTTCTGCTCTTGGCCCCTGTCTGCCTCGCCTGACTGATTTCGCCAAGGATGGCGCTGAACTTTGCCAACACGGGCAACTATATCTTCTGGCAGACCTGACTTGTGGATGGGTTTGCCCGGGTGGGCAAGGACATAATGATGCTCCAATTGGGCCATGGACTCGATGTCTTTTGGCTTGCGCTCTTGGAAGAACGCCACCAACTCAGTTGAGCACGACGACAACACTTTGTCTCGTAGCATTAAGTCTAACAAGCCATCATAGTCCTTCATTATCCCCTCCATTTCGATCCATCTATTCAGCAGGAGCTTTATCTTCGAAATAAAGTCCTCGAAGTCCTGGTCTTCACCAGCATCGCGTTTCTAAAACGCGTCCGGTACCCGTCTGCAGTCAGACGGAACTTCCGGAGCAACCTTTCCTTTACTTTGTCGTAATCGGCCCTTTCATCTAGCAGGAGGCTATAAAACGTCTCCGTCGCAGGCCCCACTTGCAACGTCGATAGCAGAGATGGCCACTGATCTCTGTCAGCCTTCCAGGCCACGCATTCGGCCTCAAACCTCCCGAGGAAAAAATCTAAACTATCGATTTTATTATTAAAATTCGGCAGACGCAGCCTAAATGGACGATGAGATCCACAGGAGTCGAGTTCTGACCACTCGAACCCACTTCTAATCTTTTTAATTGTATTTCCTTATCAATCATTTTCTTTTCCAGAGCTATTCTCATTCTCTCCTTTTCTAACTCTAACTCTCTATCTTCTCTCATCTTCTTTTCTTGTAACTCGAATTCTCTATCTTCTCTCATCTTCGTTTCTTGCAATTATCGCTCTATCTTCTTACTTACTTACTTAGTCGTTCCCCTTCCACCGTGAGGTGTAGAGGTTTGGAAGAGAGAGCGCCAGACTATCCTATCGGCTGTCTTCCTCCTGGCCTGATTCCATTCTAGTCCTCGGTCTTTCAAAGATTGTCTAATGTTGTCCTGCCAGCGGACTCTGGGTCGTCCTTGGGGTCTGGATCCTTTTCTCTTTGTTTCCCATGCTTGTCGTGGTATCCGATCTTCTCCCATTCTGTAGACATGGCCAAACCATCTTAATTGGGACTATTCTACTTGGGTCTGCAGGGGGTAAGATTTAAGGCCTTGACGTATCGTCTTGTTGCGTACCATGTCTCTTCTTGTTACTTCAACCACCTTCCACAGATACCTCATTTCTGAGATTTGGATCTGGATTTTATGGGTTGTAGTCACTGCCCATGACTCGCATCCGTATGTCAAGACTGGGACATTGGTGGAGCGGTATACAGCCATCTTCGTTTTCTTATCAACCTTTCTCTTGCTGAGGAATCCTTGATTTATGGCCTGAAAAAGTCTCCCACCCGCTGCTTTTCGAGTGGCCAACTCTTCTTTGATGCCTCTCTTTCGGTCTGTAATAGCTCCGAGGTATTTAAAGTGGTCGACCTGCTCCAGGACCTGTTCTCCCAGCTTAATCTGATGTCTTCTTTCTTCTCGTGATATCACCATGGATTTTGTTTTAGAGCTGCTTATGACCATCCCTCTCTTCTCCAGCTCTTCCTTCCAGACTTGCAGGTTGGATTGGAGATGTGCCTTTGATTTAGCAATCAGGGCAACATCATCAGCAAATGCCAGCTCCGAAATATAGACCTGTCTCATCTTCCAGTACCCCACTGAATACTTTCTTGTTCTCTCCTTACATGCCTTAATGACATCGTCCATAAGGAGTATGAAGAGGTAAGGTGATAGGATATCACCTTGTCTTACACCAGTGGTGGTCCTGAACTCTTCTGACTTATGGTTTGCTGTCCTCACATAATTTCTGCAAGTCTTGTAGAAGCTCTGTATAGCATGAATCAGAGGTGCTGGAATATTTTCCTTGCCAAACAGTCCCAAAGTTTGTTTCAGGGGACCCTGTCAAACGCCTTTTCCAGATCTATGAAACAAAGATGCATCTCACTGTTATACTCAAGGGCCTTCTCACTCAGCTGTCTGAGTGTGAAGATTAGGTCTTGAGTACTTCGGTTTGCTCGGAATCCGCACTGGACCTCATCCAATTGTGGCTCAGCTAAGCGTCGGAGTCTCTGCTCTAGGATTCTAGAGTAGATTTTACCAGGGACAATGAGAAGGGATATGCCTCTATGGTTTTCACACTGTCGATTGTCACCCTTTTTGAAAATTGGTGTTATAATGGCAATCTCCCAATCCTTTGGTATGGTCTTGTTGTACCACGCTGCCTGTAAAACCCTTAAGAGTAATAGGTCGCCTGATGCTCCCATGAACGTAACCATTTCTGGGGTTATACCATCATGCCCTGCTGCTTTGCCCATCTTGATTTTCTCCAGTGCTGCCTTCAGTTCTTCCATCTTTATGTCATCTTCACCATCATTGGTTTTCTCTTCTGTGCTAACTTTATCATTTCTGATGCTTCACCATGCTCACCATCCAGGAGTTCTGAGAAATATTCTTTCCATCTTCCCATTACTTCCTTCGGGGCAGTAAGCAATTTGCCTTGCTTGTCCTTTATAAATTTGAGAGGGCATTGTTTTTTCTTCCTCATAACCTTTAGGGTCTTATAGAACAATTTCTGGTTTTCTTGTGCATCTTTTTCTAGCTTTTCTCCAATTTCTTCTATCTTCTTTTCTTCAAATTCTCTATCTTCTCTCAACTTCTTTTCTTGTAACTCTTTATCTTCTTTCATCTTCCTTTCTTGTAACTCGAATTCTCTTCTTTTTATCTCTAGCTCTTCAGCTCGAGAATCCCTTGAGGCATTCTGGTTCTCTTTTGATTGGAATTCTGCCTTGGCATAATCCAAAATCTTCTCCTGTGTACCCAGCTTCCTTGCCTACCAGCATTAAACTATCAATGTCCTTGTTGTACACTTGTACTTCTCACTCTTATCTCTTGCTATAGATTTTTACTATGCAACTACTCACTCTCATGTACTTCACTTATATCACCAGCTAACTCTCTGCTTACAAAGTATGCAGTAAAGAAAGTAAATATTGATATCACTTCTCCAACTTACACATACATATGCATGTAAGTATATAACACCTCACCTCTCACTGTATACACATCATCCACCTTTACCTCTTATTGTATAACTATAGTCTTATTTTGCAACTTGGCTACTGTCTCTTTACTCTGAAAATTTGGTCTTTCCGACCACTTAGTCTCTGTGATACACTCAAGGACCCTTACAATAGTCGACAGTTGTACACGAACAGCTGATGATACTTCCTGGTGCTCTGACACCACTATACCACATTGACAATAAATCAGCTTATACTCGAAAGTGTTTCACTGGCATCCACACTGGTGCTATACTCAGAAAATACTTTTAATTATTACTAATCTGTCTTATTTAAATGTTTTTATTGGCAAAATGAGCACTACACAGATGAAAAGACACGAACTAAACACTACGAAAACAAAAATCTCAGTCACGAGGAATAAGATGACAGACAAAGTAGAGCAAAGGTAGATTAATATATACAATGCGTGACTGCGCAAGAACGAAAACTAGGGATCCCTGTAAACGTATTTACAAAATAGAAAGATAGAACAAGAGAACACACCACTTAAACACCACAAAAGAATGCTGAATGTGCAGATAATGTAAATACATACTACACCAATACACCTAACACCAACAGGGCTTGGAATGTTAAGTTGAGCAGTTGCAGAAAAATCGTCTGCCTTACTCCACCACTAAACATACACAGCCACCCCCTAGAAAGAAATCAGTCTAATTCAATCTTTTCCCACAAGTAGGACCAGAATGAATTTAACTCGCCACCCGTCCACCCTTGAACACACAAATATAATATTACACAATCGACTAAACAACAACTGCACTTAACAATGAAGTGCTGAGAGCTATCTCCTTCACTAACCACTATCCACTCACTCTAGTCAAAATAAACTAACTAACATATAACCAATAATAACAGAAATAAAAACAATGCCTCCAGGTAATAGGAAATAGAGTGAAAGATCCCACCTAACTAACTAACCCCATATAAACAACCACACTAAGTTCTTCAAAGAAAGTAGAGAAAAGGAACAGAACAAAAGGAAAGAAAACCCACAACAAACCACTAAGCAAGCTTCAAGAAGCAGATGAAGAAATAGAACTGTTCTACTCTAAAAGATCGGACTGTACGATAAATAGTATCAGATTGATAGACAGAAAAGAAAATTTAGAATTTAGAGGAAAAACAAGAAACATGAATATAGCATATCATACAAAAATTACAAACAAAAACTTAACTGACGGTCAAGCGATGCTTGACCTAACTCCTCAGCCTCGATGTTGAAAATGTATACAGAACAAACGTCACTCACACTTGTAACATAAAACCGAAAAATATAAATCCAGGAAATCAGACATCTCTGTAAGTCTGTGTGCCAGCTAATAACATTAGTGTCCTTTGGCACGGTACAGTACACCTATCAAGGCGACTACACAGCTAACACGGTGCTAACACAGCACTGTCGACAATAGGGTAATAATACGATTCTGTCCAGTATCGCGACTGAATGTCTCCACGAATGTTCCGCTACTCGACCAGTATACTCGTCAGATCACCAGACTTTTCCGTAAGCCTGGGTGCCAGATAATACAAATATGTCCTTTGGCACAGTACTGCAGCAAAACTCCAGAATCAAAGACTTACAGCGCAGGTTGGCAGCAAAATATGGACACCTTCCGTCACAGTCTATTGCACAGGAACACACGCAGGAAGGTAGCAGCAATAGTTCAGCTGAATAGCTGCTTCATGTGGCGGGAACAGGACAACTCGCCTACAGCCAAAACACCCTAATACACTCGTAGACCTATGTAAACTGAAAAGTTCACAAAGGTACTCCACAACAACTCCTAACCCTTCTAAGGTAACACTCAAAGTCACAATGTATCAAGCAGGATAGAGCAACAACCGAAGTCGTCTCCCAGCCCTGTTGAACACGTAACTTTACTCCGCAGGGAGCCCAGAATGTTACCAAGAAATCGTGAAGACTACCTTGCTATATATCCATTGAAAGCCTAACTTCACTGCATCTCTATGTCAACACTCTAGACACATATTCTAGCAATGCTTGCCAAATTAGCATCGAAATAACATTGGAACACCGTGTCAAACACAAAAACAATGTCCGATCATTTTTTGAACTAACACCAGAATGACAACCTACACTGTGACCTGAGAAAGAGAAAAACTGGGTCACATACCGCTACGCGTCACACTTGACCGACCACAGTTCACAGCTAACTGACTGACCAACACACTAACCTGAAGCTGGACAATCGAAAATACTCCCTATCTTGGCTTAGTTAACATGAAGGCGCCAACACACTGTGACTACAACCTTCTAACACTCTGTGTGCATCTTAAGCTTTAGCTTTATAATAAACATTTAGGCCCCATGGCCTTTTAAAGAATCGGACGAACCACCAGATGTCAACTCCTCTATTTCTGCTGTGGATTTAACACTGACGCTAATTTATTACTTGGCTCATTATCTAAGAATATGACCACAACATGAAATGGGTGACTGTTACGTACATTTATTACCTAAGGGGGTAGTCTTCGGTCCTGCCAAATGTACGCACCAGTTTTATGTAGTTATATTATTTGTGCGGTCGAATGATTCGCGCACTGACGTGCACAAAGCAGTGAGTGTTGCTTTGGACGCACGTGTAACCTAGTTGAGTAGTTTGTGACGTCATGTTTTGAAGTGGAAACATGGAACTGTCTTGGGTCCATGATAGTAATTTTATATTTCGTATTCAATGGCATTTTAAGGAAGCCATTTATTTCTAGTGATCTGTATTGGTCTTCAGGTCGAAGCCAATATCAGGAATGTCATGTGAGTTATCGTCCCACTTCTTATTTTAATGCTGTATGAAAAAGGGCCGCTCTAATACTAGTCTAGCGGGAATTAAGATGTTCCTAGAATGGATCTACAGAGTCGCTTGCCTTTAAGATTTGAATCGTAGACGGAGAATTCCTACGAGTAGAAGAAGTTATATTGTTTATCTTACGCACATGTTTTATATGCCGTACATGCTTCAATGCCAAAGTCGTGGCTTGGATGTAAAGAGAGGTTAGCCGATTCCGAACTCAATAGCTGAATAGATTGTTGTGGGTGTTGATAAGACTTAATCATTTGAAGAATAACTAAGAATGATCAGCAACTTCAAAGTATGACATTTTGTACCTATAACCTATAACTATGATCGTATCGTTTCTTCGTATGTGCCATGTCAATAAACTATATGTCCAGCAATCACTGACTTATGTACTGCCCAGTTTACCATCGAGTGATCAGTTCAAACACTACCTGTTGTAGTCCGTTTTACAGAACAGTTTGTTGACATTTTCGTTCAGTTTGCCATTCGCGTTGTGAAGACCAACACCATTACCATAAACGGCTACAACAGTGATTGGTGCGCCAGCGTGGTTTGAAATTCAGTATTTCAACGGATCTTACTCAAGCAAATTAATCGTTTGAAAATAGAATGTGTACTTTCAAGGCGACATCATCGTCAAGTTGGAACTAGTTGTCAACATGAATCGTAATCAACTGACCGTTACAAGATTCTCAAGGTCATCTATCAACCTTCACTTCGGGTTGTACAGTGACTGACTGCCTTACTCACCTCTTCGTCAGTACTACGTGCGAGCTAGTTTGAGATACGCAGAGCGAAGTATTGCATCCTCTTACGTACATACACGGGGACAAGGCACTTTGATTTTACCTGCACGCGAGCTAAGTATAACTTGTATCCGTTATACCCTTTATTACTATTAGCTGTGCCTTGATTGATTATGTACACTTATAAATTTTCTATGTTATGTGTTATGTTTTGTGTATTAGATCTGACGAACGAGATCCATCTCGAAGTCAATTCGGGCTCTTCGTCAGACGTTCTGTAGGACATTATTTTGCAGACTTCCCGCAGTGGAATGTTCCTACGCGTGAGCGTAGAAGGATTCTAGGTCCACTGTGTCTGGTGGTCTGTGACACCTGTCTGTGTTAGCTGTAGTGTCACGTTTACTTGTTGTTTTTGGTAGCTATTTTTACTTGTGCCTTAGTTTTATGATGAATTTTGTATGTGATTATTGTCCGTCTCACCTTTCCTGTCGTTTAGTTTTTTACAAAACCTTTGTTTTTACACTGTGGTGTCTATTGTCTTGTTGAATTTAATCGCAGTTATCATCGTAATTCTTTACGACATTCCATTTTAGTTTCCCATTTTATTTTAATTGGATTTCTGCGAACGTCTTCGTTTGGCTTGAATATCTTGTCGTGTCATTATTGTGCTATTGTCTGTCACGTTATTGCTTTCACACCATTACATGTTATAAATTACATTATTAATTATTAATATTATTGCCTATAATTTAAATTGATTTTACCGTTCTAGAACAGGAACGAAGAACACTAGTTGTAGTAACACTTTTAAATAGTATTATTACATAATAATATTGAAATGGCTACCTTAGACTATTTCATTAAGCAAGCAAAAGCTCTTCAGATGGCTCCTGATGAAGCAAAAACATTTGCACTTGCAGAATATAGGAAAGCTCAAGAAATAGAAGCCGAACAGAGAAAGTTAGAAACTTTAAGACTAGAAAAACTTCAATTTGAGGCAGATCAAAAACGGATTGAATCTGAGGAAAATGAGAAAAAAATGAGATTAACTGCTGAGGAGGATGAAAAGAAGAGGAAATTTATAGCTGAGGAAGAGGAGAAAAAAATGAGATTGGCCGCTGAATTAGAAGAGAAACGATTTCAGCGAGAAGCAGAACAGAAGCAAAAGGAGTCTGAAGAAAGACTTAGAAAAGAAATGGAAGTTAAACACAAGGAAATGGAACAGAAACAAAAAGAAATAGAAGAAAGGAGATTAATAGCTGAACAAAACACAAAACGACTTCAGCTTGAGATGGAAGAGAATGAAAGAAAACGACAGCATGAACTGAAATTAGCAGAGTCAGAATATGAGAGACTTAGGTTAACTCAGGAAGCTAATTCTCAGAGAACTTTTGAAAGCCACACTTCATCCAGACAGGATCATTTTAAGGAAATTCACCTTAAATTACCAAAATTTAATCCCCCGTCTGATGATGTAATATTCTTCCTAGATAGGTTTGAGGCCACTTGTGGGTCTTATAACGTGGATAAAGCTCTATACTGTACATATTTATCCAGATTACTTACAGGAGATGCATTAGCAGTTTATCATACCACCAGCATTGGTGAGAAAAAATGACTACAATGCTCTTAGAGCAGCACTTCTGCAAAAATTCCAAATGACAGAAAACGAATATCGTTTGAAATTTCACACATTACTACCTCAATCTGGCAGAAATTTTAGTGATTTTCTGTCACAGATACGACTAACATTAGAAAGATGGATCGAATTATCCAAAATTGAAAAGTCGTATGAAGGTCTCTTTGATTTACTGATGCGCGATAAGGTACTTTCGTCGGTAAACCCTACATTTCTCGCATTTTTTACACGAACGGAAACCTTTATCAATGAAAAACTTAGAAGAACATGCAAAAAATTTTTGCACTGCTCACCCAAACATGGATCTAAGTAACGCGCAGATTAAGAGTGAATTGCCTGTTGCTTTTGCAGCACAACAAAACAATTTTTCACGCAATCGTTCTTTTAGTGCTGATAGGTATGTCAATAAGGGAAATAATCATAATTTCACCAATGATAACTTTTACAAAGGGAAGCAATTTCAACAATCTGCTCCATTTAATGTTTCTTGGAACCAAACTCACAGATCGCGAGATTTTGGTAACAATTATTTTAAAAATAATCAGGGACATTATAATAAACAAAACTGGAGATCAAGGTCTCAGGGTCCGCAAAACAGACAATTTTTTGGAAATAAACCATTTAACCAACATCATAACGATCATTCTACAAATTATCGGACTAATCCAAATTTTAACTCTAGCAGAAATGACAATTATGGCAATTTTAATGACAAAAATCACAATCGATCGCGCCGACGAGATAGATCGTCGAGTAATATGGGTAGACATTCTAATGTTGCTTTTAATGATACACAGGCTAACATTGAACAGGGTAAAGTAGCTGAAACTCACAATGCTATGTCTTGTTCTCTAGATTGTTCCCAGGTGAAAGACTGCCCAGAATGCTCGACTCTTTTCCAGCCTAAGGCGATCACGACGCTGCGTTGCGGACATACCTTGCCTAGCCTGCCTGCAGTCTGTACAGCCACTGCTGCGTCAGTACACCAGGGACAGGGCTCTCTTAAGTTTCACAAGGGATTTGTCAATAATATTTCATGCTCTCTCCTATTTGACTCAGGTTGTACAACAATCGGTGTCCGGACTTCGCTGATCGACCCAAGTTGTGCCACGGGCCGGGTTGTCAAATGTGTAACATTTGGTGGCACTATTGAAACATTTCCCACTGCTATTATTGATCTTAACACACCTTTCTTTTCAGGAAAGATCCAAGCATGTCTTCTGCCTAACCCAATTTGTGATGTTATACTTGGTCGCATACATGGTATTAAAGAGTGTACACCACAGCAAATTGCTGAATGGGAAGAGCGACATATTCAAACTGCAAATGCAGTAGTGACTAGAGCGCAAGCTACTAATATGTCGCATGATACACCTATTGAACCTACAGTTCATACCACTTGTGATGATGATGCTCCTATTTCACGGGAGTTGTTTGCAACATTGCAAAAGAATGATAATTCATTAAAAAAATTCTTTCAGTATGTTAACAAAAAGAATACAAGCAACAAACTTGCAAAATCTAGACATGACTTTATACTTAAAAATGGGATTTTGGTTAGAGTCATACGGGAAAAGGATTTATCCTTATGTTCTCAGATTCTTGTCCCATCCTGTATGAGATCTCGTATATTACGACATGCTCATGACTCGCAATGTGCGGGCCATATGGGTTTTTCGCGTACCAAATCCAGAGTGCTTTCGGCATTCTACTGGCCAGGCGTCCATAGAGATGTTACTCTCTATTGTCGGTCCTGTTTGATATGTCAAGAAGTTAAGGTACGGGGTCCATTTCATGCGGCTCCTATTCAAGCTGCGGACATCCCGATTAGACCATTTGATAAAATGGCCATTGACATTATTGGTCCAATGCTCCCATCTGCTAGAGGGCATACGCATATTCTTACGTGCATTGATATGTGCACTCGTTGGCCTGAGGCCATCCCTCTCAAGAACACTTCATCTGCCAGTGTAGCAGAGGCATTGATGTTAATCTTCTCACGCATTGGTTTTCCACGGAAAATTTTGTCGGATCATGGGGTTCAGTTCATTTCTGAATCCATGTCTCAAGTGATGAAGACATTAGGTATAGATAGATCTCTTAGTTCTATTTATCATCCGATGTCAAATGGGTTAATTGAGCGTCTCAATAGGACACTCAAGCAGTTGTTGGGTAAGATGACTCAAGACCATCCCCAAGACTGGGATCGGGTCCTACCCGCTTGTCTCTTTGCGTATCGCGAGGTACAAAATCAAGCAACGGGGTTTTCTCCGTTCCAGCTTGTTTTTGGCATGCAACCACGCGGTCCGAATGTCGTTAATCCACGACTTATTGGTGGATGAGAATATTGAAGAGGAAACTCAATCCTCTTATGAGTATGTGATCTCTCTTAGAAAGAAAATCATAGATGCTTGTAGACTAGCTACTGCATCATCCGAACATGCCAAAGAAAAAGCTCGTCTATCTGCAAACAAATATAGACGTCTTCGCCAGCTCATACCTGGTGATGAAGCTTTTGTATTACTCCCTGCGCATAACAATCGTCTTTTAATTACCTGGAGAGGTCCTTTCAGGATCATCTCAAGAATATCCGATGTCGACTACATCGTTGATGTTAATGGCAAACATAAAACCTTCCACATTAACATGTTGAAGGAGTATTACTCACGTCCTGATTATCTACAATCGGTGTTCCAAGCAACTGACGATCCTACACCACCTATTCAACACTATTCTAGTTTGTCAGTCATCCAAGAAGAGGAATCTTCTTTCGATGATGTACAACTACCAATACCAGTTGTACCACTCCATTCCACTGAGAAATGGAATGATGTTACTATCTCATCTACTCTTACTGATGATCAACGTCAGCAAGTCTCTAAAATTCTACACACGTATGAGGATGTCCTCACCGACATCCCAGGTCATACGTCAGTCATCCAACATGACATTATTTTGACTGACGATACACCGATTCGAGTTCGCCCATATCCTATTCCTTTACACTTTCGTGATAAGGTTGATAAGGAATTGGATGAGATGCTCCAATTAAATATAATTGAACCATCTTCATCACCATATTCTTCTTCGATGGTAATCATTAGGAAGAAAGACAACAATATACGTCTTTGCGTAGATTACAGGAAGTTAAACAAAGTTACAAAATTCGATGCGGAACCATTACCTCTTTAGACGACTTATTAGAGAAATTATCTCATGCTACATTCTTTTCGAAATTTGACCTTTCAAAGGGTTATTGGCAAGTGCCACTCATTACGAAAGCAAAGCCATTCACCGCTTTCTCGACGCCACGGGGTCTTTTTCAATATAATTTTATGCCTTTCGGGTTAATGAATGCGCCAGCTACCTTTGTACGCATGATGCGCCGCATATTGTCTCATCGTCCCGATGTCATTACTTATATAGATGACATCTGTCTTTTCAGTGACTCTTGGGATGAACATATTCAGGGTTTAAAATCTTTACTTTCTACCTTACAGGATTATAACTTAACAGCGAAACCTTCAAAGGCTTTTGTCGGTTTTCATGACATCTCATTTCTTGGTCACCGTATAGGTCGCGGTTTAATGTATACAGAAGACAGTAACGTCTCTAAAATTTTAAACATCTCAGCACCTAAGACAAAAAAACAAGTGAGGTCACTCTTAGGACTAATACAGTTCTATTCTAAATTCATCCCTCATTTGTCTACTATAACTGCACCTCTTTCTTCGTTACTGAAGAAAGGCACACCTAATGTAATAAAGTGGTCGCAGGATCACCAAACGGCGTTAGACTATATAAAACAAATTTTTTTCAAATAAGCCTTTTTTAAGGTTGCCTAACAAAGATCTCACCTTTGTTCTTCGCAGTGATGCTTCTTCCTACGCTATCGCGGCAGTTTTGATGCAGGAATACGGAGGCACCTTATTTCCAATTATGTACGTATCCAGAAAGCTTACAACGAGCGAGATGAAGTACTCCGTTCTAGACAAAGAGCTTCTCGCTCTTGTCTGGGCAATCACAAAACTGGATCGTTATCTCCTCGGATCACACTTTGTGGTGGAGTCTGACCAGAAAGCTCTTACCGCACTGAATACAGGAAACGTTAAGTCATCAAAGTCAGCGCGTTACGCTATAGCTCTTCAACCGTTCCATTTTGAGATACGAGCTATTCCTGGAGTACAGAATGTATTTGCAGACTGTCTTTCAAGATGCCCTAGTGAACTTGGTGAAACTAAACCACTTTTAGATGGAGAAACGTCCTCACCGAAACATGAATAACTTTGTACAGTGTCATTAATTGTACATCTGTGAAGACTATGTATAGTTTTGCAGTATTCGTATATATATAACTTTCAGAACATACTTACATATGGATTATAACATTATTTCTTGTGAAGTAACGTTTTATTAGAACGAGAACAGTGATATTAAAGTAACATTTTTTTTTGTAGTATGGAAACATTGGTAAAAAGCAACAAATAGACATTCGTTAGTGTTATGGAACATATTACACTACATATCGTGTTCGTAAACTTATTTCGTGCATGGAACATTAGGAACATATTCTTGTTGACTCTAAATAGTTCTGAACGAATATTCACAATGACTGAAATTAGAATTACTTAGAATAAATTACTAGTTATTTATTTATGTGTAATTAAGTACTAGAATTAGATTAATTCAATTTAATCAATTTGATTGTTTATAAATCACACATCTACTAACGTTATTAGTGTCTCGCAATACGTGTAGTCACGTATCCCACTACATGATATTTTACTTTTAGATAACTAGTCAAACTTACTAGTGCTAGATATCAGTAAGTGCGTTGCTTCTTAAAGTGTTTAATTTTGCATTGCTTCATTTTTGCACATTGTATTTCAAAATTTTCTGTTTCACTGATTCTTTTATCATTGATTATCATCAGTGTTGCTGTTCATTTTCATTTTTGAAATCATATGTTTCAAATTTTGTTGAAAACTTAGTTGAATTTTATTATCATCTTTTTTGTTGATTCTTCATTTTCATTTTTTTCAACTTCTTTTTACTTCGAATATTACCACATCGTTCCAAAGTAGGTCGATGGTGGATGTGTGCTTTAATGCATACTGTCATTTAGTTATATTAATTTCAAGTTAATATTCTTTTCTTAATATGATATAATTTTATGCATGTCATAAATCTTGTTGTAGTTTTGACTCACCTCTCTCGAGTAATTAGTTCGAAAAAAATTAATGGGATTAATTTTTTTAAGGGGAGGTAATAAGGGAGCTGTTACGTACATTTATTACCTAAGGGGGGTAGTCTTCGGTCCTGCCAAATGTACGCACCAGTTTTATGTAGTTATATTATTTGTGCGGTCGAATGATTCGCGCACTGACGTGCACAAAGCAGTGAGTGTTGCTTTGGACGCACGTGTAACCTAGTTGAGTAGTTTGTGACGTCATGTTTTGAAGTGGAAACATGGAACTGTCTTGGGTCCATGATAGTAATTTTATATTTCGTATTCAATGGCATTTTAAGGAAGCCATTTATTTCTAGTGATCTGTATTGGTCTTCAGGTCGAAGCCAATATCAGGAATGTCACGTGAGTTATCGTCCCACTTCTTATTTTAATGCTGTATGAAAAGGGCCGCTCTAATACTAGTCTAGCGGGAATTAAGATGTTCCTAGAATGGATCTACAGAGTCGCTTGCCTTTAAGATTTGAATCGTAGACGGAGAATTCCTACGAGTAGAAGAAGTTATATTGTTTATCTTACGCACATGTTTTATATGCCGTACATGCTTCAATGCCAAAGTCGTGGCTTGGATGTAAAGAGAGGTTAGCCGATTCCGAACTCAATAGCTGAATAGATTGTTGTGGGTGTTGATAAGACTTAATCATTTGAAGAATAACTAAGAATGATATGCAACTTCAAAGTATGACATTTTGTACCTATAACCTATAACTATGATCGTATCGTTTCTTCGTATGTGCCATGTCAATAAACTATATGTCCAGCAATCACTGACTTATGTACTGCCCAGTTTACCATCGAGTGATCAGTTCAAACACTACCTGTTGTAGTCCGTTTTACAGAACAGTTTGTTGACATTTTCGTTCAGTTTGCCATTCGCGTTGTGAAGACCAACACCATTACCATAAACGACTACAACAGTGATCCCGCTAGACTAGTATTAGAGCGGCCCTTTTCATACAGCATTAAAATAAGAAGTGGGACGATAACTCACGTGACATTCCTGATATTGGTTTCGACCTGAAGACCAATACAGATCACTAGAAATAACTGGCTTCCTTAAAATGCCATTGAATACGAAATATAAAATTACTATCATGGACACAAGCCAGTGCCATGTTTCCACTCCATCCGATCATTTTTTGAACTAACACCAGAATGACAACCTACACTGTGACCTGAGAAAGAGAAAAACTGGGTCACATACCGCTACGCGTCACACTTGACCGACAACAGTTCACAGCTAACTGACTGACCAACACACTAACCTGAAGCTGGACAATCGAAAATACTCCCTATCTTGGCTTAGTTAACATGAAGGCGCAGCCACACTGTGACTACAACCTTCTAACACTCTGTGTGCATCTTAAGCTTTAGCTTTATAATAAACATTTAGGCCCCATGGCCTTTTAAAGAATCGGACGAACCACCAGATGTCAACTCCTCTATTTCTGCTGTGGATTTAACACTGACGCTAATTTATTACTTGGCTCATTATCTAAGAATATGACCACAACATGAAATGGGTGACACAGAAAGATAACACTTTCTATACGAATTCCCTTTTTAATCAACACTACACACAGTATAGCCACACACGGCTGAACAACAGTATGGAATACATAAAACACTGCCCAAGAAACTTCTCGAATCAATATATTAAATATTCCTAACAAATGACAGTATCATTGATTAGTACTGTTCAAACTTAGTACTGAAAAATCGCTCACTATGGCGAACTGGAAACTACACAATGGAAAAACCAATCCACTGGCAAATTATACTCGATGGCCTGACAATAATATCACTAGGCACTAAACCACTCCAAAATTATAATTATTTCCACTATACTAAATCATTATGGACTGTATTCCACATTCAATGCAAAGGGAACCACAAAATTCCTGTGTCGCCCTGACTAACCGATTTTTTCAAAAGTTGTCAGCGTTGCCAAAACTCGCTGATAACGATGTCACCAATTTATTTTTCTGCCACCAGAAAATATGCCGTGACAGCAGTAATATAGGTAATATAGACAAAGTTAGACGGATACAAAATGATTTCAAAATAAAAATACAAAAAGCAAGATTATCTTTCATTTCATTTGGAATCATATGGAGATCAAGAGAAACCAAGTCCAACACGAAAATAAGAATCTTAAACTCAAATGTGAAGTTAGTCCTATTGTATGGCTCTGAGACATGAAGAACAACAAAGACAACAACAAACAAAGTTACAGACTTTAATAAAATGAGTGCTTGCGTAGAATAGAAGGACTGAAATGGTATGACAAAGTCACAAATGTAGAACTGATGACATGAACAAGACAAGCGCCAGTTGAACAAGAGATGAGAAGAAGACGATGGAGATGGATGGGACACACGTTGAGCAAACCTGTTGATAGCATTGCCAGGCAGTCCTTGTTCTGGAATCCACAAGGAAAGAGGGGCAGTGGTAGACAAAAAAAACACACGGAGAAGAGTGTAGTGGATTTGATGGTATTGTATGATTGTGATATTACTTAGTGTGATGCATGAGGTCAGCTGTGAAAGCTCCTGAGATAAATGTAGCTGTGAATTGTCAGAAGGCCCTTCTTGCTACCACTACGACCTCACACCTATCTTTTTTTATCTAATGAATTTGGCTACGTTAAAATTCTAGGGGTAATGATATGTAATGTGTTGTGGTAGTTTACATACACACACACACAGATATTTAACAATTCTAATAATATTAATAAAATGTTATGACACACTGAACTAACTCAAGCTGTGTAAAATTTTTGATAATAAATTTTCTTTAAGTTTATTTGTTCTGAACCAAGGTTTTATTTTGGTCAGAACATATGAAAGGTTTTGCAATTATTAATGAAATGCATGAATATATGGCATAATAAATGAAAGGTGTGTACATATGTATTTTACAATACTAGTTAACATTACTATTGTTTATAGTTGTAATTTTTCTGGGAGAATGTTTAATGAATGTGCTGTTGGGGTGGCCTCATCACTCCCTGTCTATGGCGACTACACATTATCCATTTATTGATGATATTATAATTGGTGTGTTAGAAATTAAGTTGGTGAGTATTCAGCAGTCCAGACGCTCACGTATCTTGAATGAGTACTCTGGTACTGGAATCAGGTGGCCCCACCTCTCCGTGCTTGGGGGCAATATCAGGCTGCTCTGCCAAAATATAAACTGCACGGGTCCACTCTTGTAATATTCAACACCTCATTTGACACCACATTGGTGCCAAATAAAAACTCACAGTTCTGCAATAAAGTATTGGTCATGTGTCAGAATTCCATCCTCTAAACCATTTCTGGACACAACACTACACACAACAACAACACCACATAGACGGGTCAGATCTCTTTGACCATACAACACATCTTACCAAGTTGGTTTCACATAGGATAAGTTCTCCCAGACTACATATTCTGAAATATGTTCATTAGCTTCCTGCCATAGAATAGGATAGGTGATATGTTCCACTGATCTCAACACTTGATCTGTCCTTCATAATCCTTGCTGGAGTTTATGTATTTTATTTGTCTCTAGACCATGAACTGGGGTGGGGGGTCTAGAGCGAATCCTTACTTGTTGTAAGGGATAGATTATGATATGGCAGTTTAAAATCACTCGAAACATTAAACAAATATTAAAATATACAAAGAAATACTTTCAGTCTTACCAGAATTATGAATATAGAACACAGTTAATTGCTAGCAAAACTCAGCTGAGCTGCTGGCTTTAGTATGGCGTCCCTCTAAATATTTCAATTAGTTTCTGGGAATTACACCACTTAATAATTCACTGTGTCTACTAGGACAACTTATGACGAATGGCAAAAATGCGCGTCTGAGCGCCGATAATATATTCATCTATGGCCAATCACCGCCTTTTTTCCTTTTCAAATTCAAACCTCCTACCAAAAAGTCATTTCAGTCATACCTCAGTCAAGTATGCATTATTGTCTGTTGGTCCGTCTGTCTCCACTTGCGTTTCACAAAAAAACACACTTGTTTTTTGAACCAACTCCGCCTTCCCCTACACAATTTTGCCTTTAAAGTTATTTTTAGCCACAGTTCACCATCCCATCCCGTCTCTTTCATTCCAACTAGATTTTAGCACTTGAGTCTCAAGGCTACAGTTTTTTGAAAATTAGGGACATTTTTGTTCCAATGCAGTCGCTCGCTGATATGAACAACACAGTCTTTTGTCAATATCTTTCTTATTATCTGTCCGTCTGTATAAATGAAAGCATATTATTTCACTGCTCAAGATGGGCCATCCGGCCAGCTAGGTTTTATATTCCTAACACCATTATTAAGAAAAAGTTACTTTTCAAAGTTAGTTGGTTTTTCGAAAAATTTTCTAGCATCTTCTGTACTGCGTTTGCCGCTGAATTCAAATAAACGGACTAAGTTATCGCAAAAGCGTCCAAGAAATGACTGTTGCGTATAATAGCTAAGGTCCCTTTTGTCGATTTCTTTACCTTATGTCAACTTGGGGACGTGACTTTTTCCTCCTTTCCCCACCAATTGCGTCTTTTAGCCTTGCTAGTTTCAAGCACGCGTTCAGTCAGATTTTTCCTTTTGATCTTCGTTCTCATTCCGTTCCAAGGGTAACGTTTTGCCTTCACGTCTAACAATTTAATTTCCATGGCGGGTGATAACCCGCGGCGTGGGCGATCATGTATTCTAGTAGCTTACGCATTAGTTTTTATCCCTACGTTGTATCATTGGAGATATTTTAACGTTGTATCATGGTTAATTTTATGACACATCTCCCCACTTGAAAACATGCCTACGGCAAGTTCTAAAACCAGTGATACACATAGATAAAATCTCTCCTCACGCCTGCCATTACTCTAATTTTGATCACAGGGGTGCCGACTGAGGAAATCTACACCGACATTCAATTTGCCTGGGATATATTGGATACTAAACTGATAAGGTTGAAGCAATAAAGACCACCTCAGCAATCTTGCGTTTTCATGCTTAGCCTGAGATAAGAATACGAGAGGCTGATGATCCGTCTCGACCACAAAAGTCCTACCATACAGATAGATTTGAAACTTCTTTATTGCCCAGATTAACGCTAAACATTCTTTTTCGCTTGTGGAGTATCCTTGTTCCGCCTTATTCAATTTGCGGCTTGCATAAGCGACTGGTTTCAGTTCCCCATCAGGTGAAGATGATCTTTGCAACAAAGCCGCCCCGAGTCCTACATTACTTGCATCGGTTCTTAAGACAAAGTCCTGTGTCAAATCCGGCAGTTTGAGAATAGGCTTGCTAGTGAGTTTTTCCTTTAAGTCTTGGAACGCTAATTCACTTTGCGCAGTCCAAATAATTTTTATCTGGAAGTCCCTTGCGAGTCAGATCAGTCAGAGGAGCACAAATAGAGTTAAAATCTTTGATATATTTTTGATAAAATCCGCATAACGACACGAATGATCGCACGTCCTTTTTTGTTTGTGGTCTAGGTGCTCTCTGCAGTTTTTCCAAGTTCTTGGGATCAGGGGTCATGCTACCCTGATATACAGTGTGTCCCAAGAATTCCAACTCTTTGCATCCAATGCAACATTTTGTTGGCCTAGCAGTTAAGTTCGCCTCCCTAAGCCTATTAAATAACATTTCTAGAGCTTCAATGTGTTCTTCAAATGTCTCTGTGGCGACTAGAATATCATCCATGAAATTCGTGATACATGGGTTATTCAGGGGATCCAACAATTTGCGCATCATCCTTGAAAATACACTCGGAGCATTTTTTCAGTCCGAATGGTAGCATGTTGAATTCATAATGTCCATCCGAAGTGCTAAAAGCCAAATAAGGTCTCACTTCAGGCTTCACTGGGATCTGGTAATAGCCTTTACTAAGATCCACCTTTGAAAAGTATTTTGCCTTGTTCAGTCTGGCAAATAACTGTTTTGTGTCTGGTAATGGATCCACTTGTCCTTCTGTGACAGCATTCAGTTTCCTGTAATCTATGCACAGTCTGTGTTCCCCAGACGGTTTTCTCAACAAAACGACACTAGAGCTAAAAGATGATTCACTGTGTGAAATAATCCCCTCCTTCAACAAATAATCTATTTCTTCCTTCAATGCCTTCTCCTTCGCGAACGGAATAGAATAGGCTCTCATACAGATTGGGTTTGAGTCTACCAGTTTCATGTCATACTGTAGCAAATTTGTATGGCCTGGTTTATCTGTTAATACATCTGTATGTTCCTCCAGAACCTGTTGAACTCTCTCCCTCTGGTTTTTAGTCAGGTGCTTACTGACTTTTACCTGTGCTGCTGTTTCACAAGGATGTAATGGGTATTCATGTGAGGTGAGTGGTTCCTTTTGCATTTGAGTTGCGATAGCTAAGGTCAGTAAGGGGGTGCTTTCCTGGAGTGGTCTGTCCAGATACTTCTTTAACAGGTTTACATGATAAACTTTCTCCTTCCCCTTTTTGTCAATTTTATAGTTTGTTCTAGACACCTTCTCTAGAACCGTATATGGACCTTGCCATCCAATTTGTAATTTATTCTGGCTACCGGGTAGTAGAAGCAGCACCTTCTCCCCCACAGCTAGTTCTCTGTCCTTTGCCTTCCTATTAAAATATGCTGCATGTTTCTTCCTGGCTTGTTTCAAATTATCATTTGCCAGTTTCCATCCAGCTTTCAAACGAGTGGTCAGTTTGTTCACGTATTGATAAGATGAGGTAACAGTCTCTTCCGCCTTCTCATCTGTCCAGGTCCTTAATAGCGCTTCTAATGGACCTTTTATTGGCCTCCCAAATAGCAGAGTTGCGGGAGCCATCCCGGTTGAACTATGTGGTACCTCCCGGTACGCAAACAATGCGGCGGGCAGGAATTGATCCCACAGATCCGGTTTTTCGTGTGCCAGCTTTCTCAGGATAGAAATGAGAGTCCCGTTGAACCTCTCTACCTGGCCGTTCCCTTGCGGATGGTACGGACTACAATGAAAGTGTCTGGCTTGAAATAGCTTAAAAACTTCTTCCGTTAGTTTCCCCTTGAACTGAGAGCCATTATCCGTCAAGATTTGATGCGGGAATCCTAATCGGGTAAATATTGTAAGTAGTGCCTCTGCTACATGTTTTGAATCAATTGATGGCAGGGCTACCGCCTCTCCCCACATAGAACAAGTGTCCACCAGAGTAAGGATGTAACTGTTCCTCCTCTTGGTCCGAGTGAGGGTCCCACAATATCCACTGCAACCCTCTCAAAAGGTGTTCCCACTATGGGCATTTCCCCTAGAGTTGCAGGAGCAGTCCAGTGCTTTGGAGCTACCCTTTGACATTCTGGGCAGGATTTGACATATCTTTTTATATCCTCTGTTATCCCTGGCCAGAAGTAATGACAAGCTATACGCTGTCCTGTGGCGCTGATCCCCATGTGACCACTGAAGGGAATCGCATGCCCGAGTTCCATCACTTTATCCCTATATGAAGTGGGAAGAACCAGCTGGTTGTGACCATTTGTTCCAGCTCCGGCCTTCCTGTATAATAGTTTGTTCTTCATAAAATATTCCCCCTTGCTCGGAGGTGTGTGGCATTTGGGCAATTTTTTAAAACATGGCTTGAGTGTCCTATCCTCAGCCTGCGCCTTCCTCATCTCCTCTGGATGA
This sequence comes from Oreohelix idahoensis, assembly GCA_024509875.1. NCBI lineage: Eukaryota > Metazoa > Mollusca > Gastropoda > Stylommatophora > Oreohelicidae > Oreohelix > Oreohelix idahoensis. The sequence goes on along the minus strand of JAMPIV010001968.1, from coordinate 403,852 downwards.
GCATTTATAGGTTCACCTTCTTCCTCCTTCTTCTGTGACCTGGTCTGCACTGTCGCCATGATCACAGGTCTCTCGGGATTCCCCAAGAAGACGTATCTACACCCCAATATCAGAGGGTAGATTGGTTCATCTATCACTGCTGCTCTGATTTCTCCTTCCACATAGCGAGTTTTCACCGTTATCCTTGCGATGGGAAGTGTCATGAGTGGTATGTCCTTAGTTGCCCCTTGTATTTCCACTGTTTCTGTGGTATACTGACTTGGGTCCACTAGGCTAGACTTCACAACTGAATCATAATCCAAACCTGTATCATAAAGGCACCTTATGGTGACCCCATTACAAATAACATCCTCACAAACTGGGGGGTGATAAGGTTCCTGCTGTCCCTTAGGATTAACCTTTAATCTTTGAGTCCCCGACTTTATTGCAGCAATGTTTGAAGGTTTCCTTCTACAAAATTCGGTGTTATGGTTATCTTTCTTGCACCATTTACACCATCTTTTTCCTTGGTTAAACGGTTTTCTTTCATTGGATTTTTGGTCATTGAACTGTGAGTTTCTGTCTCGGTAGTCATTTCTTGGCCGTTCAAAGTTTGTCCTACCTTTATTTCCCTACTCTCTATTATCAAATTTATTAAATTGCTGTGGAGCTTTAAAATTGTCTATGTGCTTCTTTTTAGCACCACTTACCTCTGCCTGGGCTGCCTGATACCTCTCAGCGACATTTAAAACCTCCCCCAACTTCTCTGCACCTTGTTCCATGAGAAATTTTCTCATGTCTGGAGCCATGGACTCTCTCAATTGCTCAATCATGATCATTTCTTTAAGATCTTGGGTCTTCCCCAGAGCAATCCATTTTTCCAAATAGGTTTCCAGTCTGGCAGAGAATTGGTGGTATGTCTCCCCAGACGACACTTTGGCATTTCTAAATTTCACGATAAAATTCACCATTTTTTTCGTACCTCAATAACAAAGCCTGCTTTAACATGTCATAATTGTCCTGGTCTTCTCTGTTCATTTTTGCGAAGACTTCATAAGAAGTACCTCTCAGTCCCTGTGATAACTTTAAACTCCACCTCTCTCTCTCTAACCCATATGTAGTAGCTAATAACTCAAAACGTCCTAGGTAACCCTCTATGTCATCGTCTTTCTCAACAAAATGGTCTAAATGAAACCCCATAGCTGATGTTGAGGCTCCCAGACTGGGCGTAGCATCTGGGGCAAAAGGGCTGGCACCATTTTCAGGAGCCTGGCCTTGTAGCTCCAGCTCCCTTAGTCGTAATTCGTGCTCCCTTTGCAGCTTTCTATCTTCTGCCTCCCTTTCGGCAGTCACTCTTTTTTCTTCTGCTTCCCTTTGCTGTCGTTTGTCTTCTGCCTCAATCTGCAGCCTCTTAGTCTCAGCCTCTAACTTTCTTTCAGCCTCTTTTTTTAATCTTCTTTCTTCCCGTTCAATATACTTATCACATTCAGCCGTTACATATTGAATTAAAACCTGACCATCCATTCCCATATCCTTTGAAGTTAGCACAGCAGCTGACCTGAATTTGGCTAGCTCCGCCATACTTTTTAAACAATTCTAGCAATGAGCAAAATAAAATTTCCAAACACTAAGTAATTCTAATTACTCTAGTCTAAAATAATTCTAATTAATTAATTAATCAATTAACTACCACTTGCTGTGAAGATTCACCAACTTTTATCTTCAGGGACACTTTTAATTTTTATAATGTGTTCCCCTAATTTATTTCTCCCCCCAGGAGATCCTAATGTTATTGATAGGCTAATTATCCCGGACGAGCCCCCAATATATGTAGTGGATTTGATGGTATTGTATGATTGTGATATTACTTAGTGTGATGCATGAGGTCAGCTGTGAAGGCTCCTGAGATAAATGTAGCTGTGAATTGTCAGAAGGCCCTTCTTGCTACCACTACGACCTCACACCTATCTTTTTTATCTAATGAATGTGGCTACGTTAAAATTCTAGGGGTAATGATATGTAATGTGTTGTGGTAGTTTACATACACACACACATATATTTAACAATTCTAATAATATTAATAAAATGTTATGACACACTGAACTAACTCAAGCTGTGTAAAATTTTTGATAATAAATTTTCTTTAAGTTTATTTGTTCTGAACCAAGGTTTTATTTTGGTCAGAACATATGAAAGGTTTTGCAATTATTAATGAAATGCATGAATATATGGCATAATAAATGAAAGGTGTGTACATATGTATTTTACAATACTAGTTAACATTACTATTGTTTATAGTTGTAATTTTTCTGGGAGAACGTTTAATGAATGTGTTGTTGGGGTGGCCTCATCACTCCCTGTCTATGGCGACTACACATTATCCATTTATTGATGATATTATAATTGGTGTGTTAGAAATTAAGTTGGTGAGTATTCAGCAGTCCAGACGCTCACGTATCTTGAATGAGTACTCTGATACTGGAATCAGGTGGCCCCACCTCTCCGTGCTTGGGGGCAATATCAGGCTGCTCTGCCAAAATATAAACTGCACGGGTCCACTCTTGTAATATTCAACACCTCATTTGACACCACATTGGTGCCAAATAAAAACTCACAGTTCTGCAATAAAGTATTGGTCATGTGTCAGAATTCCATCCTCTAAACCATTTCTGGACACAACACTACACACAACAACAACACCACATAGACGGGTCAGATCTCTTTGACCATACAACACATCTTACCAAGTTGGTTTCACATAGGATAAGTTCTCCCAGACTACATATTCTGAAATATGTTCATTAGCTTCCTGCCATAGAATAGGATAGGTGATATGTTCCACTGATCTCAACACTTGATCTGTCCTTCATAATCCTTGCTGGAGTTTATGTATTTTATTTGTCTCTAGACCATGAACTGGGGTGGGGGGTCTAGAGCGAATCCTTACTTGTTGTAAGGGATAGATTATGATATGGCAGTATCAAATCACTCGAAACATTAAACAAATATTAAAATATACAAAGAAATACTTTCAGTCTTACCAGAATTATGAATATAGAACACAGTTAATTGCTAGCAAAACTCAGCTGAGCTGCTGGCTTTAGTATGGCGTCCCTCTAAATATTTCAATTAGTTTCTGGGAATTACACCACTTAATAATTCACTGTGTCTACTAGGACAACTTATGACGAATGGCAAAAATGCGCGTCTGAGCGCCGATAATATATTCGTCTATGGCCAATCACCGCCTTTTTTCCTTTTCAAATTCAAACCTCCTACCAAAAAGTCATTTCAGTCATACCTCAGTCAAGTATGCATTATTGTCTGTTGGTCCGTCTGTCTCTACTTGCGTTTCACAAAAAAAAAACACACTTGTTTTTTGAACCAACTCCGCCTTCCCCTACACAATTTTGCCTTTAAAGTTATTTTTAGCCACAGTTCACCATCCCATCCCGTCTCTTTCGTTCCAACTAGATTTTAGCACTTGAGTCTCAAGGCTACAGTTTTTTGAAAATTAGGGACATTTTTGTTCCAATGCAGTCGCTCGCTGATATGAACAACACAGTCTTTTGTCAATATCTTTCTTATTATCTGTCCGTCTGTATAAATGAAAGCATATTATTTCACTGCTCAAGATGGGCCATCCGGCCAGCTAGGTTTTATATTCCTAACATCATTATTAAGAAAAAGTTACTTTTCAAGGATAGTTGGTTTTTCGAAAAATTTTCTAGCATCTTCTGTACTGCGTTTGCCGCTGAATTCAAATAAACGGACTAAGTTATCGCAAAAGCGTCCAAGAAATGACTGTTGCGTATAATAGCTAAGGTCCCTTTTGTCGATTTCTTTACCTTACGTCAACTTGGGGACGTGACTTTTTCCTCTTTTCCCCACCAATTGCGTCTTTTAGCCTTGCTAGTTTCAAGCACGCGTTCAGTCAGATTTTTCCTTTTGATCTTCGTTCTCATCCCGTTCCAAGGGTAACGTTTTGCCTTCACGTCTAACAATTTAATTTCCATGGCGGGTGATGACCCGCGCGTGGGCGATCATGTATTCTAGTAGCTTACGCATTAGTTTTTATCCCTACGTTGTATCATTGGAGATATTTTAATGTTGTATCATGGTTAATTTTATGACAAAGAGAACTGGAAACAGAGGTGGAAATGATGAGGACGATATGGAGAGAACTTGAGCGGATGGCTCGCGACAGGAGGAATCTTCACGTGATTGTTAAAGGCTATTCTCCTAGGGTAGGTAAACAGTATTGATTGATTGACTTCGTTTTATCACTAAAAGAAATAATGTTCGGTTTATCAATGTGTAGGCCTATGCAGAATAATTATACCAGAAAAAAAGCCATTAGTAGACGGAAAACACTGAAGATAGTGGTAATTTATTAGTCTTGGATCTGTCTTTATCCCTAAGAGTCCAAGAAAGTTTAAACTGGACTACTAAATTGTATCATTTATTCATACTTTAACCATGAATGCCGATTTTAGATGTTGACTTGTTAAATAAACATGAAGTGTAGTCACTAACTTAAAATTGAACAACATAGATCATAGTTTCTCTATTTTATGATTCATAATGATCATACGTTACTCTATTGTATGATCCATATAGATCCTAAAAAACTATAATTTACAATCCATATAGACTATAAGTAACTGTATATTGCAATCCATATAGATCCTAAAAAGCTATAATTTATAATCCATATAGATCCTAAGTTACCTTATGTTGTATTCCATATGGATTCTAATTTTCTCTAATATATGATTCATATAGATCTTTAAGTTACTGTATGTTCTTGAGACCTGGACACTGACTTAACAAGGGAAAAGGAAATGTGAATAAGCATAGACGTAGTTCCCATAATGAATTAGACGAACATCTCGGACTGTTCAACAAACAAACCAGGAATCCACATAGAAACAGACGAAAATCCGGAGTTATTCAAAACGTTTAGGTCCTGAAAGTCAAAGTTATCTGCGCATGTAAATAAATATTAGACAAACATAAAGGTATGTTTTCAACCACTCGTAAGAAATAAAGAAGTAGAACACTAGACAACAGAAAAACAACAGACTGGCTTACCCAGGACTCGAACCCAGGAACTTCCGTGCGACGACCCCGCCTAGCTATGCAAGCGAATCACACTATCCTCCCTGCCATCTAGGCATCACCAAAAAATGATGCTTTGATGACGGGTCATTAGTGCGAACCGCAAGACATAACACCGGAAATTTACCATGGGCAGTCCAGTCTATTAATGACGCAATCACTTCTGTTGTTCCCCTGTTATACAGTATAGGTCAGTCCACACAAGACAAAGACCTTAATACTGTGTCTAGTAAATGATAGTAGACTAATAACAGTAAGTACAGGACAGAGGGTAGGTTTTTGGTATTGTGTAAACATTTATAACACATAATTTATGTTTGTCTAATATTTATTTACTGTTTACAGGCCTCGTATGTGCGCATGTAACGAGAGCTTCCAATTTAGAGAGCCTAGTAAGAACTTGAGCGTCTGATTGACAGAGTAGATAGAGTGTTTGTCTCTCGCGGAAAAGTGCCGGGTTCGAATTACGTTACTGACACGATTCAGTCTACCCAGCTGTAAATAGGTACCTGACTCTGCTCTTTGAGTTTGGGAAGGAAAATGAAGCGAGGAAGAGAACTGATCACCTCACCTCTCAAAGCTGGACCTAGTTAGGGGAAGTCTCAAACACTTGAATCTCCTACGGCAGTATTTGCTATGGTAGTACCTTTACTATTTAGTAAAGAGCTTGCAAATTCACCACGATAAGTAATAGACACAGGTAAATCTAGAGAAATACCTTGATAAACCTGATACAAGATGTAGGCAAACAAGTTAAACATTCTGGCGAATTAAACAACCGAAGAGCGTAAATATAAATAGAGAGACGAAAACCTCAATGACCTTGCACTTGATGGTTACAATCACTCATGCCCAGTTAGGGGCAAAATCAAATGTATGAAACTACAGTTACGAGATTTTTGTACATTTCCAGTGAGTACAGGCCAGAAATTAATAGGGTCAAAACTAAAACAGTGGTAATAACATAATATACAATATCAATTTAATGTGGGGATATTTACAAGTGAGAAAAGATATGAATCTTAGAATCCTTACAAAAGAGAAAATTACATTTTTAGTGAAAGTAACAAACATAATTACACAACTAAGAAGAAGGCTTTTGTTGGGAAAAAACAGAGAAAATAAGTCTCCATGAATAAAATTGAAGCAAAAGATTGTCCAGCATTGTGAAGCCCAATACTGTTGTATGAATGTGTTTTCGAATAACGAACGAATAATAGGGAGAAAAAAAAACGTTGACATACATAATAAAATGGTTCCGAGGATAATGATGAAAACAAAAAAAATAAAACAATAGTCACGTGTTCCTGTTAACAAGAATTGAAACAGGAACAACTAAATTCAACGGACTTCTGCCAGGAGAGTCAGAAAAAATATTGTGTGGTAAGAGGGATAGATCGAATGCGAAAGAAGTAGTAAATGAAAAAGATTGAACATACGAGTATATGAATGTAACGAATGGCTAGGACGATATCAAAATGTCTGAAATAATGGAAGGTTTGAGTTGAACCATGTGTACTTCTAGTTTTGCTTATCAGTCTGCTTGTTCATGCCCATGTATGTATGTGTGTGCTGTGCTGTAGGGGTATGGTGGGTTTGTATGTTGTTAGCGGACTGTCAGTCGTGTGAGCCAGGTGTATTATTAATATTTTTACAGTGTGCAGGATTCTTCTAATCCTTGTAGTGTTGATTTAAAGTCAAGAGGATTACGACGTCTGAGGTGCTTTACAGATTTCTTCTTCAAATCGGCAGAATTTTGTTGTAAAGCTGGTGTTTACTGCTGTGATGTCTTCTTGGAAATTAGTACAGATTCATCCACATAGTTGATATATTTCTGAACGGTCACAACTTGGTAGCTTTTTAAGATCTACAGGTCCAACATGTGTGACTGCGCTGATATTTAGTAATATCGAGTAGGTGTCTCTTGTTGGTGCGTCCTTGACGAATGTGGTTTTTATCTCTTGTTGGTGCGTCCTTGACGAATGTGGTTTTGATCTCTTGTTGGTGCGTCCTTGACGAATGTGGTTTTGATCTCTTGTTGGTGCGTCCTTGACGAATGTGGTTTTGATCTCTTGTTGGTGCGTCCTTGGACGAATGTGGTTTCGATCCCACGTTGGTGCGTCCTCGGACGAATGTGGTTTTGATCTCTTGTTGGTGCGTCCTTGACGAATGTAGTTTTGATCTCTTGTTGGTGCGTCCTTGACGAATGTGGTTTTGATCTCTTGTTGGTGCGTCCTTGACGAATGTGGTTTTGATCTCTTGTTGGTGCGTCCTTGACGAATGTAGTTTTGATCTCTTGTTGGTGCGTCCTTGACGAATGTGGTTTTTATCTCTTGTTGGTGCGTCCTTGACGAATGTGGTTTTTATCTCTTGTTGGTGCGTTCTTGACGAATGGGGTTTTGATCTCTTGTTGGTGCGTTCTTGACGAATGCAGTTTTTATCTCTCGTTGGTGCGTCCTTCACGAATGTGGTTTTTATCTCTTGTTCTTGCGTCCTTAACGAATGTGGTTTTGATCTCTTGTTGGTGCTTCCTTGACGAATGTGGTTATGATCTCTTGTTGGTGTGTCCTTGACGAATGTTGTTTTGATTTCTTCTTGGTGCGTCCTTGACGAATGGGGTTTTGATCTCTTGTTGGTGCGTTCTTGACGAATGTGGTTTTGATCTCTTGTTAGTGCGTCCTTGACGAATGTGGTTTTTATCATTAAGGGTAGTTTTATCTCCTTTTCTGATTGAAAGATTTGGTTTTTCTTGAGTTACTTCCCGTGACTGTGGATGGTAGCGTTGTTCTGTTGTAGCGGTTGCTACTTACAGTAAAGATTTCTATTTTAATCTACTAAAGGGGTTCAAGTTTTCAACAAATTAGTGTCTTCGGGTGTTCTTGATTCATTCTTCTATAGCGCTCGACTACTTTCAAGATAGCACGTTTAACGTTATAAATCCATTTGGATGACATAATACTGTTTGGGTGATTTCGTTAAAATGCAGCTGCAGTAGCAGGTTATTTGTGCCTTATTGGGCGTATTCCATGTACAACTGCAGCATATTTCCTATTTCTGTCCTCCAGCTTGTATCTGCAAGATCTTTAACTACTGGCCTTGTCTTTGTGATCAAGATGTTGTTACCTCATCATGCGCATGCAAATTGGATATATTCAACCCCACGTAAACTCTTTTGTCTGTGTAAACACGTCACTCACCCACTTGTTTACATAGCGTGAGTGTGCAAAACAAAGGGAAACATGTCGAGTATATGATATTTGTGTTTATGTGAATAGTTTTGTCTCGTCTCCTGTTACTACGTCACTTATTGGTTTATGTTTTTTGTTTTATTTTTGAGGATAAGGGGGAGATGCTGAAAGAAGAATATAAATTTAAAAACGAGAGATTTATAATAAAAAAAGATATTTACAAAAATGTGCACTTATAAATACTAATTTTATATACCCAGCGTTGCCCGGTTCTTTCCAACAACGGCTTTTAGAAAAGTACAGCATCACAATTTCTCACAATTTAAAAATCTGATAACGATATTTTGATTAATTTAGTTCGTTAGTTCTGATTAATTCAAATAAATACATAAATTTAAAAAAAAGTGTATAGAATCAGTTTTTCAAATTAACGGGACACAGAAAGCACATGTTCCAGTCTACCGTTAATTTGTAAAACCGATTCCATACCATTTTCTTGTTTAATTTTTATATTTATATCCTTACCACTTTTAAAGCAGCCCTCTTATTTATTTAATTCACACAAGTTACAATTAAAAAAATTTTTCATTGTCATTTCATTTCTTATTTACTTATAGTTTTTTTATACAGTTATTATTGCAAGATGGTTATTATTCCAAAACGTCTTGAAAAAAAAAACCATTTTTGGTTTTCTTACTGTCTGAAAAGTTAAAACAAATTCTTGATGTGCCTACCTTGGGGCAAACAATAATGTTATCCATATAAAAAGCTTGGGTTTCTAAGTTAGTGCCTGCTAAATTTATTGATTGTTATTGAACCTTGTTAATAATCATTGTAAAGCAAAGTGCACAGGTTATTACTCTTTTTAACAAACTCAAAAGGCGTTGTCGGTGGGTATCAGGGGACTGTGTGACGTGAGCATATCATCGCTTTATGCTTATCTTTTTTTATATTGTCACACATTGTTTAGGTGAGTTACACGATTTAAGCAGATTAAGGTTACGCAGTAACATTATCGGTGCTTGACGTATTACAACTAAGGTATGCGTAGTAATTCATGTGTTTCTAAGGAGCTACGGAACTCAGCTGGATAAAATACAGCCTTGTTTCGATCTATTACAGCGTCGATAGATTTGTACGTTGTGGCAGGTCGACAGCTGGTTCTGTATTTGGAAATTGATATTACTAATGCTGTCATTTTTAGAAACAAGAGTTAGTTTCTCTCAGTGCCATTTATGTATCTTTACGTATTTGCGAATTTGTGGAAAGCAAGTGTACTTCTTGAACTGACGCTACCACGTTTGCTAAACTCCACTGGAAATAAAATAATATTAGTTGTCGGATTTATAAGATATTGTATTTTCCCGTTCTGCTTAGCGCATCAAAGATGCAGACTCCACAATTTTCATTTCTGATCAGGTCCAGAACTGCCCCGTATGACAGTCTTCAGACATCAACTAAAAGATATATTTGTATGAACAAATCTTTCCAACTGATCAACTTTGTACCTTTATATATATATATATGATTCCGGTTAATTAGGACACATCGGGGCTAGAACACTTTGACCCAATTAAGCGGCTGCCCCAAAATGCAAAGTTCCACGTAAATAGTGAAAATAGATTCAGCATTAAAATAAAAAAATTACCGTTTCTTCTCATTAAAAATACCCGTATTTTAAATAAATACTGGAACAAATGGAATAAATCAGAGAAAAATATTTACACCATTTGCGTATGTAGTTCTCAACAGCTAATCTTGTTGGAGAAATTTATCGAATGCACCTACCGTGTTCTCTGGTTTGAATGCAACGGAACAAGATCAGAACAGGAATCTACTGCAGATATAGGACTGCCTTCTTTGCCTTCCTGCATGACGTTAGCGTCATAATCAAGCAACAAATTTCCTGGCATCATCGTTAGTCACTTGCTCAGTCTCAGGTGTCTCATCTCATTCCTGATCTTCTGACGTCTTGTGGTGCATTGTTGCAATTTGTTCAGTTGCGTCCTCAAAATCTTTATTTTCATCATAACATTGAAGTCTATTGTCGATGCATGCAAACTCTTTATAGTTTCGGTCGTGTTGAAATTCCAGAGCGGCGTCATTTTCACTATCTGTCGTATCTAGCATCATAAATCATGGGTGCTTAAAACCATGCAACGAAACGTCTGGACGTGTTCTCTTGGTGGTTGTCTCACACCTTTAGCCACTACGGCAGTATCATTTCTTTTCTTCATTTTCTCTCCAACCGCTCATATTTGGCAATCTTTATGCCCTTTCATTCATTATTTTGCTCTCTGTGCTGGATCTAATAAGGTGAAGTTTCTAGCACTCCACTCCCATACGGAAGTATCTACTATGGGACTGTCTTTATCTTGTTTACCACTGCTCAGATGTATTAACGTTCCGCCAGGTAGTTACACCGGTAGGCGATAATACGCTTATCAATCGACTTAGTCGCCGGACACATTTCATAGGAGACGATTCTCGTTTAACACAATTTAGTCTCGTACGAGGATGAAAAGGTAGCCAAGATTGTCTATCTGGATTACTGACCACCGTGTCTGTTTGTCTGGCAGATTACACAGGTAGTGGATGCGTTTAAATTTCACGGGGACCATCCATGTGTTTGTTTATCACGATATTCTGTCTGGAGAGACAATATTGGCGACAGGTAGCATCTGGACATCAAATGAGTTCATAGATAGTGTTTGTGAGTTGTGCACAAGATGTCACCGGAAATATTACCGCATGATGAGACAGAGGTCACACGTGGAATATTAAAATTAATATTTTAAAACACGCGAGGGAATATATTAAATGAAACACCCAACCCAGTGCTAGAGAGATTTTATTGGTTTGAAGTGAGAACCGGAATATACAATGAATTCTATTGGAATATTCGGCGAAACACAATCTGTAATTTGAATTGAGAATGAGAGATATAATATACTCAGAGACACAGAACAGACAGCGCAACTTCATACACGCAACTCCCAGAAAGACAGAAAGAAAAAGAGACACTGGACTTAGAAATTCAACAACTATAAGTAACAGATCGAGTATAGGGTTACTTAGGAATTTACAAGTAAACCCGCATTTTAATACAAGACTGGAAACTTAGGAATTTGATCACAAGTGATAGAGGAATTAAACATAAGTTTTCCCATGCCCAGTGATTTCGCAGAACACCCTCCGTCAGAGGGATTAACTCTAAATTCCAGACCTAAGTGAATAGAAGCCTCTAATACAAAGCTGTGTCCAGTCTAAATCTGTGCAAGGAGATTGTATATTCCCAAACTTTTGGGGTAGGTGTACACAATTTATTTACTAATGTAAAATTTATATGTTTCTTGCTTAGTGGTTATAAATGAGGCTCGCAACCTCAACATATGAAAAGAGTATATTCCTGAACCACGACAGCAAGTACTGGTGATTGTTTCTTGCTGGTCTTGCGGTAAACCCGACAGCAGAGGTGACCCAGACTCCGACTGGAGCATTGATGAGTGATGACTACATCATGTGTGCCTCAAGTGTATCATATCATTTTGTAAACATTTATGTAACTTATTAATGTTACTTCAGGCACAAATCATTATTCGCGCTGTCCAGACACAGTACCCAGTTAATACCCAGAGGAATATTGGTGAATGTTATTCATCTTTCCTGAGTAGCACTGTGCATGCTCAAGAATTTAATTTTTCTGAGAGATTAACATTGGTGGGTGGACAACGAGAAGGTGCGCCTGTTAAGCTTCCAACTCAGTGTACTTAGTAGAGGCATTTTGTTCTTTCTATTTTGTCCAAAAGTTCGTGGAACAAAGCTAGTTGTGAGTGAAACGCAGGGCATCAACACCAACCGCCTCCGCCTAAATCGAACAAGTTGTGCGAAGAAGTGCCTCCATTACCAAGCAGTGACGAAAATCACAGCTGCAGGACTCACCTAAAAGTTAAGTGCTTATAAAAAAAAGGCACCAGCAAAAAAAAATAGGACATAATTTTTTTTTCTTCTGAACTATATCCTCTCCCTAACTCTCAGTGAAGAGAAAATTTGATTCCAGTATAAAAGTCACCAGCAAATTACTTATTTTTAACTTTTAAAGACTAATTCATTATTAAAATTGTTACATGTTGTTTTAAAACTAATCAATCATAGTCGCTTCAGTGTTTTTTTAATGCATGAAAGCAAACATATGACCCAGAATATGTAATATATATATATACATATCTAAACCTAGACATATATTTACCTCTAAACAGAGCTATACCATTATAAGAGGAATCCGCTAAATTAAATCAGCTGGGGGGGGGGGGGGGGGGGGGGCCTTGAACAGGCTAAAACCATCGCTTAATTCCTTCACAAAAGGCGACGGACAGATATGTTAAACCATTTGCTCAGCGCTATGCCGCATTGGTTCTTGACTTCTGAATTATCTTGTGAAGGCGGTCTTCTTTCAGATAGAGGCGCCATTACACTTCTATCTACATCTCTGCCAAGAGTAATCTTGTGCGAAGGTTAACACCTTTGACGACCCATTCAGATACTCTTGAGTTTGGCTATTGTTGGACCACTACTGCAAAGCAGGGGAGGCAATCCGTAACAAACCACAATGAGCCAAACAGTTTTGAATGATATGGCTGCTTATTTCTCGCCAACTGTCGGCGCCGAACTGGAGCCTGGTTGTAAAACGTTAACCTTTGCACTGACATCTTTGGCTGTTGAAGATGATGTGAGTAGATGTTCTTCAATTGCTTCAAGGATATAATTATCCAACTTTCAGCGATACAATTTCTTCAAATTTGTATGATTCCAATGTCTATCTACTGCAGAAATTCCAGATGGATGTTTTTCAAACGATCTAAATGAGGGTGTGCCGCACAAGTTAAATGATGATGTGCCGCACAAGTTAAATGATGGTGTGCCGCACATGTGTCAAGAAGCAGCAGAACAAAAGATCAAGAAAACGTGACTTCCGTTGTGTTTCCACGTCACACTTTTTAAGCCACTTTTTTTTTTTAATTTCAGAAGTCATCCACGATTTCTGATGGCATGATACAAAACTGGTAAACTCTTCGTACTTCATACTTAAAGCATCAAGTCTTAATGCTTTTCCAAATAACCAACAGCTTCTGTTTATCATTTCCCGACATGTTTGAACAGCATAATAAAGTTACGCGATAAATTGCTGTGTTTGAGCCAGAAAGTGTTGTGTGTTTGTAGCTCAGGAGCCGTCCGGCATTGCGCGATAAAACAGGCCAGTTTCATCGGCATTGAAAATATTATCTGCACAACATTTCCGAAGCACGTTGGGAAGTTTTGTAGACACCCGTTGTTCAGCACTTCCGGCATCAGCAGTGTCCTTCTCGCAGTCTGCTTTCTTAAATTTAATCTCATACCTAGACTTCGATTGAGACAAACATCCGTCTGTCACTTTGAAATCCTCACCCCACATTTTTTTTCAGCTAAATCCTCTGACTTACTTTTTAGCCTTGAGCCACTGACGCCCACACCTAGTTCAGTTACAACAGAGAACCATTCATTGAGGGCCTCCTCCGCGTCTTGATCTTGCCTTTACGCTTCCGTTTTTGGGAAGTTTCCTGTTTCTCTTTACGTAATCCCCTTTCCTCTAGCAGTTTATCTTGCTGCTGTATCGAGCACTCCATTTGTCCTCGCCAGCTGGCGATGACTGGCGTTAGGAGGGTGGATTTCGATTTGGTCAAGTAAGGCAATTCCGTTAGATGTGTCAGATCTTCTCTGTGCATCTTGGCAGCGGTCTAAAATTATAAAAATAAAAATACTACACTGTCTGAATACGGTAACAATAAATCTTACAATACTTTACACACTGTATACTAATATAGTACGCTCTTTGAACAGCAAAAGAGAAAAAGTCAAACAAGTCAATCTCTTAAATATTTAGGCTACATTGACATCAGATGGCTGATGTGACTCAGAGATAAAGAAAAGGATAGCCATATCCAAAGAAGCCTGTACTAGGATGAACAACGAAATGAAAAACAGAAACATCACCATAAGCACAAAAATTCGATTACGTGTGGTCCGATCTTTTATATGGATGCGAATGTTGAACAATGAGTAACCATATGGTGAAAAAACTGGAGGCAGCGGAAATGTGGTTTTTGAGAAGGATACTGAGAATATCGTGGACAGAGAAGAAAACAAATGCCGAGATATTGACAGCTGCGGGTGTTAATAAATCGCTCATCAAAACCATCAGGAAAAGACAAATGAAATTGATGGGACACATTAACAGAAGAGGAGGAATGGAGAAATTAGTCTTATGTGGGAAAATACCAGGTAGGAGAGGAAGAGGAAGGCAGAGAAAGATGTATGTGGAAAGCTTAAACAACTGGTCAACAAACAACAGCATGAGCAACAACAACTTCATTAGACTATCAAAAGACAGAGAAGATTGGAGGGTCATGATCGCTAATATCTGTTCCAGACCAGGCAGCTGAAGAAGAAGATACTAATATTAAAATGACACTCTCGAGTAAACGGTATGGTGTCCTAAATAAGCGAAGCATATTCTGGTTATTTTATTGATTTGTTTTTCTATTTTGAGATTTGTCCCAAATAAACGACTACCTCGATTAACCGATGGCCCTATTAACCTGAATCTACTATATATATATATATATATATATATATATATATATCTATATATATATATATATATATATATATATATATATATATATATATATACATTCTTTTCCTCCCGGCCTTCACGTGTGGCTCAATTTGAGCCCGGCGGAACTGTTTCCACTGACGGGAGAAGGGGCAAAGGCGAGCGACTCGCGCCTTAAAACCAGCAGCTTCGGGCAGATAGGGCTCGTGATCCTTGGTTGGTAGCTTATCTAAGAGAAGGAACTCTGAATTCAAACCACCGCTGCCTTGCGGGAATATCCATTTATGGAATTGGCTTCGGGAGTAAACCCTGAGGATAAATCCGGAGTCGGAGTCCCTAAGGCAGTCTAATGTCGATTCAACATTATTCTGGCAACTCCTGCGACATGGCTGGTACCAAACTGTATCGGCTACTGCCATTCCTTTGGATCTACCGGCTGTGTGGAGAGGGGGAACATGCTGCATGGGCAACAGCTTGATCTCCATATAACTGTGCCCAAGCTCGCGCCCTGGAGAGGACACTCCAGCTTCACCCTATAGGTATCGGCAAAACACGGGAAGTAGCAGTTACCGGTTATAAGCATTTTGCCCAATTGGCGTAGGGCATGGCGCCAGGGGCTACTTCCGACAGTGGGAGAGGTTCTAGGATCTCACTGGACAGCTACCTCCCGCTTCAAGCTGGGCAGCCCCCAGTCAATAAGGTGTTGTCCCGCCACTGTCTGCTTTCCCCATTGGGTGCATGGGGATTAGGGTCAAACCCGAACTGTGGACAGAAAATTTTGCACCAAGCAATTATCGAAAAAATAGAAATAAGCAAACTCTCAGATTGGGATGCTGGAACATCCGGACTATGTTGACTGGACTATCCGAAAACCTACAGGATGTAAACGATGTAAGGAAGACAGCCATAATTAATGATGAGCTTAAACGACTTCAGGTGGATATAGCTGCACTTCAGGAAACGCGCCTGGCGGGCTCTGGAACGGTGAGCGAGAAGGACTACACATTTTATTGGCAAGGGAAAGATCTTAATAAAGCTAGAGAACACGGAGTAGGTTTTGCGGTCAAAAAATCGCTAACTAAAATGGTTGAACCAGGCGAGAATGGATCAGAACGCCTGTTAATGCTCCGCCTGCAAACTAGCACAGGTCCCATCACCCTTGTCAGTGTGTATGCTCCTACTCTGTACTCTGCCTCAGAAGCTAAAGATGAGTTCTACGAGAATCTAACAGCAATTATCAAAAGCATACCTAGGCAAGAACAGCTTGTTCTCCTTGGTGACTTTAACGCTAGAGTGGGTGCCGATAATGTTTCATGGCCTTCATGTCTGGGCAGGTTTGGTATAGGCAAGATGAATGAAAATGGACAACGGCTCTTAGAGTTGTGCGTCCACCATGACCTATGCGTGACCAACACCTACTTTCAGACAAAACCCCAGCATAAGGTGTCATGGAGACACCCACGATCCAAGCACTGACACCAACTTGACCTGATTCTCGTCAGAAGGCCACTCCTCAGGTCTGTGCTCTCCACGCGCTCGTACCATAGTGCAGACTGTGATACAGATCACTCCTTGGTTTGCTGCAAAATCAGAGCACAACCAAGAAAACTCTATCGTGTCAGACATGAAGGGAAACCACGCATTGATACCAGCAAGATGTCAGACCCTCTCATGATCGCTCAATTCACTGCGACCTTCGAGAAAGTGCTCAGTAGCCCTCAGCATGGTGATACTATTACAGAGAACTGGGAGCATCTACGGAACACCATTCAAAGTACTGCACTTGCCACCTTTGGTAAGAAAACAGCAAAGTCAAATGATTGGTTTGATGCTTCATCAGATGTGATGGCACCTGTCATTGAAGCTAAGCGCAGTGCTATGAATGAATACAAACGTTCACCGAGTGCCAGAACCCTACAGATCCTGAGGGCTACGAGAAGCAAAGTTCAACAAACTGCTCCACGCTGTGCAAATGACTACTGGCTCCAGCTCAGTGAGAGCATCCAGATCGCAGCGCAAACAGGCAACATTAGACAAATGTATGACGGTATAAAGAAAGCACTTGGCCCCCATGAAAGTAAGACGGCACCGCTAAAAACCATCAGCGGAGAGAAGCTAACCGATAAGGGTAAGCAGATGGAGAGGTGGGTCGAGCACTACTCTGAGCTTTACGCTAGAGACAATACCGTTACGCCTGCAGCCCTTGATGGTGTCAACAATCTGCCAACTATGGAGGAGCTGGATGCCGAACCAACATTAGAGGAACTCAGCAAGGCCATTGATAGCTTGGCCTCTGGCAAAGCACCAGGCAGTGATGGGATTCCTCCTGATTTAATCAAATGCTGTAAGAGCACGCTATTACATCCCCTGCATAGGATGCTGTGCCAGTGCTGGGAAGAGATAACTATTCCTCAAGACATGCGAGATGCCAAGATTGTAACACTGTATAAAAATAAAGGAGACAGAAGTGATTGCAATAACTACAGAGGCATCTCTCTTCTTAGTATTGTTGGTAAGGTTTTTACCAAAGTCATCTTAATGCGACTACACAAGTTAGCTGAGCGCATATATCCAGAGTCACAGTGTGGATTCCGAGCTGGCAGATCAACAACAGACATTATCTTCTCTCTCCGCCAGCTTCAGGAAAAATCAAGAGAGCAGAAAAGACCATTATATATCGCCTTTATAGACCTCACAAAAGCATTCGACCTGGTTAGTAGGGATGGACTCTTTAAAATCCTCCTGAAAACAGGCTGCCCTTCTAAAATGCTGGAAATGATAAAGTCATTCCATGACGGCATGAAGGGAACAGTCCAATATGCTGGAAGCACGTCACAGCCCTTTGATATACGAAGTGGCGTTAAACAAGGCTGTGTTCTGGCTCCGACCCTCTTCGGAATCTTCTTTGTCTTACTCTTGAAACATGCATTCAGAGATGCAACTGAAGGAATATGCCTTCACACTAGGTCAGATGGCCGTCTGTTTAATCTTTCAAGGCTGAAGGCAAAAACAAAAATCAGAAGGGTCACTATAAGAGACTTGTTGTTCGCTGATGATGCTGCAGTCGTCACTCAAAGCCAACAGGAGCTTCAGAGCTTGATGAATCGCTTCACTAAAGCATGCAAGGACTTTGGCCTCACAATAAGTCTAAAGAAAACGAATGTGCTGAGTCAGGATGTGGGTGCTGCACCAGTTATCACTATCGATAACTATGAATTGGCAGTGGTGCACCACTTCACATACCTAGGGTCTACCATCAATGACAAACTCTCGCTGGATACAGAAATCGACAGCCGCATTGGCAAAGCTGCAGCTACCTTTGCCCGCCTCACATCGCGTGTTTGGGGAAACTCTAAACTCACAATGAAGACCAAAGCTGCGGTATATAATGCCTGCGTCACCAGCACACTCCTATATGGCAGCGAGACCTGGACGACCTATGCTAAGCAAGAAAGAAGGCTCAATACCTTCCATTTGCGGTGTCTACGCCGCATCCTCAGCATCTCGTGGAAAGATAAAGTGACAAATGTCGAGGTGTTGTCACGTGCTGGCCTTCAAAGTATGTATACGCTTCTTAGACAGCGCAGACTTCGCTGGCTTGGCCATGTTCGCCGCATGAATGATGGTCGCATCCCAAAAGATATCTTCTACGGACAATTAGCAGATGGCAAGAGAACAGTTGGGCGACCACAGCTGAGGTTCAAAGATGTGTGCAAGAGAGATATGAGGGCACTGGACAAGGATCCAGCAACATGGGAGGATAAAGCTGCCGATCGCACTAAGTGGCGATGCTATTTACGGCGCCACCTCAGATTGGGCGAAGAGAGGCTCACACAAGAAGCAGAGGTGAGGAGAAAACGTCGAAAGGAGCACCAGGAAAATAAGCAGCTGAGGGCTGTCACCTCAGGGGCGCATTCCCATAGTCAGTTATGACTGAAGGGGCTATTATTATTATTATTACATTCTTTTCAGGCTATTTATACACTCAAAGTTAACTATATACACATAGCCTAAACTAGTCAAAATATACAAATTTTAACCGCATAAGTTGATTTCAGTGGGCTATGAAGCAATATTGGTTTCAATGAATCTGTCCAACTGATCAACATAGCAGTTTATTTCCTCCAAAATATATATATCACGTTTCTCAGAAAATTTATGTTTGTTATTTTAGGAAGGGTATGTGCATTCAATTCTTTTACCTGGCAATTATTTTTTCTTCCTTATTCTTCTTTTTCTTCTTCTATTTCAGCTTCTTCTGCTACTTATTTCTTCTTCCTATTCTTCTCCCCCTGCTCCTCCTTCTTCTTCCTATCTTCCCGTCTAATGCTGTTGTTCATCTACTTAATTTTCTTCAATTTTTCTTCTTTCTCTTCTTCTTCTTCTTTGTCTCCTTCCGCTACATCTTCTTCTTCCAAGTTAAATATACACAATGCCTGAACTTTACAGAACAAAGAAAATTTTCGCTAAATAAATTGATTTCACTGAAAGATTTATTGTCGGTCACTATGCCAAGAAACAAAATTGGCTAAATAATTTTACCTCACAACTTTAATGATATTCAAAGTCAATTATATACACAGCGCTTAACCTCAACAGAATGCAATAAAAAATGTTCTCTAAATAAATGTATTTCAAAAATGTACGAGGTAGCTTCAAAAAGTTCCCGGAATTTGTGTATTGTATAGAAATAAGTAACAATACAATTATTTACACTACATTTCCTTCTCAAGCGAAACACAAAATTTGACATTTGTCCGTTGTTCAATCAAGGACATTGTCAACTCCGACGATGCTACGTGCACACCACACAAACAAACTTCTGTAACTTCTGTTCGAGAGTACATGTGAAGGTTACATCAGCCATGTCGTTTCCTCAAGCTCACTACCAACTTAAAAAATCTATGATCTCCATGTTATAATCACTCACTCAAACATGAGTCGACTATTCCGGGAACTTTTTGAAGCTACCTTGTATATAAATATATTTTATCCGTCCATGTGAAGAAACTGCGAGCGAACTTCATGTTCCCTCTGCAGCAATAATTGTTTGAAAGAAGCCTTGTCGATTAAAAAAAGTTCATTAACCGAGAAACAATGCCCGTTTATTATTTATTTGTTGGTTGAACTTCTTTATTCAGAGTTCACATTTATTTAATAAACATATTCTCAACATTATCTACTCACACACATTGTAAAACACTAAGTTATAAATGGGAATTTATTGTACGTTTAGTAGTGTTTGGGCAAATGAAAAGTAATGATACAAGTCGTAGGATCGGTCATGTCAACGTTGTCAACACTATCATACAACACATGCCAGGAGTACGGATTCACATGATAATAAAGGATGATGTGTCATTCCACGAAACAGGATACAATGTTAATCTTCCGGGTTCAACTATGTTGACAGGTAATAAGCGGTTATGGCGTGAACTAAGCCGATATGCAAGCTATTTCGTTATATAATTCTGGCCAGTGAAGGACTGGTTCAGTTGTCAGATGTAAGAGTTGAGACACAGAACTTTGAGATGAGAGAAACAAATAGACGTCAAATAGGCGACTAGAAATTAGCATACGTTGACAAAAGTTGTAGAGAGTAGAGAGAGAGAAAGAGCGAGAGAGACAGAGACTATCTGTAGTTTTATTACATCAATGCTATTCTCTTAAGACAAGCTAATTCGTGGAGTGTTTGTTTGTTTGTTTTTTAAATACTATCATTTCAGGCGTTACTGACAACGCCGTCTAGCGAAACTTGTATAAAGAGGTCGCCCACATACGACGTTCTTCCATTTCCTAATCCCGTCCCCTGGCCACGTTCCTTCACCAAAACCCAGACCCCCCAATTATAAGACGTCACTAATCTCTTATCCTCCCGCTCTGTAGTGAAATTGACAGAGATACAACGGTAAAATACCTCCAAAGTTAACATGTAAGGATAAAAACATAATGCGTAGGCTGCTGATAGTACATGATCGCCCAGACCGCGGGTCATCACCCTCCATAAAAATTGACTTGCTAGACAGGAGGGGAACGGCGGATAAAAAGGAAAAAATATGACTGGAAAGATTGCGTGAGACTGGCAAGGCTAAGGAGACGCAATTGGGGGGGGGGGGGGGGGGGGGGGGGGGGGGGGGGGGGGGGGGGGGGGGGGGGGGATGGAGGAGAGTAAAAATTCACGTCCCCCAAAGTGACACGAGGTACGGAATGGACGCTTTTGCGATACCAAGCCCTTGATTTGAATTCAGCGGCTAAACGCAGATGTTCGAAATATTACAAAATTTAAAAAGTACTTTTTTCTTAATATTAATGTTAGGAATATTGATGCGTGATGCCATATGATGATGGATGGTATCCGCATGTCTGGTTTTGTGTGGTGTGCAGATGTGTTCAGTCAAAAACAATGTTCATACAAAAATAACAGGGCAATCCACATAGGACGTCAGTAAACTCACGACGTATAAAGTCAATGATTCTTGTAACAGCCGTTGACGTTTTTCTTCATTATTTATTGTGGACGCCACAGTGACAAAATGGTTACGCGAATATGTAGGCACATCAAACAGTCATTATCACAGCAACATTCAATACAGCAATAGACGGTAGACAGCATTACAATGATGAGTCAGATGCATGTTATATTTCAAAGTGCTGTAAATGTAGTCAGGTGAAAAACTCCATCCCTTTCTATAACAGCCAGGAGATAACCAGATGTATGAGATCAGTTCACTCTCCTTAGTTTGACTTCAGCAAGACAGACACGTCTGCCGAAGTATAAATAATGTCCTCAAAAATATCCTCTAGATAATAAAGGTTTTCCAAACCTAGTTCATTTAACAAAGTAGCAAGTAATGGTCCTTGGTACCTGCATCAACCGATGCAGTACAATGCAGCGACATGTGAGCTGGGAAAAAACATCTCGTGACGACGACTTTCGAAGACAGGCTATGAACCAGAAATCGTTCACGACCAAAAATCGATAGAGTTAATGAAAATGTTAATTTACCTTGCCTTCCGGAAATACACAGAAATATTATGCCTCCCGGCATGTGCAAATACACTAGAGGTATTATCTCGAATAAACGAAATATCCATAAGAGGACTCTCACATTCCTGACAGAACAAAAAAATAGCGGAGATCCCCTCTTCAACGAGGCATCTCTTTCGCCATTCCAAATCGCTCACTCCACTAGTGGTGGGCGGAAACCGATCGACCAAGAAGCAAGACAAGTCATGCGCAGTCCAGCGCAAAATGACCACAGCTCAAACTTAACTGCATTCGATACCAACGCGAGAAGACAAATGCTTACCGAGAAAAGTGACTATAAATTTCAAGCAGTTGTTGCCCTTGCGTTATAAAATAGATATTGAAATAAAACGATGTTGCGAGAATTTATCACGCAACATATCACCACCACCTCCTCCCGATAAAAAAAAAAATGTGGAACATATTTTTTTTTTCAATATCAAAGAGCATGCGATAAGCGGCTCAAAACGCACGAATTATGCGCTGATAATTAACTAAATTGCCAAACAATAGGCTAATTATAGAGTGTCTGGTGAGGATATACCTCAACAGAAAAATAAATATGTCTCAAAAAATATTCACATCGGGGAGGTGTCACCAACACACATCACGTTAGCATGTAAACACAATATACGTATGCAAGTTACCATAATCATCATTAAACAGCATACTCTAATATTGTCTTTAAAAATGGATGTACAAATCTGATAGGAAAATTTAAATAGTACATTATTTGACATGTAATGACATAAGTACATAGTAAAGTTAAACTACATGACGATCCAGGACATATGCTCTGGTATTCCGAGGGTAAGTACACAATCTAGAACTCGTCATGCTTGATACTAGTAAGGTAAGTCCTCAGCTCAACAATGACATTCTGAGAAAGTACAAGCATTATAATGCTAATTAATAACTAATATGCTTCATAAGGTACAATACATTATTAATAATTGTGGCTGTTTAGTAAACTAACGGCCCTTATATTAACCACTCAGTCCTCCTCTATCATCTTAAAAAACGAACAGAAGAAGATGACAACAAAGCACGATAGTGTGTACATATAAAGTAAGTACAGATGTGCTAATCTATTGTAGAAATATAGGTGTGTTATGACTCTGTAATATATGGAAATATAGGACAGAAGTATTAGTTGGAGTCATGTGGGCATCTAGACAAAATGTCAGCCATCACATTATCCGCACCACGGATAGCTCGTACCGTGAAGTGAAAAGGTTGAAGAGCTATAGCATATCGAGTGGATCTCGAACTCTTCAAATTCTTAGTCTGAATAGCTGTAAGAGCTTTCTGATCAGTCTCTAGAATGAAATGTGCGCCCAGGAGGAATCTTTGTAGTTTTAGAATTGACCAAACCATCGCTAACAACTCACGGTCTAAAACCGAGTAGTTCCTCTCTGCCGCATTTAGTTTTCTAGAAATGTACATAACAGGATGCAGAGTATTTGCATATTCTTGCATCAGTGCTGCTCCAATCCCAGTGGATGAAGCATCACTTCGAAGAACAAAAGTCCTATCAAGAGTAGGTAATCTTAAGATGGGAGGAGAAGAAAATATATTCTTGATTTGGTCTAGTGAAGATTGGCATTCTTCAGACCAACGGACCAGATTAGGCGAACCTTTCTTCAACAATGTTGATAGAGGTGCCATGATCGAAGATAAATTTGGAATAAATCTCCCATAAAATTGAATTAAACCTAAGAGACTCCTAACTTGTTTCTTCGTTTTAGGAACAGAGATGTTCAGTATTTTGGAAGTATTGTGGTCTTCTGTCTTCAAGAGACCATGACCAACACGATGACCCAGGAAAGAGATTTCACCAAAACCAACAAAAGCTTTAGAAGGTTTTGCTGTCAAATTATTCTCACGTAGAGTGGACAGTAAGTCATATAACCCTAAATAGTGATCTTCCCAGGGTATCACTGAAGAGACAGATGTCATCTAAGTATGCGATGACATCCGAAACGATGTGACAGAATTCGACGCATCATGCGAACGAAAGTGGCAGGGGCGTTCATGAGACCAAAAGGCATAACATTCCATTGAAATAGACCCCTAGGTGTAGAAAAAGCAGTAAGAGGTTTGGCATGCTCTGCTAAAGGCACTTGCCAATAACCTTTAGACAAGTCAAGTTTAGTGAAGAATCTAGAATTAGAAAGTCTAATCAGTAGATCTTCTAACAAAGGCATCGGTTCAGCGTCGAACTTTGTGACCTGATTCAATTTGCGATAATCAACGCAAATTCGTATGTTCTTATCCTTCTTCCGGACAATAACCATGGAAGAAGAATATGGTGAAGTCGATGGTTCAATTATATTTAATTGAATCATTTCATCCAATTCCTTTTCCACTTGCGACTGAAAGTGTATAGGAATAGGATACGGCCTAACCCTAATTGGATTATTGTCGGTAAGAATTATGTCATGTTCTATGACATCTGTGTGTCCAGGAATGTCAGTGAGAACATCCTGAAATGTTTGTAACATCGACAAGTCTCGTCGATGTTCGTCACCAGAAAGATTAGGAGAAACAGAAACGTTTTTCCAAGATTCCGTGGAATGTAATGGAACCACTGGAAGGGGAAGGTTGACATCAGAGAAGGTAGCTTCCTCATCCTGAATGACAGACAGGGATGAATAATGACCGTGAGGTGCAGGAGCATCATCCGTTGCCTGGAAAATAGGCAGCAAATAGTCCGGACGTTCGTGAAATTCCGAAAGCATGTTTATGTGGAAAGTTTTATGCTTTCCATCAATATCGACCACATAGTCAACATCGGAAATCCGAGAGACTATTGCATACGGACCTTTCCATGCAATAAGAAGTCTATTTTCCCTACTGGGGAGTAGGACGAATGCTTTGTCACCTGGACAAAGTTGTCGTAGACATCTATTCTTGTTAGCAAAACTGCCTTGCCTTCTCTTTAGCAATTTCTGATGAAGCAGTTGCTAGCTTACATGCCTCAATGATCTTTTGTCTAAGAGCAATGACATACTCATATGAGGATTGAGTTTCATCGCTAATATCATCGGCAGTGATGAGATCGTGTAATAAAGACATAGGGCCGCGTGGACGCGCGCCAAAGACAAGTTCGAAGGGAGAAAATCCTGTGTGTTCATTAGGGACTTCTCTATAGGCAAAGAGAGCCGCGGGTAAAACCCTGTCCCAATCTTGAGGATGATCTTCAGTTATCTTACCAAGCAAAGTCTTGAGCGTTCTATTCAGACGCTCAACTAACCCATTAGACATAGGATGGTAGATACTACTGAGAGATCGTTCAATATGTAAGGTAGACATTACCTGTGACATAGTGTCAGATATGAGTTGAGTGCCATGGTCTGACAATATTTCTCTGGGGAACCCCAAGCGAGAAAATCTCAACCAAAGAGCATCTGCGATATCTGTAGTAGATATGCTCTTAAGAGGAATAGCCTCTGGCCAACGTGTGCACATATCGACACATGTAAGGATAAACTGATGTCCTCTGGCCGACTTGACCTTTAAAGGGCCAATAATATCTATGGCCATTTTCTGAAACGGCCGAATAGGAATGTCAGCAGCCTGGATAGGCGCAGCATGTCGGGGTCCTCTAGATTTGACCTCCTGACATACCTTGCATGATCGGCAGTAAATACGAATGTCCTTATTGACAAAAGGCCAAAAGAAAGCCGCAAGGACTCTCGACTTCGTACGGGCAAAACCCATATGTCCAGCACATTGCGAGTCATGAGCATGTTGTAATATTTGGACTCTCATGCTCTTGGGAACAAGAATTTGCGAATGTGCCGACGTAGCCGAATCTTGTACCATACGTACAAGTACGCCGTTTCTCATTGCAATCCAAGATTTTCTATTTGTATCCTGATTCGGATCACCTTTCTTCGCAAGAACGAAGAATTTTTTTTAAAGAAGGATCTTCTTCTTGCAATTTTATGAAAGAGTCACGAGTGATTACTAAGTGACTATCTTGGCTATCAACTTCATTATCACTATTCAGTGAAGTTTCGGGTGTTTGTAGAGCTTGTGCTCTTGTAACTACTGCATTTGTAGCTTGCATGTTATTATCTTCCCAAGCAGCAATTTGCTGTGGGGTACACTCCCTAACTCCGTGAATACGACCAATAATAAGGTCCGCAATAGGATTAGGTAAGAGACAAGCATGCACATCTCCAGTAAAGAAAGGAGTGCAATGCGAATTACAGCAGTAGGATATTTTTCTAGAGTGCCGCCAAATGTGACACATTTAATAACCCTTCCTGTAGCACAAGATGGATCTACAAGCGATTGTCTAACACCAATAGTGGTGCATCCGGAATCGAAAAGTAGTGAGACCGGAGTATCATTAACAAGACCCTTATGTAGAATTAAAGAACCCCTCCCGTCATGCGCAACAGCAGCAGGAAGAGCGGGAAGTGGGTGACCACAACTCAAAGTAGTTATGGTACCCGGTTCGAATAAAGTACTGCATTGGGGGCATTTGTTTGCTCTCTCAAAGTCAAAAGCAGAACTAGTGACAGCGTCAAAGTTTTTATTATCAACAACATGATTACAGGCTCCCTCAGTTTCCTGTTGTACAGCATTAGCCTGCTGATATCTCTTTTTTTTGTGTTGAGATCTACCCCGACTATTATTACCTCTGAAGTTATCAGAGTTATTATTATCTCTGCAGTTATTATTGTCTCTATTGTAATTGTTATACTGGTTCGAATTCCAGTTTCCACGATTACTATCATGTTCACATTGATGCGAACATCTATTTGTTTGGTTTTGAGGTCTTCGGCAGGAATAACCTCTACTACCATATCCTCTTTTGAAATGCCTATAATTATTAGGGTGATAGTAACGACCACTATCAGGTTGTCTCCAATTCTTCGAAGAAGAATCACCATGAAATTGATTTCCATGATTTTGACAGAAATTACCGCTACTCTTTCTATCAAAATTTTGTTGGAATCTACGAGCAAAGTTTTGGCCATACGGAGCTGCCGAAGCAACTGGTAAACCTTCTTTCACCTTAGAGTTACCCATGGTTATGTGTGGGTGCGCAGTTACGTATTGGCAACAGAAATCTTCCATTTCTTTTATTGTTTTAGGTTTACGTTCATGAAGGAAAGCAAGGAAAGACTCATTGACAGACGACATGACTTTGTCTCTAAGTATTAAGTCCATAAGTCCTTCATAAGTTTTTTCCGTCTTAGATAGTTCAACCCATCGTGAGAAAGTAATGCGTATTCTTGCAATAAACTCGGAGAATTCAACTCCATTTTTCAGGTAACATGTTTTTAAATTGTAGACGATAGCCGTCTTCGTTAAGCTGATATTTCTTTAACAAAGCGGCCCTGACAACCTCATAATTGTTCTTGTCAGGTTCATCCACCATATTTATTATACTTAGAGCTTTACCTGTCAGTATCCCTGATAACTGATAAACATATTTTGCTTTGTCTATGTTATGAGCTGTACATGCTTGTTCAAATCTGTCCAGATAGAACATTATGTCATCACTGGAAGGACTAAATGTTGGTAACTTAATCTTAAAAGTATCATTATTAGCCTTACCAGAAGATGAACCCTTGTTTGAATCATTACCATTACTCATGATCGTCAATTTCAATTTTTCCAACTCTAAAGCTAAGACCTTTTCTTCATGTTCCATTTTTGCTTTCTCTTTCCTCTCATCAGACTCTCTCTGTAATCTTCTTTCCTCAGCCTGAGCCTCTTTTTGAAGTCTTTCATTTTCAGCTTCTTTTTCAAGTCTTTTATTTTCAGCCTCTTTTTCAAGTCTTTTATTCTCAGCCTCTTTTCAAGTCTTTTATTCTCAGCTTCTTTTTGAAGTCTTTCAGCTTCTAGCTGTAGCTGGAGTTTTCTTTCCTCAGCTTCTGATTCCCTTTTTTGTTTTTCCATTTCCATTTGGAATCTTTTTTCATCCACCTGCATCTGCAGTTTCTTTTGTTCAGCTTCCATATGCAGTTTCTTTTGTTCAGCTTCCATTGCTTTATCATATCGAGCAGTTGCAAATTCTTCTAACTTATCACCAGTCTTCCCAAGCAATTTACCCTGCTCAATAAAGTGCTCAAATGTAGACATGTTGTCTAACATATGAGTCCAAAACCTGAAATAATTAACTAATTTATTTCAAACCTAAGTGTAACAAGTCTTAATTAAGCACTTGTATATTCACATCACATTATATTATCCCAGTCTCTGTGGGAAACAAGTCTCCAATCAAAGAACTTGTATATGAAATATCAGCACTCAGTTCTTGATCATAAGTGCACTTCTCATTCAATAGTGCACGACACTATTCATCATTCATTTATCATCAGTGTAGTAGTAACAGTGCATTAGCATAGCCCATTAACTAATTACTATAACTGTAAACAATGACTATGTAAACACATGCAGAATGTAAACATTGAAAATGTAAACAATACAAACAATGTAAACAATAACAATGTAAACAATAACAAAGATCAGCAACAATACAAAAACTTTCGCAGAAATCAACTAAAAATAAAGCAGAAATTAATGAAATATCACAAAAAATGTGACGATATCTGCGCTATAATTAAACAAAATACATGACACCACAGTGTATAAACAAAAAATGTTGTATGAAACTAAATTATAGACAAGAGTAGGCTAACAAATACAAACAAATCAAAACAAAACTAAAGAATGCGAAATAATAACGAAAACAATATTAAAACATGTCATCACAGCTAACATAAATAGCAACAGAAGTCGCTTAGCAAATTCCAGTATTGGAAATTTGCAAACCTTACAGAAAACGCTCACAATAGACGACCTCTATGACGTGGCATAATCTAACGGAGACACCACCCAACCGAGAACCCGCTGAAATATAAACATATAAATATACGAATAACATATAAACATATAACATATAGAATGAGATGATACACAGAAGACTCAGCAGAAGTATAAGGGCACAGTTTACATACAAACAGGCCACTTAACTTATAGGCTTCCAATCGTAGAACAGCAGAAAAAACGGATGTCAATCAACGTCCTAAAGAGCGAAGCTCCAACGATGATGGCACATCTGAACTGCTTCCACTGCTAACACGATGGTACAAGAGCTTCTGAAATACTGTGTGTTGAGTTGTTTCGGCACTTGACCTTCTAATCCAAAAGTAAGTTGATGGAAATCGGTACTTGGCCTTCTTCAGAAAACAACCCGTTTCAACCGGCACTTGACCTTCACAAAAACGACAGCACTGGAACCTTGACAGCAGCAACTTGCTTGACTTGCGTAAAAGATAACAGCAGTCCGAGTTATCCGGCAACATGTAACAACGCCGGGTACTGTCAAATACTTGTTTCCGTCAAAAAGTTGAAATTTTGACTTTTACCGGGCAACGCCGAGTACTTTGAAAATTTTGAAGATGTTGACTGTATTGAAGAATGTTAATTTCTTGAAGGATGCTGATGAATTCTTGTTGAAAATGAAGTGGGTAAGGGACCCCGTGTTTGCTGGTACCAGAATCAAACCAGCTTATGGCCACCAAATGATGCGTGATGCCATATGATGATGGATGGTATCCGCATGTCTGGTTTTGTGTGGTGTGCAGATGTGTTCAGTCAAAACAATGTTCATACAAAAATAACAGGGCAATCCACATAGGACGTCAGTAAACTCACGACGTATAAAGTCAATGATTCTTGTAACAGCCGTTGACGTTTTTTCTTCATTATTTATTGTGGACGCCACAGTGACAAAATGGTTACGCGAATATGTAGGCACATCAAACAGTCATTATCACAGCAACATTCAATACAGCAATAGACGGTAGACAGCATTACAATGATGAGTCAGATGCATGTTATATTTCAAAGTGCTGTAAATGTAGTCAGGTGAAAAACTCCATCCCTTTCTATAACAGCCAGGAGATAACCAGATGTATGAGATCAGTTCACTCTCCTTAGTTTGACTTCAGCAAGACAGACACGTCTGCCGAAGTATAAATAATGTCCTCAAAAATATCCTCTAGATAATAAAGGTTTTTCAAACCTAGTTCATTTAACAAAGTAGCAAGTAATGGTCCTTGGTACCTGCATCAACCGATGCAGTACAATGCAGCGACATGTGAGCTGGGAAAAAACATCTCGTGACGACGACTTTCGAAGACAGGCTATGAACCAGAAAATCGTTCACGACCAAAAATCGATAGAGTTAATGAAAATGTTAATTTACCTTGCCTTCCGGAAATACACAGAAATATTATGCCTCCCGGCATGTGCAAATACACTAGAGGTATTATCTCGAATAAACGAAATATCCATAAGAGGACTCTCACATTCCTGACAGAACAAAAAAAAAAATAGCGGAGATCCCCTCTTCAACGAGGCATCTCTTTCGCCATTCCAAATCGCTCACTCCACTAGTGGTGGGCGGAAACCGATCGACCAAGAAGCAAGACAAGTCATGCGCAGTCCAGCGCAAAATGACCACAGCTCAAACTTAACTGCATTCGATACCAACGCGAGAAGACAAATGCTTACCGAGAAAAGTGACTATAAATTTTAAGCAGTTGTTGCCCTTGCGTTATAAAATAGATATTGAAATAAAACGATGTTGCGAGAATTTATCACGCAACAAATATAAAAATTAGCTGGCCGGATGGCCCATTCTGAGCAGTGAACTAATATGTTCTTAATTTTACAGACGGATAGATAATATTGAAGATAATGACAAAAGACAGTGTTGTTCACATCAGCGACATGACTGTATTGAATAAAAAGTGTCGCTATTTGCACAAAAAAACACGACCTCGAGACGCAGGTGTTCAAATCTACTTAGTATGGAAGAGAAGGGATATTGTGGTGGCGGTGTCTAAAAATAACTTTTAACGACAAAATTTTGGAGGGGAGAGAAAGGTTGGTTCAAAAATCAAGTACATTTTTGTAAAAACGCAAGTAGAGACGGACAGACTAACAGATAAAAATCCATACTTGACTGAAGCATGACTGAAATGACTTTAGTGTAGGAAATTTGAAATTCAAAAAAACCTAGGCAGTGATTGGCCACAGACAAGCATATTGTCGGCGCTTAGACGCGGATTTGGGGTCATTCCTCAATAGTTGTTCGATGATAGACACAGTATTTTAAAGTGTGGTGATTTCCAAATGAAAGAAAGTGAAATAAATTCAGGGACGCCATACTATAGCCAGCAGCTCAGCTGAGTTTTGCTAGCATTTCTGTGTTCTTTATTCATAATCTGAGCTGTGAGTTTCAGCTGTCAACAAGGCGGTGTCTATTCAGTTGGTGATTTTACTCGAGTGTATCTGTGCAGTACATTGTGACAGAGACCACTATTATTGCCCGCCAGCACGGAGAGGTGGGACCACCAGATTTCAGCACCAGAGCTACTTCTTCAAGATGAGTGAGCCTCTGGTCTGCTGGAAGTTCACCAACACCTTTTAATTACTAATACCCCATAAAATTCCTGCAATTTACTGGACACTGTGTAGTCAATATAGACAGGTGTGATGAGGCCACCCCAACAGCACAAACATTAACTATCCTCCCAAGTAGATGACTACTAGAACATTTTAATAAAACTAACTAGTCTAGTACTTATATATGTACACTCTTGCATTTATTATGTAACATTCCATGCATTTCTTTCATAAATTTTAAATCCTTCTTTTAAAACATGTTCTGGTCAACATAAAACTTGATCCAGAACAAATAAATGTAATATAATTCTATCAAAAAACTTTTACACACGTGAGTTAGTTCAGTGTATTTTAACATTTATTAATATTATTAGTCTTGTTAAATATCTGTGGGTATATCTATAACCTATTACACCACAATACACATCATTACCCTAGACATTTTATGTAGCCACATTCATTACAAAAAAAAATTAAGTGTGAGGTCGTAGTGGTAGCAAGAAAGGCCTTCTGACAATTCACAACTACATTTTATCTCAGGAGCCTTCACAGCTGGCCTCATACAGTACATTTAGTTATATCACCATCATACAATACCATCAAACACCACTACATGAATTGACGTCTTGTCCAGGGATAATTAGCCCAACAGTAATATTAGGATCTCCTGGTGGGAGAGAAATAAAATTAGGGAAAAAAAATTGTGAAATTCCCTTTAAAATTAAAAGTGTCCCTGCAGATAAAAGTTGGTGAATCTTCACAGCCAGTGATAATTAATTAGTTAACTGGTTAGTTAGAATTAGTTAGACTATAGTCATAAGAAGTACTTAGTGTATTTACTGGTTAGAGATTTAGCTTGTATATTATTATATTGTCTAAAAAGTATGGCGGAGCTAGCAAAATTCCGATCAGCTGCTGTGCTTACCGCAAAGGAGATGGGAATGGATGGTCAGATTTTAATTCAATATGTAACGGCTGAATGTGATAAATATATTGAAAGGGAAGATAGAAAGGTAGCTGAAGAGAAGAGGTTACAAATTGAGGCTGATAGAGAAATTAAGAGGCTGCAGATTGAGGCTGACAAAGAAGAAAAAACGACAGCAAAGGGAGGCAGAAGAATAAAGGTTGACTGCCGAATGGGAGGCAGAAGATAGAAGGTTGCAGAGGGAGCACGAATTACGACTAAGGGAGCTGGAATTACAAGGCCCGGCTCCTGAAATTGGTGCCAGCCCTTTTGCCTCAGATGCTACGCCCAGTCTGGGAGCCTCAAACTCAGCTATGGGGTTTCATTTAGACCATTTTGTTGAAAAAGACGATGACATAGAGGGGTACCTAGGACGTTTTGAGTTATTAGCTACTACATATGGGTTAGAGAGAGAGAGGTGGAGTTTAAAGCTATCACAGGGATTGAGGGGTACTTCTTATGAAGTATTTGCTAAAATGAACAGGGAAGACCAAGACAATTATGACATGTTAAAGCAGGCTTTGTTATTAAGGTACGAGAAGAATGGTGAATTTTATCGTAAGAAATTTAGAAATGCCAAACTGTTGTCTGGGGAGACATACCACCAATTCTCTGCTAGACTAGAAACCTATTTGGAGAAATGGACGGCTCTGGGGAAGACCCAAGATCTTAAAGAAATGATCATGATTGAGCAATTGAGAGAGTCCATGGCTCCAGACATGAGAAAATTTCTCATGGAACAAGGTGCAGAGAAGTTGGGGGAAATTTTAAATGTTGTTGAGAGGTATCAGGCAGCTCAGGCAGAGGTAAGTGGTGCTAAAAAGAAGCACATAGACAATTTTAAAGCTCCACAGCAATTTAATAAATTTGGTAATAGAGAGCAGGGAAATAAAGGTAGGACAAACTTTGAGCGGCCAAGAAATGACTATCGCGACAGAAACTCACAGTTCAATGACCAAAAGTTCAATGAAAGAAAACCGTTGAACCAAGGAAAAAGATGGTGTAAATGGTGCAAGAAGGATAACCATAACACCGAATTTTGTAGAAGGAAACCTTCAAACATTGCTGCAATGAAGTCGGGGACGCAAAGATTAAAGGTTAATCCTAAGGGACA
Organism: Oreohelix idahoensis; assembly: GCA_024509875.1. NCBI lineage: Eukaryota > Metazoa > Mollusca > Gastropoda > Stylommatophora > Oreohelicidae > Oreohelix > Oreohelix idahoensis. Next base: position 370,366 of record JAMPIV010001968.1, on the reverse strand, counting down.
ACAGGAACCTTATCACCCCCCAGTTTGTGAGGATGTTATTTGTAATGGGGTCACCATAAGGTGCCTTTATGATACAGGTTTGGATTATGATTCAGTTGTGAAGTCTAGCCTAGTGGACCCAAGTCAGTATACCACAGAAACAGTGGAAATACAAGGGGCAACTAAGGACATACCACTCATGACACTTCCCATCGCAAGGATAACGGTGAAAACTCGCTATGTGGAAGGAGAAATCAGAGCAGCAGTGATAGATGAAACCAATCTACCCTCTGATATTGGGGTGTAGATACGTCTTCTTGGGGAATCCCGAGAAAACCTGTGATCATGGCGACCGTGTAGTCCAGGTCACAGAAGAAGGAGGAAGAAGGTGAACCTATAAATGCTCATCCAGAGGAGATGAGGAAGGCGCAGGCTGAGGATAGGACACTCAAGCCCTGTTTTAAAAAATTGCCCAAAGGCCACACCCCTCCGAGCAAGGGGGAATATTTCATGAAGAACAAACTCTTATACAGGAAGGCCGGAACTGGAACAAATGGTCATAACCAGCTGGTTCTTCCCACTTCATATAGAGATAAAGTGCTGGAGCTCGGGCATGCGATTCCCTTCAGTGGTCACATGGGGATCAGCGCCACAGGACAGCGTATAGCTTGTCATTACTTCTGGCCAGGGATAACGGAGGATATAAAAAGATATGTCAAATCCTGCCCAGAATGTCAAAAGGTAGCTCCAAAGCACTGGACTGCTCCTGCAACTCTAGGGGAAATGCCCATAGTGGGAACACCTTTTGAGAGGGTTGCAGTGGATATTGTAGGACCTCTCACTCGGACCAAGAGGAGGAACAGTTACATCCTTACTCTGGTGGCCACTTGTTCTATGTGGGGAGAGGCGGTAGCCCTGCCATCAATTGATTCAAAACATGTAGCAGAGGCACTACTTACAATATTTACCCGATTAGGATTCCCGCATCAAATCTTGACGGATAATGGTTCTCAGTTCAAGGGGAAACTAACGGAAGAAGTTTTTAAGCTATTTCAAGCCAGACACTTTCATTGTAGTCCGTACCATCCACAAGGGAACGGCCAGGTAGAGAGGTTCAACGGGACTCTCATTTCTATCCTGAGAAAGCTGGCACACGAAAAACTGGATCTGTGGGATCAATTCCTGCCCGCCGCATTGTTTGCTTACCGGGAGGTACCACATAGTTCAACCGGGATGGCTCCCGCAACTCTGCTATTTGGGAGGCCAATAAAAGGTCCTTTAGAAGCTTTATTAAGGACCTGGACAGATGAGAAGGCGGAAGAGACTGTTACCTCATCGTATCAATATGTGAACGAACTGACCACTCGTTTGAAAGCTGGATGGAAACTGGCAAATGATAATTTGAAGCAAGCCAGGAAGAAACATGCAGCATATTTTAATAGGAAGGCAAAGGACAGGGAACTGGCAGTCGGAGAGAAGGTGCTGCTTCTACTACCCGGAAGCCGAATAAATTACAAATTGGTTGGCAAGGTCCATATACGGTTCTAGAGAAGGTGTCTAGAACAAACTATAAAATTGACAAAAAGGGGAAGGAGAAAGTTTATCATGTAAACCTGTTAAAGAAGTATCTGGACAGACCATCCAGGAAAGCACCCCCTTATTGACCTTGGCTATTGCAACCCAGATGCAAAAAGAACCACTCACCTCACATGAATACCCATTACATCCTTGTGAAACAGCAGCACAGGTAAAAGTCAGCAAGCACCTGACTAAAAACCAGAGGGAGAGAGTTCAACAGGTTCTGGAGGAACATACAGATGTATTAACAGATAAACCAGGCCATACAAATTTGCTACAGTATGACATGAAACTGGTAGACTCAAACCCAATCTGTATGAGAGCCTATTCTATTCCGTTCGCGAAGGAGAAGGCATTGAAGGAAGAAATACAGTATTTGTTGAAGGAGGGGATTATTTCGCACAGTGAATCATCTTTTAGTTCTAGTGTCGTTTTGTTGAGAAAACCGTCTGGGGAACACAGACTGTGCATAGATTACAGGAAACTGAATGCTGTCACAGAAGGACAAGTGGATCCATTACCAGACACACAACAGTTATTTGCCAGACTGAACAAGGCAAAATACTTTTCAAAGGTGGATCTTAGTAAAGGCTATTACCAGATCCCAGTGAAGCCTGAAGTGAGACCTTATTTGGCTTTTAGCACTTCGGATGGACATTATGAATTCAATATGCTACCATTCGGACTGAAAAAGGCTCCGAGTGTGTTTTCAAGGATGATGCGCAAATTGTTGGATCCCCTGAATAACCCATGTATCACGAATTTCATGGATGATATTCTCGTCGCCACAGAGACATTTGAAGAACACATTGAAGCTCTGGAGATGTTGTTTGATAGACTTCGGGAGGCGAACTTAACTGCTAGGCCAACAAAATGTTGTATTGGATGCAAAGAGTTGGAATTCTTGGGACACACTGTATATCAGGGTAATATGACCCCTGATCCTAAGAATTTGGAAAAACTGCAGAGAGCACCTAGGCCGCAAACAAAAAAGGACGTGCGATCATTTGTGTCGTTATGCGGATTTTATCAGAAATACATCAAGAATTTTAACGCTATTTGTGCTCCTCTGACTGATCTGACTCGCAAGGGACTTCCAGATAAAATTATTTGGACTGCACAATGTGAACTAGCGTTCCAAGAGTTAAAGGAAAAACTCACTAGCAAGCCTATTCTCAAACTGCCTGATTTGACACAGGACTTTGTCTTAAGAACCGATGCAAGTAATGTAGGACTCGGAGGGGCTTTGTTGCAAAGATCATCTTCACCTGATGGGGAACTGAAACCAGTCGCTTATGCAAGCCGCAAATTGAATAAGGCGGAACAAGGATACTCCACAAGCGAAAAAGAATGTTTAGCGTTAATATGGGCAATAAAGAAGTTTCAAATCTATCTGTATGGTAGGACTTTTGTGGTGGAGACGGATCATCAGCCTCTCGTATTCTTATCTCAGGCTAAGCATGAAAACGCAAGATTGCTGAGGTGGTCTTTATTGCTTCAACCTTATCAGTTTAGTATCCAATATATCCCAGGCAAATTGAATGTCGGTGCAGATTTCCTCAGTCGGCACCCCTGTGATCAAAATTAGAGTAGTGGCAGACGTGAGGAGTAATTTTACCTATGTGTATCGCTGGCGTTGGAACTTGCCATAGGCATGTTTTCAAGTGGGGAGATGTGTAGTGAAATTGACAGAGATACAACGGTAAAATACCTCCAAAGTTAACATGTAAGGATAAAAACATAATGCGTAGGCTGCTGATAGTACATGATCGCCCAGACCGCGGGTCATCACCCTCCATAAAAATTGACTTGCTAGACAGGAGGGGAACGGCGGATAAAAAGGAAAAAATATGACTGGAAAGATTGCGTGAGACTGGCAAGGCTAAGGAGACGCAATTGGGGGGGATGGAGGAGAGTAAAAATTCACGTCCCCCAAAGTGACACGAGGTACGGAATGGACGCTTTTGCGATACCAAGCCCTTGATTTGAATTCAGCGGCTAAACGCAGATGTTCGAAATATTACAAAATTTAAAAAGTACTTTTTTCTTAATATTAATGTTAGGAATATAAAAATTAGCTGGCCGGATGGCCCATTCTGAGCAGTGAACTAATATGTTCTTAATTTTACAGACGGATAGATAATATTGAAGATAATGACAAAAGACAGTGTTGTTCACATCAGCGACATGACTGTATTGAATAAAAAGTGTCGCTATTTGCACAAAAAAACACGACTGTAACTGTCTTTTTTTTCTTGTTGAGGTGATCACTGGCCCAAGACAGTATACATGTTGTTAGATGTGTAGTGCGAGCGTATGATGAATTGAGTGTGGGTGCGAATGAAGACGCGAATGTGTTTAGGCTCGTATAGATGTAGATCCTGCAACCCATACTCTCACATGCAGTAATCAAGGATGCTTTGACACTGCAGGCATGTTTCAAGACATTTATTGACGGGAACACACATAGTATCAACAGGAACAGTCAGTGTAACAAGGTCATGCTGACCTGACATCGATAGGTATACATTTGGCATTCAAAAAGGTAAACATCAGAATAGACGTGCATGGTCAATAGCAAAGTTCTTCAATAATGACAGTTCGTAGCGTCGCCCTTGGCGTCTCTGACTAAACGCGTCAGATGCCTTAGTTACTATGACACATAGGTGCAACTTGGCACTCCCTGCCAATTGCACATATCAGGCTGTAGTATAATAGCCGAAAGCACAGGCCTCGTTCTGACGTCGGCCGTGTACTTCTGTTAAATAGGTTATCATCAACCCTGCAGTAATACTTATTGTAGATAGAAGTTCCGCCAATCTGCGGCTCCCACAATATATCTTCGTCACTGGATTTCTGGACAATATAAGACTAACAGTCTTGGATGGCTACCTCGAGCACAAATATATAAGTTCTGAAATGGCGGATCAGTGAGCTGCTGTTCACCCTAGGTAATCCTTTACATGTTCTGCCACCGAAAAGCGTAATAATGCATAAAGGTCGGTATTACCTGGCAAATGAATCCTCAGAACATCACAAGGAATTCTGTCGTCATCCCGACGCACAGAGATTCACTGGGGAAAACTGCCATAGCAGTTACTTCGAAGATTCTCCCCGAAAAACAATGGACTCTTGGTCCCTTCAGAAAAACAGGACCTCCCGGCTTCCCGGAAGTATATCTCACTCCCGCTTAAAAAACCTTCCCATAGGCCTACGCCGAACTGTCAACCTCTGACCCTACAGGTCAAACACAATGAATGAATAAACAAGGGAAGACAACCCCTAATCAACCTGACATCGCAGGTAAAGACACAATTATACTTATGATACAAACATAAGCAAATAACTTGACAGATGACTCCGTCGAAAATGACAGCAACATTACTACCACCCCCCTGTAAAAAAAAAAAATGCAATTTTTTTTTTTTTTTTAATATGTTCATGAGCAAGATAGCACCAGTATCACTTCTGTGCTCATGCAAACAATGAACCTAATATCAGGTACAATAGAAGAGGGTACAAATCATCTCCCAACATAGGAGAAAAATATTTCCTTTAAGCCAAACAAACTAAGGGATACCATTCAAGAAACCTAAGTTGCTGGCAATACTAATCATATATCAAACATTACTAAATAATATAATCATAGCAATATACAAATGTCAATGCTATTTTAGCAACATATCACTGATGGATGGACAAAATGAAATTTGTTAAATTATCTAAACATCATCCAAATACATTTGTATTACAACATATTATGATATTAAGGACAGACCTAAGTCTGAAAATATATCAGGAAAAACTAGGACACAAGATTTAACTGGAATCATGTGGGCATCTAGACAATATGTCCGCCATCACATTATCCGAACCACGGATAGCTCGCACCGTGAAATGGAAAGGCTGAAGAGCAATAGCATAACGAGTAGATCTCGAGCTCTTCAAATCCTTACTTTGCATAGCCGTAAGAGCTTTTTGGTCGGTTTCCATAAAGAAATGCGCGCCCAGAAGGAACCTTTGTAGCTTAAGAATGGACCAAACCATAGCCAACAATTCACGGTCCAAAACCGAGTAATTCCTTTCTGCCGCATTCAGCTTCCTAGAAATATACATTACAGGATGCAGAGTTCCTGAATATTCCTGCATTAGTGCCGCTCCAATGCCAGTGGAAGAGGCATCACTACGAAGGACAAAAGTCTTATCAATCGTCGGTAGTCTTAAGATAGGATGAGATGAGAACAAATTCTTAACCTGATCCAATGAAGATTGGCATTCTTGGGACCAACGCACCATATTAGGAGAACCTTTTTTCAATAACGTTGAAAGTGGTGCCATAATGGAGGACAGATTCTCAATGAATCTTCCATAGAATTGTATCAATCCCAAGAGACTACGCACTTGCTTTTTTGTCTTCGGAACCGAGATATTTAATATCTTTGAAATGTTTTGGTCCTCTGTCTTCAACAGACCATGACCAACTCGATGACCTAGGAAGGAAATTTCACTAAACCCAACAAAAGCTTTAGAGGGTTTAGCAGTCAAACTATGCTCACGTAGAGTAGATAGCAATTCCTTCAGACCCACATAGTGTTCTTCCCAAGTATCGCTGAAAAGACAGATGTCGTCTAAATATGCAATGACATCTGCACGATCTGATAGAATTCGTCGCATCATGCGTACGAAAGTCGCTGGGGCGTTCATAAGCCCGAAAGGCATAAAATTCCATTGAAACAGACCCCTAGGTGTCGAAAAAGCAGTGAGAGGTTTGGCGTGTTCCGTCAATGGGACTTGCCAATAACCTTTCGACAAGTCTAGTTTAGTAAAGAATTTAGCTTTAGAAAGTCTAATAAGTAGATCATCTAATAACGGCATAGGTTCAGCATCGAACTTCGTAACTTGATTTAATTTGCGATAATCAACGCAAAGACGTATGTTATTGTCTTTCTTTCGAACAATAACTATCGACGAAGAATAAGCTGAAGTGGATGGTTCAATTATTTGTAGTTGAATCATTTCATCCAATTCTTTCTCGACTTGTGCTTGAAAATGAATAGGTATTGGGTATGGTCTTACTCTGATCGGATTACGATCAGTAAGTATGATGTCATGTTCTATGACATCTGTGTGTCCAGGAATGTCGGTAAGGACATCCTGATATGATTGTAACGTAGAGGATACTTGACGCTGTTCCTCAAAAGACAAGTTGGAAGAGACTGTAACGTCTCTCCACGATTCCGTTGAAGTAAGTGGAATCGTAGGAAGAGGTAAGTTCACGTCAGAAAAAATAGTTTCCTCATCCTGTATAACAGACAGGGATGAGATGTGACCATGTTGGACTGGAGAGTCGTCCGTCGCCTGGAAAATAGGCTGTAAATAGTCTGGACGTTCAATAAACTCTGTTAGCATATTTATATGGAAGGTTTTATGCCTTCCATCCACATCGACAATATAGTCGACATCAGAAATTTTCGAGACTATAGTGTATGGACCCTTCCAAGAAATGAGAAGTCTATTCTCTCTTGAGGGCAGTAAGACATATGCTTTGTCTCCAGGACAAAGTTGACGTAGGCGTCTTTTCTTATTAGCAAATCGCCTAGCTTTTTCTTTCGCAAATTCGGAAGATGAAGTTGCTAACCTGCACGATTCGATAATCTTTTCTCTAAGAGCTATAACATATTCATATGACGATTGTGTATCATCGTCAATATTATCGGAAGTTATCAAATCGTGTAACAAGGACATTGGCCCGCGCGGTTGCGCGCCAAAGACAAGTTCGAAAGGAGAAAACCCTGTATGCTCGTTGGGAACCTCTCTATAGGCAAAGAGGACTGCAGGTAAAACCCTGTCCCAATCTTCAGGATGATCCTCCGTTATCTTGCCAAGTAAGTTCTTTAGTGTCCTGTTAAGACGTTCTACCAATCCATTGGACATTGGATGATAAATACTACTGAGAGACCTTTTAATGTCTAGCGTAGCCATTACCTGAGACATAACGTCCGAAATTAACTGAGTGCCGTGATCCGACAGTATTTCTCCGGGGAATCCCAGACGAGAAAATACGAGCCAAAGAGCATCAGCGATATCGACAGTTGATATGCTCTTCAGAGGAATAGCCTCTGGCCAACGCGTGCACATGTCCACGCAAGTGAGGATAAATTGGTGTCCTCTGGCTGACTTAATTTTGAACGGACCAATGATGTCTATAGCCATTTTCTGAAACGGCCGAATCGGAATATCTGCAGCCTGAATAGGAGCAGCATGTCTCGGACCCCTAGACTTGACCTCTTGACAAATTTTGCAAGATCGGCAATAAATTCGGATGTCTTTATTCACGAATGGCCAAAAGAATGACGCAAGGACTCTAGTTTTAGTTCTGGAAAAACCCATGTGTCCAGCACACTGAGAATCGTGTGCATGCCGAAGAATTAAGGCTCTCATACACTTAGGCACAAGAATTTGCGAATGCATAGACTTGTCCGAGTGTTGTACCATTCGTACCAATATACCATTCTTCATAGTAATATACGATTTGTGATTCGTATTTTGATTGGGATCCCCTTTCTTTGCAAGAAGGAAGTATTTCTTCAAAGAAGGATCCTCTTCTTGACGTTTAACAAACGAGTCATGGGAAATCACCAAGTGCTCGTCTTGGCTATCAACTTCATTACTATTATCAGATGAAGTTGGGGGATTAAGAGCTTGAGCTCTTGTCATCACTGCATTGACCGTTTGAATGTTTTCTTCTTCCCAACTAGAAATTTGTTGCGGGGTGCATTCCTTAACCCCATGAATACGACCGATTATAAGATCCGCAATAGGATTAGGAAGAAGACATGCATGGACATCTCCTGTGAAGAAAGGTGTGTCAATCCTAATAATAGCAGTAGGATAGCTTTCCATAGTACCACCAAATGTAACACATTTGATTGTTTTTCCAGTGGCACAGCAAGGATCTATCAGAGACTCCTTAACCCCGACGGTAGTACATCCCGAATCGAAAAGTACTGAGACTAGCCTATCATTTATTAGACCTTTATCTAAGATGAGAGATCCTCTCCCATCATGCGCAACTGTAGCAGGTAGAGCAGGAAGAGGGTGACCACAACTTAGCGTAGATACAGTTGATGAGTCAAACAATGTTAAGCATTGGGGGCATTCAGTTGCTCTCCCAAAATCGAAAGCACAACCAGTGATAGCCCTAGAGTTACCACTATCATTTGCTGTATTACAGGCTCCATCAAACTCTTGTTGTGCAGAGTTTGCCTGTTGGTAAGGTCTTTTCTTGTTAAACCTAGGTCTACCTCGATTATCATTTCCCCTGTAATTATTTCGACTATCATTTCCCCTGTAATTATTTCGACTATCATTTCCCCTGTAATTGTGATCATATTGTCTATTGTAATCATCATTCCGGTTTGAATCCCGGTTTCTAAATTCACCATCGTCATTATCTAGACGCCGAGAATGATTACCTCGAAAAATTGAATAGTTATTATTTGGATAGCCTTTGCGAAAGTGTCTCAAATTATTACCACTAAAATTACGAGAACTACCATCTTGTCTCCACTGCATAGACGAAGAACCATCATGTGTTGGATTACTCCGCTTCTGAGTGTAATTTTGATTACTTCCCCTATTCCAATTTTGTTGAGCACCCTGAAATTTTTTTTGAAATTAGGGCCATATGGTGTTGCCGAAGCAGCTGGCAACCCTTCTTTCACTTTAGAATTGCTAACTGTAGCATGGGGATGTGCTGTGGCATACTGACAACAGTATTCCTCCATTTCTTTTAAGTTTTTAGGCTTACGCTCATGAAGGAATGCAAGAAAAGAATCATTAACAGATGACAAAACCTTATCTCGCAATAATAAGTCCATTAGACCTTCATATGTTTTCTCAATCTGAGACAACTCAACCCATCGTGTAAATGTACGACGTATCTTTGTAACAAAATCAGAGAAATCTACTCCATTTTCTGGCAACATTGTCCTAAAACGAAGACGATAGTCTTCTTGTTTTAGTTGATATTTTTTTTAGTAATGCTGCCCTGACAACATCATAATTAGTCCTCTCATGTTCGTCTATTGTCATAAGAGTAGTCACTGTGTCACCTGTAAAAAATGGCATCAGTTGTTCAACATATTTTTCCTTTTTTATGTTATGCGTATCGCACAAAAAATTGGAATCTATCTAGATAATCTGCTACGTCATCCTTTAAAGGATTGAAATGAGGCAATTTAATCCTACTAACAAACTCCCTTGTCGTACTCGAAGTTGTTTGCTGAGCACCCGTACTCGCCAATTTCAATTTCTCTAACTCCAAAGTTGCGAGTTTTTTCATCAAGTTCCATCTTCTGTTTTCTTTCCTCATGTTCCATTTTTCTAATTTCAGCCTCAGCTTTCCTCTCCTCTGCAGCAGCTTGAGCTTTCCTCTCCTCTGCAGCAGCTTCTTTGTCTAATCTTTTTTGTTCAGCTTCTTTGTCTAATCTCTTTTGTTCAGCTTCTTTGTCTAATCTCTTTTGTTCAGCTTCAAATCTCCTTTCCTCAACCTGCATCTGCAATTTCTTTTGTTCAGCTCAGCAGCAATACCAGCTTCTCTTTCTAATCTTTTCTCTTCAGCCTGAGCTTTTTTTTCTTCTGCAGCTAATGCTTTGTCATACTGAGCAACAGCCCATTGTTCCAACTGTTGACCAGTCTTATCAAGGGCTCTCCCTTGTGTAATAAAGTAGTCCAATGTAGACATCTTGTCTACTGAGATCAGTAACTTGCAGAAGCAAATATATTAAATTATCCCACTTTAACACATTAAGTACCGCAAGCCGCTGTCAGCGGCTCATAATATAATCACATTTGGACCGCAAGCCGCTCAGGGCGCCAATCTAATTTAAGTAATAAAATGAATGAAAAATGTACTGAAACACTCTCTGATCTGGTTCGAGATTTTAAGTTGCCACCGGAAAACAAATTCCCAAAGCATGGTTGTTGTAGAACACTGGAAAATTGATATTATGTTCATATTTTTCAGCGTTTTGGGTTAGTTACCAAATCGTGTATAACTGTTTACCGTGGCAACTAGTGATAGGACTACAAAAAATGCGTTGTATCTCGTCTAACGGCTGAATAATGGATAGAAACGTTTTTTTGTTATAGATCTTCTCTTTCACGAGCTTCTTGTGAAAACGGTCTGTGTCATTGTTGAAAATTGTGATAGAATGGGGCTTCCATAATTGTGAAAATATTGCAAGTCCAGCTAGCAACTATTAGAAGTACAACTTTTTGTTTGTATAGTAGAAATCACTGAAATTCATTTATCTTTAAAATGAAGTATAATTCAAATGTTAAAATCTTGTCAAAAATATACTGCAGCTTTCTTTGTGCAATCACAAGGGCTACAAAATGAAAAAAATCAAAAAAAATTTAATTAAAATTCGGAGTAATAATTCACACTAGTTAATGTTTAATGGGAGACAAGTCTGAAATGATAGACTTGTATACTCACTCCACTTCTTTTCACACTCCTAGTCTTGTTTATTATGTACCCAAAAAAATCACCTGAGTACCTGTGGAAAAAAAATTCCCTTATATCCCACTCACTATGGGCACAAGTCTTTTTTATAAAGAACTTGAATATGTATTTCACCTTGTCTCAATCTTTGTAGATAACAAGTCTTTTATCAAAGAACTTGTATAAATATCTTATATAATATTATTTAACAAACTCTATATGAAGAGTCTACCTTATCAATAATATCAAAACATGACCAAGTATGTGTATGTAGACTGTGCATGACAGTAATGTAGTACAACCAAAAAAAAAAAACAAAGACAAAAATACAAAACAATACAAATGGCAACACTGTTTTAACCAAAAATGTGTAGAGAAATACACAAGAAAGGAGAGACCTACAGAATACAAACAAAACAAATCGACAATCAAAACTGAAAAACAGACGAAATATTACAATAACAACGTTAAGTACAATTACATCACAGCTAACATCAATAGCGACCAATTGTCACTAGCAAATTTCCAAATTAAGAAAATTTGCACCTACAGAACGCTTACAGTAAGCCTCGATCAAGTGGCATATTTACCGTAAGACCCACCAACCGCCAAACCCGCAGAAAAATACACTAGGCGGTAGAAGTAACATAAACATATAGCAATCAATTTCAATGTGTTGCAGAACAAGTTCAGTCACAGCTGAAACTAAAATAAATTCCTTGCTCCTTGCGAACACAGAAACGAAATGTCAAACGCGCACTGAACGTCAAATCCACTGTAACATAAAGTGGTATTCACGAACCAAAGTTACTATGACCTTCTCAAATTAGGGCTTGCACATTGAATGTTTACTATTTCCACGTACTGTTTACAGACACTTGACCTCCAACAATGTAGCTTGAATGCTCTGACCTAGAAAAGTCTGTTGTTGAATGAAACGTGTAACAACCAGCAGTACTGTTTACAATAGGAACCCGCCTTCTATGCAGTTATGGTCCACGTAGCAAATGCCTAGTAGTTAACTTCAGTACATGTCTTGTTATGCTTTATGTAGCATTATAATATAAATGCTCGTACTGTTTATTTGGGTCAACCGTTGATGACCTATATCTGTCCTGTTGTAGCCAAAACTTGCAAGTGTAGAATTAGCGCTGTGTGTTACGGCTGTCCCGTGTGTAGCTTAGACCCACAGATCAGAAGTGTAATGTGTACTTGTCCTTCTTGTAACTTTCTCGACAAAACTGGAGACATCATACATGTAACAGCCAACCAGGAATGTAAATTTCTGGATCCATAAATGTCAACAATAATGTCAAATGCTCGCTCTGTTCTTTTTAAACCCACAGATCTGGTCCATCAGAAATGTAAGTTTCTAGGCCACATTGGCGACAAGAAATGTATCATAAGAGACCACGTAACTGGTCCACCAGAAATGTAACTGTCTTTTTTTTCTTGTTGAGGTGATCACTGGCCCAAGACAGTATACATGTTGTTAGATGTGTAGTGCGAGCGTATGATGAATTGAGTGTGGGTGCGAATGAAGACGCGAATGTGTTTAGGCTCGTATAGATGTAGATCCTGCAACCCATACTCTCACATGCAGTAATCAAGGATGCTTTGACACTGCAGGCATGTTTCAAGACATTTATTGACGGGAACACACATAGTATCAACAGGAACAGTCAGTGTAACAAGGTCATGCTGACCTGACATCGATAGGTATACATTTGGCATTCAAAAAGGTAAACATCAGAATAGACGTGCATGGTCAATAGCAAAGTTCTTCAATAATGACAGTTCGTAGCGTCGCCCTTGGCGTCTCTGACTAAACGCGTCAGATGCCTTAGTTACTATGACACATAGGTGCAACTTGGCACTCCCTGCCAATTGCACATATCAGGCTGTAGTATAATAGCCGAAAGCACAGGCCTCGTTCTGACGTCGGCCGTGTACTTCTGTTAAATAGGTTATCATCAACCCTGCAGTAATACTTATTGTAGATAGAAGTTCCGCCAATCTGCGGCTCCCACAATATATCTTCGTCACTGGATTTCTGGACAATATAAGACTAACAGTCTTGGATGGCTACCTCGAGCACAAATATATAAGTTCTGAAATGGCGGATCAGTGAGCTGCTGTTCACCCTAGGTAATCCTTTACATGTTCTGCCACCGAAAAGCGTAATAATGCATAAAGGTCGGTATTACCTGGCAAATGAATCCTCAGAACATCACAAGGAATTCTGTCGTCATCCCGACGCACAGAGATTCACTGGGGAAAACTGCCATAGCAGTTACTTCGAAGATTCTCCCCGAAAAAACAATGGACTCTTGGTCCCTTCAGAAAAACAGGACCTCCCGGCTTCCCGGAAGTATATCTCACTCCCGCTTAAAAAACCTTCCCATAGGCCTACGCCGAACTGTCAACCTCTGACCCTACAGGTCAACACAATGAATGAATAAACAAGGGAAGACAACCCCTAATCAACCTGACATCGCAGGTAAAGACACAATTATACTTATGATACAAACATAAGCAAATAACTTGACAGATGACTCCGTCGAAAATGACAGCAACAACGACCTCGAGACGCAGGTGTTCAAATCTACTTAGTATGGAAGAGAAGGGATATTGTGGTGGCGGTGTCTAAAAATAACTTTTAACGACAAAATTGTGGAGGGGAGAGAAAGGTTGGTTCAAAAATCAAGTACATTTTTGTAAAAACGCAAGTAGAGACGGACAGACTAACAGATAAAAATCCATACTTGACTGAAGCATGACTGAAATGACTTTAGTGTAGGAAATTTGAAATTCAAAAAAAACCTAGGCAGTGATTGGCCACAGACAAGCATATTGTCGGCGCTTAGACGCGGATTTGGGGTCATTCCTCAATAGTTGTTCGATGATAGACACAGTATTTTAAAGTGTGGTGATTTCCAAATGAAAGAAAGTGAAATAAATTCAGGGACGCCATACTATAGCCAGCAGCTCAGCTGAGTTTTGCTAGCATTTCTGTGTTCTTTATTCATAATCTGAGCTGTGAGTTTCAGTCGTCAACAAGGCGGTGTCTATTCAGTTGGTGATTTACTTGAGTGTATCTGTGCAGTACGTTGTGAAAGAGACCACTATTATTGCCCGCCAGCACGGAGAGTTGGGACCACCAGATTTCAGCACCAGAGCTACTTCTTCAAGATGAGTGAGCCTCTGGTCTGCTGGAAGTTCACCAACACCTTTTAATTACTAATACCCCATAAAATTCCTGCAATTTACTGGACACTGTGTAGTCAATATAGACAGGTGTGATGAGGCCACCCCAACAGCACAAACATTAACTATCCTCCCAAGTAGATGACTACTAGAACATTTTAATAAAACTAACTAGTCTAGTACTTATATATGTACACTCTTGCATTTATTATGTAACATTCCATGCATTTCTTTCATAATTTCTAAATCTCTTTTTTTAAAAGTTCTGGTCAACATAAAACTTGATCCAGAACAAAATAAATGTAATATAATTCTATCAAAACTTTTACACACGTGAGTTAGTTCAGTGTATTTTAACATTTGTTAATATTATTAGTCTTCTTAAATATCTGTGGGTGTATTTATAAACTATCACACCACAATACACATCATTACCCTAGACATTTTATGTAGCCACATTCATTACAAAAAAAAAAATTAAGTGTGAGGTCGTAGTGGTAGCAAGAAAGGCCTTCTGACAATTCACAACTACATTTTATCTCAGGAGCCTTCACAGCTGGCCTCATACAGTACATTTAGTAATATCACCATCATACAATACCATCAAACCCACTACACGCTCTCAACATTAGAAAGGGCCCAACCTTATCTTTACGCAGCTAAATGCATTTGAATTTATTTCTGGACAAAAAACAAACAAACAAACAAACAAACAAAAAGAGAAACATTCACGCATGCCCGAATATCGTCTTCCAACTAACTATACTTTGTGTAATTTTAATCTCTTCGGTCTGAGGTCGAGATGGTGATATTGTGACGAAACGACTGAAAATTTGAATTTTCCAATCCGTCCCATTTTTCTTACTCTCCTAATATTTCCCGGTTTCACAGGCTATAGGTACTTTCGTTTTCTTTACATTCTTCTATTTCATGCAGTAGCTCTATTATTCCCCGTTCAGACCTCACCCCGACGCGTGTCGGGTTTTTTATTTTGCTTCTGGCCCTCATTATAAATGCATCGCTCAGTCCGTAGTGGCCCAGCGATCGGCAGCTTAAAATTCATTACAGAAGACACACCTGCGTGCATGTTGTGATATGCCAGACCAGAGGGATGTTTTCGCTCGTAATAGTATTTTTGACCACTAACGAGTAATAGATTCTTTGATACGTGAGCCGCTATCTGAGGCTGGTAGTTGAGCGGCACAACGAGGCAACTCTTCGATAGCCGAGTAACCTCTTTTCATCTTCGTCCAGAGGAGAGATCCTCGCGCTCGTTTGTACCTTTGTAGTGGCCCTTGTTAGCCGTAGTTGCTAACGTTGGCTAGCGGGAGATAATAGTATGTCTTATTCAGGGAAGGTTCATTGTTACGGTATTTTTATAGACGCCGTCTGCTAGAGCGTGCAGTTTGGGGATTGCAGCATTTAATATAATGTAAAGTATTATTAGGCTATTGAACGCTATGACGTGTTAGCGTTGGTAGGTCACGCACCGTGACCAAGAGACGGGACCCTTTCTTGTATGACCGTCGAACTGAGAAGACGTGTCCTTGTATTCTTATAGTGTCGGGCATGGAGTGCCACACAGTTATATTGTATTTAAGTATGGACATGGGTCAGTCCACTGTTACTATGAAAAGAGATAAAATGTTTCAGGTTAGTAATTGACTAAACCTAGGTCGGGATGAATTAACAGTCCTTATTAATTATATTTTGCCAGACGCATAATCTCACTGTCGGTCGTTGGTTTTCACCAACCGCGCGTACATATAGTTATGACGTTCTGACTATAGTAATTCATATTACTGGACAAGGACTGATTTGCAGATAGATCATATACGACGTAGGATCTAAACTTAATATGTATTTTCTTCATGACTACCATGTATGGATTGTTTATGTGTGGAATCGATATATTAAATATGTGGACTCAATGAAGGACTTATCAAGTCAATGAACTTTGGACATTCAACTATCATTATGTTCATAATGTTTACTCACCTTCGCGTAACTTACTAACAACAGCACGATGCAATAAATGAATGAAAAACAAGGAACAGATCGAAGCAATATATGGCCAGATATTAGTAACTGACTTTATTAGTGATATAAGACATGACCTAGTGTTAACAGAAGAAACCAGCCTGCAACATTCATGTCTCTTCGTCTTTTGATATAGGCTCTAAATTAATGTTTATTTTACTCATGGTTACTGTTACCAACAGATTACTAGGGACAATGAAGATAGAGATGTATATATATAGGAAGATATTTATTAGTTTGTATACTTGTTATGTTTGGAAATATTTGGTAATATTTTGAGTCTAAGATTAGAACTCTAGTCAAAGGGCGAATACTCATTTTATGCTTCGAGTGAAAGTAAATATATAGTCGCCCCACTTGAATATAGTTGAAAGGTTAACATTAGCGCATGCCCAATGAGACGATGAGTCGTCGTTGGCGCTTCCGTGATGAT
Source organism: Oreohelix idahoensis (assembly GCA_024509875.1). NCBI lineage: Eukaryota > Metazoa > Mollusca > Gastropoda > Stylommatophora > Oreohelicidae > Oreohelix > Oreohelix idahoensis. The sequence continues at coordinate 353,621 of JAMPIV010001968.1, read as the reverse complement.
GGACGGATCTTGAAGGCTGTCGGACAAATGAGAGTCCGAAGTTTTTCATCATTGTGATTGATTCTGGGGAAGAGAGGAGTTTTCTCTCAGTATACTATGATGGTCGATAACGATCTAGATGTAAATACAGACATTCCACAAAAAGAAGAAATCATCACAGCAATCAAAGGGTTAAAGAACGGTAAAGCTCCGGGCCATGATAACTTAAATGCAGAGCTATTTAAGACAGACCCTGAGCTAGCAGCAGAACTATTAGAACCACTATTTGCACAAGTGTGGAAAACGGGGACAACAGCATCAGAGTGGAACAAAGGAATAATTGTCAAATTGCCCAAGAAGAGAGATCTTTCAGACTGCAATAATTGGAGAGGAATCACTCTTCTCTCAGTTCCCAGCAAAATACTAGGCAGGATAATTATACAGAGAATCTCAAAGGCAGTAGACTACAAACTGAGGAAAGAACAAGCAGGATTTAGAAAGAACAGAAGATGTGTAGACCATATATTCACTCTCAGGAACATTATAGAGCAGTGCTCAGAATGGCAAGGACAGCTTTACATAAATTTTGTTGATTTTGAAAAGGCTTTTGACAGCATACGTAGGGACAGTTTATGGAAAATACTGAGGGCTTATGGAATTCCAAGCTGCATAGTGTCAATCATAAAAAGCCTCTATGCCAACTTTACGTGTAGGTTGGGCAGAGCAACCTAACCTTCGAGGTGAAGACAGGAGTACGACAGGGATGCCCCTTATCAACCACTCTATTTTTAACAGTCATAGACTGGGTGATGCGCCAGACAACAGAGGGCAGTCCAAGAGGAATAAGATGGACTACATTTTCAACATTGGAAGATCTGGAATATGCAGATGACATTGCACTGCTGGCACATTCACATCAACACATCCAGGAAAAAACGGATAGACTCAATAAATTTAGCCAACAGGTGGGCTTGAACATCAATTTAAAGAAGTTTGAGGTCATGACGCTCAATGTGAGCAACACTGAGCCCATATCAGTAAGGAATCAGCAACTGGTACAGACAGATACCTTCACATACCTAGGAAGCATAGTAACACCAGACGGTGGGGCAGGCAAAGACATCAACATCAGAATGAATAAGGCAAGAACAGCCTTCTTTAGCCTAAATAACATCTGGAAGTCCTCCCAATACAGCACAAGCACAAAATTAAGATTATACCAGAGTTGCGTGCTTTCTGTGCTTCTCTATGGTGCGGAATGCTGGAGAGTCACAGAGAAGGAAATGTCAAAATTGTCCTCTTTTCACACAACATGCCTAAGAAAAATTCACCGAATCTTTTGGCCGAATACCATCACCAACCAAGATCTGCTTACTCGTAGCAAGCAAGAGGACATGCATACCATCATAGCTGGCAGACGCTGGAGCTGGGTTGGTCATGTCCTCAGAAGAGACCCCGATGCCATCACAAGAACAGCTATGCTTTGGACCCCTGAAGGAAAGCGAAAGAGAGGCCGACCAAAAACAACTTGGCGGAGGACTGTGGAGGCTGAGATGCAAAGAATGAACCAGAGTTGGGGCACTGTACGAAGGATGGCCACCGACCGTGCAAAGTGGAATCAATTTGTTGTTGCCCTACAAGACGCCACTAGGCGTGATGGCCACTGACTGTTTTGACGGTCGGTGGTTAAGGATCGAAGAAGAAGAAGGTAAAGAAGGAACATTTTCTAAAACTTTACCTAGGCCTAACGACGCCATAGATGTCATATCATATATATATATATTTGATGTATCGTATGTAGACGATTCCTGTACTAGCAGCACTGTGAGTGGACATAAGTAACATTCCTTATGGGTAAGGAAAACCCAAAGACATTAGATGAGCAAATGAACGGAACTTTCATTTATAGGGAAGATATCTTTTGGATGAACGTCGCTTACTTGGACCGGCGCCATTTTGAATCCCACTGTTGGTCTGTTTGAAATGTCAATCGGAGAATGGAGATATCTTATTACCTGATGTATATACCAAGACCTACATTGCATTGAAGTCTACTCTTTGTTATTTGAGATTGTCAACCTTAAAAGAAAGACCCTGTTGAAGCTAAAGCCTAAAAGACTTAGCCTGAAAGACGTAGTCAGCAGAGGGTCTGTAAGGGAGCATTGTGATGACCATTATTATTGTTAACTCAAACTGATGCTACTAGTCAGTGGAGGTATGAGACGATAGACTATCATAACTATATATTTGATCCTATCGTCCGATTATATTTACATGCTAAGAGGTTGCCAAATTGCTGTTGCCACCCATTTGTCAAGTATCCTATGATGTATTGTGTCAACCTGTTCCAATGACTGTCAACCGTGCTGTCAGAGTGTGTATCATTAAACTGTCTGAAACGTCTACAGTAGTTCCAGTTATCATTGACTTCCAGTCGTGAGGGTATGAATGCATTATTACCAACTTGTCAACTCTACAGAACCATTTATGCATTCGCGTATTGACACTCATATTTACGCTCATTGTCAACACTACATCCCTTGTCAGGGCCCCAACAGTCGGTAACCTGACCCATTTCAAGAACATTGTGACTGGACGAGATATAGCACCAAAAACAGTCTTTATCAACGTGGTAGGCCAGCTTTCTGGGTCAACCTCCACAGTGGACATTTTGAGAAGTCAGCTACTGGGACCAGACCGTTTCCTGTGGCCTGTTACGACACACATGAACACCAGCAGTACAACTCTAGAGTCGATGTCAGCATGACCTGTCCTGTCAGCGTATACGGTATCTAGGTCAGCGTTTGTTGACATTTCTAATAGAACAGACAGCGTTACACAGCAGATTTGTTTACAAGAACTAACTGTGTTAGCAAGAAGTGCTATGGAACTGAGAGGTCTTACACGTCAACGGTGGATCTTCTTGTAATCTGCTACATATTGTTGAACTTTGTAATAGTTTAAGACAGAAATATGATTTATTAAAGTGGCAGTTTATTTTGATTGGAAACTGACCCATAATACGGTACTATTATAACTGAGCCTTCTATCTGCAACACATTACATTGCATTTATATGACATATATGTATTTATGTTTAATGTTTACATGTTATAGTGTTGTGTATATGTCTGTGGGCGGTTGGTGAGGTGACTAATATAGGGTATACCAAGTCATATAGGTCCTTGTTGCCTTCATTCTTCATGGGGTTTTCTGAATGACTGCTTGATCGTGCTGATTTCCCGAATATATAAATTTTGATGCAGTAATGTGAGAACTCAACGTAGGCACATCAACAAGTGTCAATACTGTGATAGTCAAACTCGTTACTTGAAAGTTGATACATCATTTATTGACATCACATCATATAGGACAAGACATTTGACGTTGACGGTTAATAAGTAATTCAACATGATGAGATTGGACGTATGTCCTCAATAAAATCCAAATAAATAGTCTCAGAAGAATCCTCAAGCAAATTCTGACTGGGTCTCTGAGTTAATACATCAATAGTTATAAGAGCCATGAAGTAGTTAAGTACAAGGTTATACTCATAATGGTTGACCTTTTCTCAAGGACGGGAGATGCTCATTATACTTGGTAGTGTCTGAGATCCCGATCTTGATTATGTTCTTTGACAAAAATGTCCTCATTAACTATTCATAGACGAACGTAGGTACTGGTTCCTACTAAATAATTCTAGGCATATAAAGTTACTTAGGCATTGATACTTGAATCACCTCTTGGATTAGCCGTGACTGACACAACGGCTTCCCAATAATAGCGAAACATAATACTTTCATCCACTATACGGGGTTAAAATCCAAAGATCATAGGACCGATCTTGGGTTACCAGCTTCTACCATGAAGCTATGACGTTGACTGCCTTTTTGTTGACAACCAGCGCGTTACATAAAAATTCCCCAAAAATGTGCGTTCTCGTGCACCATAAATTTAATATACCAACGTTTCTCAATTGGTGCGTACACTTGTAACAAAGACAGAACCTGAGCCTGTCTATATATGTTAAAGTCTGTTAGGACTTAAAAAGGACGCAACAGATTATCTTACAAATCCCCCTGAAAAAAATTAATTCTATTAATTTGTTTCTTCGTTAATAAACGCGGAGAGGTGAATCAAATTTACATAATCCTGTACTAATAATACACCCCCACTAGATAGACTAATGACAAAGAGGATGTAGAATGAAATTCAACATCAATAAATAACAGGAGTAATAAACAAAATTTCAACCACAATCCATTAATTTGGACTACTTGTGGTACCAAAGAGAAATTAAAGTATGAAGGATGATGAACTAAAACACTGAGGATGTGAAACTATCAAAACAAAAAAAATCAACAAGTGAATTTTAAAGGATGAAGATGAAATGACATAATAGATGAGAAGTGAATTCATAAACAACCAAAAAAAGATTGCAAATGAAACATGTAAAGAGAACAAGGCAATTAACACACAACGCGAAGTGATCAAGACACTTATCAGTTTCTAAAATTAATCAGAGACACTACTTAACTATGAGTGCAAAATAATACACTAAAAGTGGTGGTTTCTAGTTCTACGAACTATTATACAAACTAATAATAATAAACACTGTAAAAATATGCAACTAATGAAGTGATCTTAATTGCTGATAAGTAATCAAAATTGTTCATGTCTTAAAATTGTTACCAATTCCAGTTATTATTATCTATAATAATATTAAGAAAATCCATATCATCTCTGAAAATAGTTCATAATCTAAGAAGTTCCGTTTTATTAACATCTAAATACATTGAAATGTTATTTTACGAGTAATCCTGGAAGTTATCATCTTCCACTTTGAACAGCATGTATCTATCATCTTAAAAGGATGATAATATATCTTCACAATGTCACGTTCAGAAGAGAATGTAGTTCATTTAACGAAAGTCATTTTCCTTATGTCAATGTTATTGACACAACACTGTTATTGGTTTACAATACGAACAGTCTGAATAATCAATATTCATCAGTAATACAGTGGGAATAAAACTGAAGTGTAGACGTTGCATAAATCATCAAAGTTAATTGCGTATAACGTTACAATTGCACGACTGTCGATGTAGAAGATCCAATCTCTGTAGGGCGTATTTGCTCGCTTGGATCGCTTGGACACCTGGATAAACAGTCAGCTAACACATTTTGCGAACCTGGTATGGAACGTATAGTAAAACTATACGGTTGCAACGTTATCGCATATCTGGTAGATTTCGCAGACTTCACGTCTTTGGTGTTGAGAGCAGTGAGTGCTTTTTGATCAGACTCAACAATAAAATGAGATCCTAACAAGTATCTCTCAAGTTTGGTGATTGACCAAACTAACGCCAGGAGCTCCTTATCCAGAACCGAGTATTTTTGTTCAGTTGCTGTTAACTTTCTTGAAACATACATTACAGGATGCAAGGTGCCACAGTATTCTTGAAGTAGCACGCTTCCTATACCATAATTAGACGCGTCACTGCGAAGTGTAAAAGGGAGTTTTGGATTAGGTAGCATCAATACTGGAGGTGTGGAAAAAAAATTCTTGATAGAATCTAACGCAATTTGATGTTCATTCGACCACCGAATCACGTTAGCTGTGCCCTTCCTCAACAAATAAGAGAAAGGAGCAGTAATGGTCGATAAATGAGGAATAAATTTACCGTAAAATTGTATTAGACCCAACAAAGAACGTACTTGTTTTTTTTTTTGTTTTCGGAGCTGTAATGTTCAGGATTTTTGTGACGTTACTGTCCTCAGTATATAATTTGCCATGACCAATACGGTGGCCTAAAAACGATATGTCGTGAAAACCCACGAATGCCTTGGATGGCGTAGCTGTTAGATTAAATGACCGTAACGTGGACAGTAATGTGTTCAATCCCTGAACATGTTCTTCCCATGAGTTGCTAAAAAGACAAATGTCATCGATGTATGCAATGACATCGGGACGATGAGACAGTATGTGACGCATCATACGCACGAAAGTGGCAGGAGCGTTCACTAACCCAAATGGCATAAAATTCCATTGGAATAGGCCCCGAGGTGTCGAGAAAGCAGTAAGTGGCTTTGCATTTTCTGTCAATGGAACTTGCCAATATCCTTTTGACAGGTCAAATTTTGAAAAGAAAGTAGAGTCAGACAGTTTAACTAATAATTCTTCTAATAAAGGTAATGGTTCTGCGTCGAATTGTGTAACTTTATTTAATTTTCTATAGTCTACACAAAGACGGATCTTGTTACCCTTTATTCTGATGATCACCATAGAAGAAGAGTATGGTGACGTTGAAGGTTCAATTATTTTTAATTGAAGCATTTCATCCAACTCCTTATCAACCTGAGCACGAAAGTGTAAAGGGATAGGGTATGGACGAACTCGGTGGGTGTGTCGTCAGTCAATAGAATGTCATGTTTAATAACTGACGTACGACCTGGGATGTCAGTGAGGACATCTTGATAAGATTTTAGAAGTGAGGAAACTTGTTGGTTTTGATCAGCCGAAAGATCAGAAGAAATAGAAACATCACTCCAACTTTCAGTCGGATGGAGTGGTACCACCGGTATAGTTAATGGTACGTCTAGAAAAGAAGACTCTTCTTCTTGAATGACAGCTAAAGTGGTATAGTGATGAATAGGAGGTGTAGGATCGTCAGTTGATTGGAATACTGACTGAAGGTAGTCAGGACGTGTATGGTATTCCTTTAACATATTAATGTGAAAGGTTTTGTGTTTACCCTTTACATCGACAATATAGTCGACATCCGAAATTCTAGATATTATTCTAAAAGGACCACTCCAGGTAATGAGTAGACGATTATTTTTCGAAGGCAGTGTAACAAGTTGATCCTTTGAAAGGGCAGTAATTCGGAATATGTTTTTGGGCAAAGTAGATTATGAGTTACAATACTTGTATACCTGATTAAGCTGAGGTTTGTTTAACGTTATAATAGAAACATATCCTTTTTATTTTGAGTGACAGAGTACAGGAAAGCGTGCGAACGCTTTTATCTCAAATGCTGAGATGTATTTATTCTGTACTGTTTTTTGAGCTGTGTTCAAAAACAGCGGAGTCTCGTTTTGGGTTTTTTGGCGGGACTAGAGTGTGTGATCCCGGAGAGGAGAAGAGGGATTCGGAGCGTTGGACCGGGAGTGGTCAACGCTGTCTGTGTGTGTTTTTCGAGGATGTATGCCTACGTAGTGCTTTGAATAATGTCGACTTAATGTTTTTGCTGTGTGGATAGGCCATATTAAGTATTTGTGAAGCTTTGAGGAAGCTATTATGAGTCGTGAGGACTTTAGGCCATAATTTATGTGAACTGCTGGGTGCAGTATTATAAGTCTAGCGCAGAGATGAGTCGTGAGGACTTTAGGCCATTATTTATGTGAACTGCTGGGTGCAGTATTATAAGTGAGTCGTGAGGACTTTAGGCCATTATTTATGTGAACTGCTGGGTGCAGTATTATAAGTGAGTCGTGAGGACTTTAGGCCATAATTTATGTGAACTGCTGGGTGCAGTATTATAAGTGAGTCATGAGGACTTTAGGCCATAATTTATGTGAACTGCTGGGTGCAGTATTATAGTGCAGTATTATAAGTCTAGCGCAGAGATGAGTCGTGAGGACTTTAGGCCATTATTTATGTGAACTGCTGGGTGCAGTATTATAAGTGAGTCGTGAGGACTTTAGGCCATTATTTATGTGAACTGCTGGGTGCAGTATTATAAGTGAGTCATGAGGACTTTAGGCCATAATTTATGTGAACTGCTGGGTGCAGTATTATAGCGCAGTGTTATAGCGCAGAGATGAGTCGTGAGGACATTAGGCCTTGATATAGATCTGCTGATGAATGTTGAAGAGTATTGTATTGCAATGACTTGTAATGTGACTGTGTGTATATCAATGTAAACGTGATCGTGCTGTGACTTAATAAATCGACATTTAAATTACACCAGATGTTTACGGCCATCCATGACTATTATTTACGTACCTGTGTTGTGAGTGACTGTTCTACCACACACTCACTAATACATACCTAACACAGATACGACGGCACGCCTACGCCACCCATACACCGTTAATATTCATCATCGGTAACAGTGGTGGCCAGTGTGGCTCCTAAAATCAATCACGTGTTTACTGTTGCAGATTCTGATAAACTTGTAACAGGGAATAAACATAGTACTATATTTTCCAGGAATGAAACCCACTATGGGCAGGAAAATAAACATTCTAAGGGTTCAGTTACTTGTCAAACTCAGCACAGCCAGTTTGACGGGATTGGTAAACATATTCCCAGAGGTGAAAAGAAGAACATTGATAGTAAGAGATATAATCACAAGATTAGACAGTACCAAGGGAGTTTATCAAGTGGTAATTTTGATTCTCCAAGGAATTGTAAACAATTTAGCGGATTTCAACATTTTGATCCGAAGAATTCTGTAAGTTATAGTAGAAATAACTGTAAGAAAAACTATCAATCTGGTAATGATTTTGCTACTAGAAAGCAAGTCTTGTCTAGTGGACATTTTTGTCAAAGAAGATATGTTAACAACAACAATGCTAACTTGGGTTATAGACATAACATTTGTCATAATAGAGGAATTGACATGAATATAAAGAGAGATAATAGCTCTTCACATGTTTCTCTACATAACTTGACTCAGCAAAAGTCTAGAGTCATTGTTGGTAAACAAAGCAACTGTAGGAATAAATATTTTCATCATGTAACAAATAATAAGCGCAAGTATGCTAACTTTGCTCAACATGAGCCCATAGTCAGTTGTAATAGAGGTAAGCAAGGTGGCAATAACAGCGGTGTTTCAAATTCTATTGTTGATGGTGTTATTGATTACGAGATGATGTCTCGGTGTTGTAAATATAACACTTTGTTTCAGCCTACGGCAGTAATGTCTTCTGTGATGTCTAGAGATTGTAAAAGAAGAGCTGAGGGCATTTTGAAACGACCATTACTTTACAAGGACCAAAATAATGGGTAATTGTAATTTGACTTCTACGTTTTTTCTCATTAGATTTCACCATTCATTAAAATGGAAATTTTCATTCATATATTTTGACAGAAGCGACTTTACGATAACAGTCAAGGCTCCTGTGACATATTAACTGTGAGAAAAGGAGGTCAATTTTGGGTCATTGTGTGCGTTCAAGCGTAACTTTTTCAGCGTCTCATTAAACATCGGATGTTTTACTTGCTCAGGGTCAAGAAATGTTGACAGGAAAGGGAAGCTATAGATTTACATCTGATTTTTTTATTTATTAAAACAGTAAATATTTTTTGTATTTGTTACTATAATAAATGATATGTTCTTGTTTTGCAATAACATGTAATTTCGTTTGAAATATTTAATGCATTATTTGATTGCCATGATTTTGTGTTTCTATTGTTAGTTATATTCCACTGTTGAACTTGCAGTTGTTTGTTTTGGTTTGTTGTTTTTGTAGCAGTTTTGTTAGGATAACTTTTTGTACATGTTGAGTTTGCCAGCCCTATGCACAAAACTCATTAGTTGTAATGGTGCAATAATTACTTTTAGATAATTCATGAGCACTTGAATTTTTTCTCATGTGTTTTATGTGATGTATATTTTTTGAAAAAAAAAAAAAAAAAACTTACATTTGTTAATGTGTGTCTGTTTAGAGATAGATTGTTCATACGTCCTTCATTTTCTTGAAGTCGATTTCTTTGTTAGTTTATTCATTATAGCTTTGAATTGGTTGTAAATGTAATACTATTTTTATGCAACTTAGTGATACGAAACTTTTTTGTATTTTTTTTTGAAAATGTATTTTTTGAACGTTGTAATATTTTTTCTGCGCCAATGCTAGTCTGTATATTATGGTTAGTAATGTGTAGTGTCATTAGTTCCTTGAAATTGTTTTTTAATGTTTGATGTATTTTTCTGTATTTAGCGCGTGACTTTGAGTCAGTGCAAACCTTTTGATAGCGTTTTATTTTTGTTTCTGTGATATCTTGTATAATTTATTATTAGTTATGCATAAGTTTTATAATTTGGCTAAATTACTTACTATTCTTTTTGTCATAAGTTTTTACTTTGTGTTGTTAGTATAGATATACTTTGGTATTTTGTTTTGTAATTTTTGATTATGATTGTATTAAGTTAGACAATATGATGTTTAATTTAGATAGTTATAACGTATTGTTACTACTTTTTCTACATGTGCATCTTTACTTTTTATCTGTTTTTGTTGACTGTTCGTCATCCCTTTACATCTTTTCTGTTGTCTTTTCAGCATGATCTGATATGTTGTTTATACTTCCGTGTTTCATCTTTGTCTCACTTTATGCTTCGTGTATACTTTTTTCTGTTACGCTACTTAGACTTTCATTCTTTGTATTGTTCAAGTAATGATGTAACTTTAGATCAGAGATAGTTGTATTTGCTTTACATGATTTGACATTGTGATATTATTTGTTGTTTTTCATATGATGATTTCATATTTTACTTCTTTTCGAATTATACTTTGTTTGCTTGATATTATCATTTCTATTACTATTGTTTGTTGCTTGTTTGAGCATTATTGTATATGCTTAACTTAGTTCTGTAATAGATTAATTTTGAGATACTTAGCTTGGTTTTCTAATAGATTAATTTTAGTAATCATACGTTGGATGACTGTTATTTACTTTACATTTACTGCTAATATTTTGTAGATATACTATTTCTGACTTATCATAAGATGAATTTTGTAAAACATATGTTAGAACTCCATTATCTTTTAAATTTTTTCGTTTTGGGAGTTAATTTTCAAAAAAAATGATAGAATCATTTTTTTTTCTCCTGGGTGTGTGGGAAACTGTAACAAGTTGATCCTTTGAAATGGCAGTAATTCGGAATATGTTTTTGGGCAAAGTAGATTATGAGTTACAATACTTGTATACCTGATTAAGCTGAGGTTTGTTTAACGTTATAATAGAAACATATCCTTTTTATTTTGAGTGACAGAGTACAGGAAAGCGTGCGAACGCTTTTATCTCAAATGCTGAGATGTATTTATTCTGTACTGTTTTTGAGCTGTGTTCAAAAACAGCGGAGTCTCGTTTTGGGTTTTTTGGCGGGACTAGAGTGTGTGATCCCGGAGAGGAGAAGAGGGATTCGGAGCGTTGGACCGGGAGTGGTCAACGCTGTCTGTGTGTGTGTTTTTTTCGAGGATGTATGCCTACGTAGTGCTTTGAATAATGTCGACTTAATGTTTTTGCTGTGTGGATAGGCCATATTAAGTATTTGTGAAGCTTTGAGGAAGCTATTATGAGTCGTGAGGACTTTAGGCCATAATTTATGTGAACTGCTGGGTGCAGTATTATAAGTCTAGCGCAGAGATGAGTCGTGAGGACTTTAGGCCATTATTTATGTGAACTGCTGGGTGCAGTATTATAAGTGAGTCGTGAGGACTTTAGGCCATTATTTATGTGAACTGCTGGGTGCAGTATTATAAGTGAGTCGTGAGGACTTTAGGCCATAATTTATGTGAACTGCTGGGTGCAGTATTATAAGTGAGTCATGAGGACTTTAGGCCATAATTTATGTGAACTGCTGGGTGCAGTATTATAGTGCAGTATTATAAGTCTAGCGCAGAGATGAGTCGTGAGGACTTTAGGCCATTATTTATGTGAACTGCTGGGTGCAGTATTATAAGTGAGTCATGAGGACTTTAGGCCATTATTTATGTGAACTGCTGGGTGCAGTATTATAAGTGAGTCATGAGGACTTTAGGCCATAATTTATGTGAACTGCTGGGTGCAGTATTATAGCGCAGTGCTATAGCGCAGAGATGAGTCGTGAGGACTTTAGGCCTTGATATAGATCTGCTGATGAATGTTGAAGAGTATTGTATTGCAATGACTTGTAATGTGACTGTGTGTATATCAATGTAAACGTGATCGTGCTGTGACTTAATAAATCGACATTTAAATTACACCAGATGTTTACGGCCATCCATGACTATTATTTACGTACCTGTGTTGTGAGTGACTGTTCTACCACACACTCACTAATACATACCTAACACAGATACGACGGCACGCCTACGCCACCCATACACCGTTAATATTCATCATCGGTAACAGGCAGTAATACATATGCCTCATCACCCGGGATAAGCTGACGAAGACGTCTATATTTGTTTGCAAAAAGTCTAGCTTTTTCTTTTGCATGTTCAGATGCTGCGGTAGCTAACCTACATGCATCTATGATCCTTTTCCTCAAAGAGATCACATACTCATAAGAGGATTGAGTCTCCTCTTCGATATTCTCCTCAATAAGTAAGTCGTGGAGTAGCGACATTGGTCCACGAGGTTGGATGCCGAAGACTAACTGATACGGAGAGAAACCGGTTGCTTCGTTTTGCACCTCGCGATATGCAAAGAGGGCAGAAGGAAGGACTCTGTCCCAATCCTGATGATGATCTTGCGTAATCTTACCCAGTAACTGTTTGAGTGTCCTATTCTTACGCTCAACCAACCCATTGGACATAGGGTGATAGATAGAACTAAGTGATCTATCGATGCCTAACAATTTCATCACTTGAGACATAGCCTCAGATACAAACTGAACACCATGGTCAGATAAGATCTTACGCGGAAAACCTAAGAGCGAAAAGATAAACCTTAAAGCCTCTGCAACGCTGGCAGATGAAGTATTTTTCAGAGGTATGGCCTCAGGCCAACGAGTATACATATTAATACAAGTGAGGATATGTGTATGTCCTATTGCAGAAGGTTGTATAGGACCAACAATATCAATAGCCATTGTCTCAAATGGACGAATCGGAATGTCCGCAGCCTGGATTGGAGCTGCATGGTATGGACCCCGAACTTTGACTTCTTGACATGTCGTACAAGAACGGCAGTAGATATTGACATCTCTGTGAACGCCTGGCCAATAGAATGCAGATAACACTCTAGATTTGGTTCGTGAAAAACCCATATGGCCTGCGCATTGAGAGTCGTGTGCGTGACGCAATATACGAGCTCTCATAGAAAGAGGTACTAAATTCTGAGACCGTAATGAAGAATCAGTATCTTGTATAAGTCTAACCAATATCCCATTCTTGAGTACAAAATTATGTCTAGATTTTGCATTTGTTTTGGTAGTCTTGTTATTATTAGCTAGCTTAAAAAATCTGGTCAATGAATCATCATTTTTCTGAAATGTTATAAACGACTCCCGTGAAATAGGAGTGTCAACATCACAAGTAGTATGAACTGTAGGTTCATCAGGTGTATCATGCGACATATTAATAGCTTGCGCTCTGGTAACTACTGCATTTGCAGCCTGAATATGTCGCTCTTCCCATTCAGCAATTTGCTGTGGTGTACACTCTGTTATACCATGTATGCGACCTAGTATGACATCACAAATTGGATTTGGAAGAAGACAGGCGTGGATCTTTCCTGAAAAAAAATGGTGTATGTAAATTAATTATGGCTGTAGGGAATGTTTCCAGAGTGCCGCCAAAAGTAACGCACTTCACAACCCTGCCCGTGGCGCAACTTGGGTTGATCAGCGAAGTTCGTACGCCAACAGTGGAACAGCCTGAGTCAAATAAAAGAGAGCATGGAATGGCATTGACATATCCTCTGTTAAACTTGAGAGAGCCCTGTCCCTGGTGTACTGACGCAGAAGTGGCCGTGCAGACCGCAGGTAGACTAGGCAAAATATGTCCGCAACGCAGCGTCGTGATCGCCTTGGGCTGGAAAAGAGTCGAGCATTCGGGACAATCTTTCACCTGGTTACAATCAAGAGAACAAGACATAGCATTATGAGTTTCAGCTCGTTTACCCTGTTCATTGTTATCCTGATTATCACTTAAAGCGACATTTGAATGTCTACGTGTATTGCTCGAAGATCTATCTCTTCGTCGCGATCGATTCTGATTATTGGCATTAAAATTGCTACAATTGTCATTTCTGCTTGCGTTAAAATCTGGATGAGTACGCCAATTATTATAATTAACGTTATGATGTTGGTTAAATGATTTATTCCAAGAACCTTGTCTATTTTGTGGAACTTGAGATTTTGATCGCCAGTGTTGTTTATTATAATTTCCTTGATTATATTTAAAATTATTGTTACCAAAATCTCGCAATCTATGAGCTTGGTTCCAAGAAACATTAAATGGAGCAGATTGTTGAAATTGCTTCCCCTTATAAAAGTTACCATTGTTAAAATTGTCATTAATACCCTTATTAAATGATCTGTCGCTGCTTAATGAACGGTGTCGTGGAAAGTTATTCTGATGCATAGCAAATGCGACTGGCAATTCATCCTTAATCGGAGAACTGCTAATTTCCATATTCGGATGTGCTGTGCAATATTGAATACAGCTTTGCTGCATGTCATTAATGTTAGAATGATTACGTTCATGCAAAAAAGCAAGAAACGATGGGTTTACCGAGGACAAGACTTTATCGCGTAGCAATAAATCTCTTAGTGCGTCACAAGTTTTATCAGTTTTGGATAGTTCAATCCATCTGTCCAATGTAAGACTTATATGTGTAATGAAATAGCTAAAATGCTTTCCTCTTTGTGGCAACGTAGATTTAAATTTCAAACGATATTCGTTTGATGTCATTTGATATTTAGTAAGTAACGCAGTTTTGAGAGCTTCATAATTATTTTTATCAGTAGCAGTTGCCATATGATATACTGACACAGCTTCGCCCGTAAGTAGTTCAGATAATTTTACACAATACTGTGCTTTATCAACTTTATAGGCTTCACATGTTGCTTCGAACCTATGTAGGTAATGAATCACATCGTCTGATGGAGGGTTAAATTTTGGTAATATTAAATGAAAATTTTTTATATTTCCGTGTTTGGATGAAGTTTGACCCTCATGAGTTGTCTGAGCATTAGCTTCATGAGCTAATCTAAATTGTTCACATTCCATTTCCTTCATTTTTTGTTCATGTTGAATCTGAAGTTGATATTTTCTTGTATTTTCTTCAGCTATTAATCTCCTTTCTTCCATTTCCTTTTGCTTACCTTCCATTTCCTTTTGCTTACCTTCCATGTCAATTCTAAGTTGTCTTTCTTTTTCCGCAGCTTCAAATATCCTTTTCTTCTCGTTTTCTGCAGCCTCAAATTTCTTTTTTTTTCTCGTTTTCTTCAGCCTCAATCCTTTTCTGTTCTGCCTCAAATTTCATTTTTTTCTCGTTTTCTTCAGCCTCAACCCTTTTATGATCTGCCTCTATCTGAAGTTTTTCTAGTCTTAAAGTTTCTAACTTTCTCTGTTCAGCTTCTATCTCTTGAACTTTTCTATATTCCGCCATAGCGAATACTTTTACCTCCTCAGGAGTCATCTGAAGGGCTTTTGCTTGTTTAATAAAGTAATCTAGTGAATACATTATGATCACTAAGTAATTACTATACTTCTTCTTCGTAAATATTAATTAATGTCCAATAATTTTTTCTTATCACTCCAAGAAGTGTTACTCGTTCATGTCCAAGAACGGTACATAATATCATATGATTTTTTTAAAATATATTATTAATCAATAAAATAATTTATGCAATGAAATGTTATGATAAGACAGAAGTAATAGACAATTACTACAATAGTGACAAGACAAGATAATTAAAGACGAATGAATACGATCGCAGAAATCAACGAAATTAAAATGAGAAAATAAAATAGACTCTTGCAAAGAATTGCAATGATGACCGCGATAAACAAAAGACAATACAATTGACAACACAGTGTAAAAACATAGGTTTGTAAAAAACTGAACGATAGCAAGGTAAAGAAGGACGAATGTTACAAACAAAATACATTATCAAACTGAGGTACGGATAAAAATAACCACGAAAACTACAATAAAAACTTGACGAAACAGCTAAACAGATACTATTATAAGAGACAAGTAGCGATCAGAACTACAGCAAGGTTTCTAGCCTTGAACCGGAATTATCGCTCAGTTGAAACTTACAAACTAAATCCTATAGAACGTCTGACAAGAGCCCGAATTAGCTTCGAGATGAACCTCGTTTGTCAGATCGACCTCCCTACCGCCCACGAAGAACACAGAACATAGAACATGCAACATGAATAAGATTAACGTGGACATATTTAAAGAGCGGCTCAGCTAACGTAAAACGGTGAAATAAACATACAGCGGTGTTACTTATCTTTAACCGAGAAAAAATATTCCTCGCATCCGGAACTGCATGTTTGAGCCATCTAATTGAAGTAATGTAATGCCAGAGTCCAATGTTGAAACTTGAACGTGGAAGTCCCTGGGTTGTCCTTGACCTACGATGACCGTTAAAATTACTTCAAAGTCCAGGATGTTGTCGCCTTGAAAGACAGCATTCTTCTTTTCAACCGAGTTTGAAATGAGTTCGATTCCGTTACTGAAAACTGGATATTTTCAGAGCACACTGCGCCGCCACATTGTTGCCTTCTTTCTTCATGGGGTTTTCTGAATGACTGCTTGATCGTGCTGATTTCGCGAATATATATAAATTTTGATGCAGTAATGTGAGAACTCAACGTAGGCACATCAACAAGTGTCAATACTGTGATAGTCAAACTCGTTACTTGAAAGTTGATACATCATTTATTGACATCACATCATATAGGACAAGACATTTGACGTTGACGGTTAATAAGTAATTCAACATGATGAGATTGGACGTATGTCCTCAATAAAATCCAAATAAATAGTCTCAGAAGAATCCTCAAGCAAATTCTGACTGGGTCTCTGAGTTAATACATCAATAGTTATAAGAGCCATGAAGTAGTTAAGTACAAGGTTATACTCATAACGGTTGACCTTTTCTCAAGGACGGGAGATGCTCGTAGTATCTAAGATCCCGATCTTGATTATGTTCTTTGACAAAAATGTCCTCATTAACTATTCATAGACGAACGTAGGTACTGGTTCCTACCAAATCATTCTAGGCATATAAAGTTACTTAGGCATTGATACTTGAATCACCTCTTGGATTAGCCGTGACTGACACAACGGCTTCCCAATAATATCGATACAACGAAAATCCACGGTATTTACCGACAATCCCTCTATTAAGCATATACAGGTATATAGAAATATATCTTCAGCTGTGAATCCATTTCGGTACAGGCTAGTTACCTGTCATCGACTAGATACTCACGGCTTCGTAGAACAAACATTATTATTATAATAGTTACATATTTGATTCTTCCAACGAATCGACACTTACGTGGACGACTACCGGCTACGACTGCTCAATCCGCAGGGCCGGGTCTAAACATAATACTTTCATCCACTATACGGGGTTAAAATCCAAAGATCATAGGACCGATCTTGGGTTACCAGCTTCTACCATGAAGCTATGACGTTGACTGCCTTTTTGTTGACAACCAGCGCGTTACATAAAAATTCCCCAAAAATGTGCGTTCTCGTGCACCATAAATTTAATATACCAACGTTTCTCAATTGGTGCGTACACTTGTAGCAAAGACATAACCTGAGCCTGTCTATATATGTTAAAGTCTGTTGGGACTTAAAAAGGACGCAACAGTCCTATATTAGTGTTCTGTAGGGAGCAATTTTCTTAATTGAAAATTTGCTAGCGACAATTTGTTGCTATTTCTGTTAGTTGTGAAGACGCGTTTTTTCTTCGTCGTTTTTGTGATATTTTCCTGTTCTTTAGTTTTGTTTTGATTTGTGTGTATTTGTTGGTCTCATCTTTCCTGTCTTTTAGTTCTATACAACTTTACATTTATACACTGTGGCGTTATTTGTTTTGTTTATTACGGCGCAGATATCATCACAGGCTCTGTGATTATTTTCTTCTGTTTTGCTATTTAACTTATTTGATTTCTGCGAATGTTTTCGTATTGTCTTTCTTGATTGTCTTTTGTTTATGTTGTTGGTTGACATATACCATAAAATATACTTGATCATACACTACTAGCTGTGTAGTGAACTTATGAGAAAGAATCAACTGATGATTAATTGCTGTTATTAGAGGTACACAGTTGATTATACAAGACCTTATTTAAAGGCTTGTTTCCCACAGAGATTGGGATAAAGGGAGCTGATTATTCCATTTATTTAGAGATAGATTTCATTATTGCTATTTCAGGTATCTAGTCACATATTGGTATACATTATGTCGACTTTAGATTACTTCATTGAGTTAGGGAAATCCCTAGGCAAGACTGGAGATAAGTTGGAGGAGTATGCTACCAGTCAATATGAAAAAGCACAAAAATTGGAAATTGATAAACTGAAAGCTGAATAGAAAAAACAAAAAAGTGAGGATTGAAAATTGGAATTAGAATTTGAACAAAAGAAATTGCAGATGCAGGTTGAGGAAAAGAGATTCCAAATGGAAATGGAAAAACAAAATAGAGAAGCTGAACAAAAGAGATTAGAAATAGAAGCTGAGGCTGAACAAAAGAGATTAGAAAGAGAAGCTGAGGCTGAACAAAAGAGATTAGATAGAGAAGCTGAAGTCGAGGAGAGAAAAGCAAAAAGGGAACATGAAGAAAAACTGTTAGCATTTGAATTGGAAAAATTAAAATTGACAAATATGGGTATTGCTAATCAGTCAAATGGTAATAGTGGTAAACCCTTTACTTACAAGGTCAAGGTACCAGCATTCAATCCTTCCAGTGGTGACATAACATTCTGGCTGGATAGATTTGAACGCTCTTGTCGATCTCATAATGTGGATAAATCACAATATGCTAACCAGTTATCAGAAAATTTGAAAGGTGATTCTCTGACTAGTTTAAGTTTGGTTGAAGAGACTGACAAGGATAATTATGATGTTATTAGGGCAGCTTTATTGAGAAAATATCAATTAACAGAGGAAGGTTACCGTACTTTGTTTAAGAAAATGGTACCTGAATCAGGGGTAGAATTCTCAGAATTCATTGCAAGGACACGTCTTACATTTAATCGTTGGATTGAGCTGTCCAAAACAGGAAAGACATATGAAGCCCTTATGGACTTGTTGCTCAGAGACAAAATTATGTCAAGTGTAAATAAACCATTTCTTGAATTCCTACATGAGCGTAAACCCAAGACACTAAAAGAAATGGAAGAATATTGTACCCAATACGTCACGGCACATCCGGACGTAGCATTTAGCAATGCTAAGGTTAAGGAAAGTATGCCAGTTGCTTCAGCAACACCATACAACCCTAATTATTCACACAAATTTCAGGGACCACAAAACAGGTTTGATAAAAAGGGTAACCATAATAGTTATCAAAACCAAGGTAACCAATCAATTTAGGGTTCTTCTGCGAAGAACTGGAGACGAGCCGACAGCCCTCGATACAGAGGTGGTCATAATTATAAGAATTTCCGAAGAGGAAGTCATTATAGAAACTATCCAAGTTATCCATCATGGAGACAACAAGATCATAATTATAGAGATACTCATTATAATGAATATGATAATGGTAACCATGAGAACTATGACTCAAACCCAAATAGGGGTTACAATAGAGGAAATAATAATGATTACAGAGGCGATAATAATCGAGGTAGATCACAATACACCCGTGTGTTGCCGGGGCCCGAAAGGGGAGCAAAGAATAGTAACACTGCACCCTACCACGCATGTCGTAAAAAGCGACTAAGGAGGGTTGGGCATGGGGCGGCTGTTTACCCCATCCCGTAAAAAACTTCGCACAGTGGGCTGATCACCTGCTTGCCAACCAATCTGATTACGGAAACAACGATAGATTGTTTGGTCTGTTTTTGTTCCACAAAGACGCCACTAGGCGTGGTGGAAACAGCAATAGATTGATCAATTTGTTGTTGCCCTAAGACGCCACTAGGCGTACTGGCCACATACTGCTTTGCCGGTTGGTGGCTAAGGATGAAGGAAGAAGAAGATCACAATACAAAAAACATAAACCATATTATCAGGGAAACTCTGCACAACAAGAGTCACATGAAGCCTATAGGCAGACTAAAGATAATAATGACGCTAATAATATGGCATGTTCCGCTTTTGATTTTGGGAGAGCATCTCAGTGCCCCCAATGCAAAACATTATTTGTATAAACTACGGTGTCCACTTTAAGTTGTGGCCATCCTCTTCCCGCTCTTCCTGCGTCAGACGCGCATGATGGAAGAGCTTCTCTTGTCTTACATAAAGGTTTAGTAAATGACAATCCAGTCTCAGTTCTGTTTGATTCTGGTTGCACCACAATTGGTGTTAGGCAATCACTTGTAGATCCTTCTCGTGCCACCGGAAAAGTAGTCAAAAGTGTAACATTTGGCGGCACCTTAGAGAAATACTCTACTGCTATCATTAAGATTGCTACTCCTTTCTTTACAGGAGATGTACACGCATGTCTTCTGTCGAATCCGATCGCTGATCTTATCATCGGTCGTATTCACGGAGTCAAAGAATGCACTCCACAACAAATTTCCGTTTGGGAAAAACAAAATATGCGAACTGCTAATGCTGTAGTCACTAGAGCTCAAGCTCTTAATATGCCTCAAACTTCATCTACTGCAGATAATGAAGCGCATAACCAAGATTATCACTCGGTAATTTCTCGTGACTCGTTTATAAAACAGCAAGAAGATGATCCGACTCTAAAGAAATTCTTCACTCTTGCAACAAAAGGTGATCCGAATAAAGATACAAAGCGTAAATCTTGGATTACAATGAAGAATGGCGTACTTGTATGTATGGTGCAAGACTCCACTAAGTCAAGTCATTCTCAGATTCTTGTTCCCAAGAATTTGAGAGTTAAAATTTTGCATCACGCTCACGACTCTCAGTGTGCTGGACATGTGGGTTTTTCCCGTACAAAGTCAAGAGTTCTGGTGGCTTTCTTTTGGCCTTTTGTGAACAAGGACATACGGATTTATTGTCGATCTTGTAAAGTATGTCAAGAGGTCAAATCTAAAGGTCCACGCCATGCTGCACCTATTCAGGCTGCAGACATCCCTATTCGACCATTTCAGAAAATGGCGATAGACATCATTGGTCCATTTAAGATCAAATCTGCTAGAGGACATCAATTTATCTTGGCGTGTGTTGACATGTGCACACGTTGACCAGAGGCTATTCCTCTTAAGAGCATTACTACTGCTGATATTGCAGATGCTCTTTGGCTTATATTTTCTCATCTGGGATTCCTCGGAGAGATATTATCAGACCATGGCACCCAACTAATATCGGATACCATGTCTCAAGTAATGTCTACTCTGAAGATAGAGAGATCTTTGAGTAGTGTCTATCATCCTATGTCCAATGGGATGGTCGAACGGCTAAATAGAACACTTAAAAACTTACTAGGGAAGATAACTGAGGATCATCCTCAAGATTGGGACAGGGTTTTACCCGCGGCCCTCTTCGCTTACAGAAAGGTCCCCAATGAACATACAGGATTTTCTCTCTTTGAACTTGTCTTTGGCGCGCGACCGTGCGTCCCTATGTCTTTGCTTCATGATCTCATAACCGCTGATAATATTACCGATGACACAAAATCTTCTTACGAATATGTCATCGCGCTGAGACAAAAGATTATCGAAGCATGCAAATTGGCAACTTATTCTTCTGAATTTGCTAAACAGAAGGCAAGACAATTTGCCAATAAGAAAAGATTGTTACGACAACTTTGTCCTGGTGACAAAGCATTTGTTTTGCTACCTTGTAGGGAAAACAGACTTCTTATTTCTTGGAAAGGTTCGTACGATATAATCTCGAAAATTTCCGATGTTGACTACATTGTCGATATTGATGGAAAGCATAAAACCTTCCACATCAATATGCTTACGGAATTCCATGAGCGTCCGGATTATTTACAGCCTATTTTCCAGGCAATGGACGATTCTCCAGTACAACATGGTCATTACTCATCATTGTCCGTAATACAGGATGAGCAAACAAGTTTTTCGGAGGTTAATCTTCCGCTTCCGATGATTCCACTTCATTCTAGTGAATCATGGAAAAATGTTACTGTCTCTCCTGATTTATCTCTAGGAGAACAGCGACAAGTTTTGGCTATGTTACAAACATTTCAGGATGTCCTTACTGACATCCCTGGACAAACTCATGTCATTGAACATGACATTATTCTAACTGACCATAATCCTATTAGGGTCAGACCTTATCCTATCCCTATACATTTTCAAGCACAGGTTGAGACGGAATTGGATGAGATGATAGATTTAAAAATAATTGAACCATCCACATCTGCATATTCTTCGCCGATGGTTATTGTTCGAAAAACAGACAATAACATACGTCTTTGCGTTGACTATCGCAAATTGAATCAAGTTACGAAGTTTGATGCTGAACCTATGCCTTTACTAGAAGAGCTACTTACTAGGCTTTCTAAATCTTATTTTTTCACTAAACTTGATTTGTCTAAAGGATATTGGCAAGTTCCTTTATCTGAACGCGCCAAACCAATTACGGCTTTTTCTACACCTAGAGGCCTTTTTCAATGGAATTTCATGCCTTTCGGCCTTATGAACGCACCAGCTACATTCGTACGTATGATGCGTCGAATCCTATCTTATCGGTCAGATGTCATTGCGTAACTAGACGACATCTGTCTTTTCAGCGATACTTGGGAAGATCACTATTCAGGGTTACTTGAATTACTATCTACTCTACGCGAGTATAACCTGACTGCGAAACCCTCTAAAGCCTGCATTGGTTTTAGCGAAATTTCTTTCCTAGGCCATCGAGTTGGTCATGGTTTCCTAAAGACAGAGGACCATAATATCACTAAGATACTTAACATCTCTATTCCTAAGACTAAAAAGCAAGTGCGAAGTCTCTTAGGTCTTATTCAATTTTATGGAAGATTCATTCCGAATCTATCCTCTATCATGGCACCTCTTTCTACACTACTAAAGAAAGGGTCGCCTAATATGGTCCACTGGTCACAAGAATGCCAACCCTCTTTGGATAAGATTAAAAATTTGTTTTCAACACCACCTATTTTAGTGTTACCTACTACAGATAAGACATTTGTTCTTCGTAGTGACGCTTCATCTACTGGGATTGGAGCGGCACTAATGCAAGAGTACTCTGAAACTCTGCATCCTGTAATGTATATCTCCAGAAAACGTAATGCTGCAGAAAGGAATTATTCGGTTTTAGACCGTGAACTATTGGCTATGGTATGGTCAATTCTCAAACTACAAAGATTCCTTCTAGGCGCACA
Organism: Oreohelix idahoensis; assembly: GCA_024509875.1. Lineage (NCBI taxonomy): Eukaryota > Metazoa > Mollusca > Gastropoda > Stylommatophora > Oreohelicidae > Oreohelix > Oreohelix idahoensis. The sequence continues at coordinate 330,441 of JAMPIV010001968.1, read as the reverse complement.
TTTCATAGTAGAAACCGACCAAAAAGCTCTTACAGCTATACAGAGTAAGAATTTGAAGAGCTCGAGGTCTACTCGATATGCAATTGCTCTTCAACCTTTTCATTTCT
>JAMPIV010001968.1:192834-325334 GCA_024509875.1 Oreohelix idahoensis | reverse complement strand
GTGCATACAATATTATTATGTAATGTACCTAGTACGTATAATTTTTGTAATCACTTAATGGTGTAAGATGAACCACATATCCACTCATCGGAAACTTCTTGGTTGGACATCCGTTATGTTGAATTGGAAGAGGACTTTGAGTAGATTTCTCTGTCAGAGCACATGCTGAAATGTACATGTATGTACAAGATATACTAGCTTATGCGATTGAACGCTGATAATTGATAGGATGGGCTTAACAGGAGGACAACTTTTGTGGATAAAGACAGCACCGAGATTTACCTAGCAATAATTATAATACCCATACTAGAGTGGTGTATAACAGTTTATTATAACATTGTTACGATTTTAGTGTTTCTTACTTAAGGTAATGGTTGCTGTTTGGTCCTAGTTCCAGGGTATCCCCACTGTTACAGCAGGATCTCAGTCGAGGAATGTAACATTCTCCTCAATCTCACGGTTCCTGTAAGCAACCAACGCTACGAGTTACACATAATACCTGAAATTGCATCCCTCTTCACATAGAGTGTAGCTCATGCAGTGTCTAGCCAGCCCCAGCAATCCTACCTTGTATTGAGCAGTAGTGTTTTCCTACTCGCATATTTAGTAAAAGTCAGAGCATAGTGGCATCCAGCAAATCAATCAGCAAGGCATCAACAGCCTAATTAAAAGTACCTGACAGTGTGCTTAAACAGAGCGCTCAGTCACCAGACGGTCTCAAACAAGACCCAACCGATTTACGCAACGAGTTGCGTATTTCACCTTGGCGGATAACAGAGCAAGAGACGGATGATTGTCCTCAGTTGACCCTTAATTCGTTTTGTCTACTGGTTAGTACAGACTCTGCGTGTAATCGTGGTCACAATATAGACAGAGTTAATCTACAGCCTATCTTGTTTTTTTTGTGTGTGTGAACCCGGCGCAAGGATAGCGTCTTCAGTGCATTTATAAAATATCCCCATCTTTAGGAGCAAAAATATAAAGAGACTGACTTAAGTTATTTGTATTGGTTCCACAGAAGCGGAGGGTTTGTTAACTTTTGTTTAGTTTCCCAGTCGAGGCCTATTAGTAGGTTTTGTTCTTTGGTGTATGAATTGATGTAATTGTTAACTATGTTATTTGATCAATTAATATTTGCTGAGATTTTATTCTTTTCCTCCTATATACAAGCTAAAGAGAACGTTAAATAAATTTTAACCTTTGTTAATGCGCTGTTCAAGACCGTCATATACATATTTAAGCTCTTACTATTTCTCCATCTGTCTGTGAGAAAGAAGAGAGAGCGACCGAACGTAAGACTACGAGTATATAAGTTAGTTGTGGGCTTGGAAAGAGAGAGCTTTAATAAATCTTCTTTCAGGCTGTCTGAATTTTTCCGTATTTTCACTCATTATCTTTGTTATCTCTATAATTTTGACAGTTCACTCACATTGTTGATTTTACTGAAATTGTTAAACTCGACAAATATTTCTAAAACCAATACACTCACGACAGATATATTGTAATTGTTTTATTAATCTGATTTTAATCAACTACAGATTATGTAGTCAGTATTTTGATTTTTAAAGTGTGTTTTACGTTATATTAAAAATGAAATATAAATAAGACAATTTAAACCAGTCAAAGGTTATAACAACTATTCGATATTTCTACTGAGATTGTAATATCAATCTAAGTCGTCCTGGACAAGGTTGTTTACTATTGCGGGTAAAAGTTAACTATGAGGATGGAGGTTACCAAATTACATTTTATTATGAAAGAAGGGAACCTCACTCATACTTTTTATGTTGTCACATTTTGTCAACTGCTGTTATACCCAAGCCGGACCATCAGAAGTATCAGAGAACCGTTTTTTTGGTGACTGATCGACAGCCAGTACTAACTGTAACGTTTTCAAATGTGTCTAACAGTACAGATTTAAGACATAAATAAATAAATATAGGTAGGTAGCTAACACACGTTAGACATAAAGAAGGACAAAATCAGATAACAGAAAAGAAATATAGATATTAGGCTTATCGGGAATCGATCCAAAGACTATCCAAACGGCCCCATTACCTTCTTGCGAAAGTAAATCGTGAAATTGCTTCATTGGCGGTGTTCATTTTCACGATACTATAAAATCAACGGAATATAGGACCTATGACTGACCGTGACATTTATAGAAGCAATCACTCAAGTCTAACGAGAGCAAGTTAACGTGGCAGGTTGGCCAAAGTAAGCAGTTTCACTGTGCTGAGATCCTCCTTGTGTGATACAAATGAGGAGATCGGAGCACTGATGGAGTAGTCCATTTGCATTGAAGACAGTCCTTAACAACTAAACCAAACTAAACTTCTGATACAAAACTCTACATTCCAGAATTCTGTCTTGAACGCTGATCATAATTTCGATGCACATCTCATCAGGCATCTTTTGTCTCGTACACGTGACCTGCATGTATTGCTAACCGCAGACTCCGACTATGACACAGTGATGGAAACTTGTACTAACATTTCTGAGTTGCTACATCGCTGAACTACATGGCGCATAAGAGATAGAGCGCGTGGTTCCGCACTCTTTAATAGAGAGCTGGTCGAATCCACTAGAACCTCTCCCACGTGACTACCGGTTTTATTTCTGTCTTAATTATTCAGGTAACCATTCCACCTTATGTACGACAATCCCCTACTGTCAATTTTCTACTCTACATAAATCCGATTACCACTCTTCGCTCATAGATTACCACATTATATTCAAATATTGAATTATTTATTTTATACTTACAGGACTCAGATTTACTTTCTTATTTATTTACACATTTAAGAAAATTGTTGAGTAAATGCGACGGCGAACAACCCAGACACGTTGTTCATCCTGGGGTATCCAACACTATTCATGGAGTGTCGGACAAACTGAGTGACCAACTATATTGTACAGCACTGTAACCAACGATGAGTACTGAACTGTGAAAACCTTGGTCTCTGTACAACTGATTCAGCGGTTACTAACATCATTAATAAACCATGGACGGCATTATGGACTCACTTCCGTCCAATCTACCAGGGATTTAGTCTCCCCCCCCCCCCCCCCCCAAGCTAACTATTTGTTGGTGCACGGGCCCTAAATTTTAAAATTGACAGATGGTTGCTGTGTTATTGGTCCTTCCTCAAAGGACGTGAAACATCTGTGACAACTCTGCCTTCGTTTTGACAAGGTCAATTGTTGAGCCTTCCTGTTTTGATACACAGCGCCAGATAGTTACTGTTTGTCTTAGGTTATTTTTGATCTAGCGGCGCTTGGGCTCTCGCCCTTCGGCTCAGTGTTACGTAGTGATATCAGCATGGTTTCTCAAGTTGTTTTGTTTCTCAGGACAAGGTGTTTCACTTATCTGGGAGGAAGAAGCGTTTTCTTAACATCATCGAGTGATTTGTTTTTCTAATCAATAGGCTTACCCCTAATACAACCGAGAAACTTTTAGAAAAATAAACGAAGTAAATACTTACATTGATATAGAAGCCTTTTATGGGCATTGACCAACATGATCCTTAAAGTGAGGACATCAAAAGGTGGTGTGTTATATCAGTTATACCTAAGACGCAGCAAGAGAGATGAATGCAGTCAGCGACTCATAGCTTGACTGCTTGCGTCAGGGTCAGCGAACCAGAGCTGACCAAGACCTTACTCCACCTCCAAGTAGTGGTCCTGGAAACAGGCTGCATCACTGCAGTCTGGCTGAGAGAGTAGGGATCGAAGAGGGAAGGCAAACCGGGTCCCAAAACATGCCGTGCAGAAGTCGGATGTGTCGAGTCGAAATGCGCAAATATCACAGCTTCGCTGTAAACGGCAACACAACGCAACCAACGTCCTTTTCAGAACGAACGAGGAAGAAGAAGACGAATATGAGTTATTAAACTAGCATATTATTAAAGAAAGCCTGGTGTGGTTCCTGCGGGTCTGTTGTGGGACAGTGAAAGAATATGTCTACCCCTCCCTTAGGCCTCTCGAACAAAACAACTAACATGAGGTGGTGCGTGCAGCTGGCATCTCCATCTTGTAAAACAAAGTGTTGTGGAAACTCCAGACATCAACATCACCATTTTTCTTTTTGCTCCATATGAAGCATGGACCCACCACTGCAACTGGCCAACCTTCCAGGAAGCCTGCACAAAACATTCACATGCTCTTACTAAAGAAATGTTCGATAATGGCTCTCGTTACAAGCCTATTGAGTCATATTTGGAATATAGTGTTAAGCTCATATTTTCTTGACTATACGGCACACTAGGGGTGATGGGGTCAGAACAAGCCAGCCGCCTTGACCTTCCCAGAGTAGCAATGGAAAACCCCAGAGCAGCTTGGGGTCTAAAAATTACAACCTCTAATGTGGATCGAACTATGGACCACTGAGCTCCGAAGTAAGTGTACTAACCACTGCGCTGCCATGGCTCTTTTAAATGTTAGGATAACCATTACAACATGAGCTAACTTGTTTTGTTATTTTTAAACAGACCTCAATATGACATTAACAGTCTTTGTGTTTCTTTTTTATCAGTAGGGCAATTTGGTGCACTTGAACTTTGGCGCTTTAAGTCAGTGATGTCATTGGCTCCCCCCCCCCCCCCCCCCCCCCCCCCTTTTCCCCCCAAGTCGGCCTTGCTTTTATCTAGCAACTAACCGTCAAGAAATGACGCACACATTTACGGTTTCCGATTCCTATCATCATTTAACTTGTATTCAATTTCTTCCCTTCCATTTCCTTTAGCCTTCCAACATCCACCGAGAAAATAAGCCCGCCAAACGTCCATACATTGGGACTACAACACATACTTATAAAAAGCTGATGATAGTTGAATGAATTTAAACACAACAATTGTACCTCTGTCGAGAATCAAACGCATGATGTTTGCGTTCGAGGGAACCTATTCATGAATCCACCGAGGCGCTTTTTGCTAACTTGGTCTATTGATTACCCTTAAAAGATAACACATTGAATGTCTTCTTAGATCACAGTACTATCATTACAGCGGTAACTGAAATATTTTTGTTACAAATGACACAACACATGGATCAATGCATAATTCCACTGCCCACTCTCTTAAAACACACGCGCTAGGTGATGCTCATTCACAGAAAAACTTAGCTGCCAAGGCGTGTCAAAACAAAAATAATATTTTGCCTCGTTTTGGCGAGGCGCGTCCCGCTTTACCTTGTCGGTTATATTAGGGCGCATGTCCAAATATAAAAGACCTTTAGATCTGGTGTTTTATCGACTTCATTAGATTTTTGCTAAGGTTTATACTTGTTTACTCTGGCTTGAATTTGTAGTGTTTTTCCAGTCAGCGTTCGTTCTCTCCTCTACAGACACACCAACACAACTGTTATCTTCAGCACGGGATCTCAGCCAAAGGTACTCGCATCTCCACGGGCTACGAGAAGCTTGCTAACAGAGTTCAGGCCAATTTGAGTTAATAGCTGTATAATTGTACTGAAATGTTGTCTCCGTGAATCGGGATTCTCAATCCTTCCAACCAAATTCAAAGTAAGAAACACACTGGGGTCTGAACACGACATGCAAGCACTTTTATAATAAAAACTATTTAACGAATAAAACTGTCAGTGGACAACAACAGAATGAAGGGTCTGACTAATTTATATGACTGTGTTCTGACAAACACTGAATATCTTTATAATAGTAACTCATTTAGTTACGTACGGAATATGATAGGAAACTCTATACAGAGCAACACAACAGGAGGCAAACTGATCATCAGAAGAGGTACACCCCTCGATCAAGTGTTTCGGCCCCTTAATCTCTTATACACCTTAAGGGGGGCGGACCCACTTATAGGTCATGACTCCTAAATGTAAGCCTCCTGTTGTCTAGTGCAGAGAATTGAACCCACTCCACCTTAATTGCAGCTTTCAAATTCACTCCTGTTTTCTGCCAGCTGGAAGCAAATGTGAAAGTAACCCCTATGTTGAAAACAAATTACTGTCTCGAGTTCCATAGTCCGTTGCGGTTGTTCCACAGACAGCACGATGCCGTTTCCGCAGTTTTACAGAGCCTCTTAAATGCCCGTGTTCTTGACTGTCCCCTCAACCCTAACAGTTTCAGTAGATCATACACTGAGGCAGCCACGAGACCTCTCGCACCCACCTCAACAGCCATGACACTTGTAGTGAACCCATCGCGTCTCAAGTCCGTGGCCAGATCAAAAAGAATAATGTTGTCTTCAAGAAAAATTGAGTGTACGTTTATGAATAAAATCCAAGGGGACGGGGACACAAGAAAAGTTAAGAATCATTGATCTAGAGATAACACGTGGTTATGTGTGTGTACGACTTTAGAACAGATTCATAATCTTACTGTTATTGCGACACCGCCGTATGTGCTGGTATTTATCAGCAAAGACTGAACTATCCGTTCTATTTTCACTGTTATCTTAACGATTACATTTTCTCTCTTGACCTTACGCATTTTTTTAAACATGCTTCTTCAGGTCGTGTTTCCGCTCTACTTTATTGTTCTAATGTCCGGAGATCAAGCCTTGCTTAGTTCGAAAGATTACGTTACAAATTACAACACATTTTATATTTGGTTGTAATTATCATCCAAAATATTATCATATGTAACACATAATCAAACTATCAGGATGTTACGAGTAAGTAACCCCTCAAAATGAGACGAGGACATTATTACCTTGTGCTCTGTCTGCTACACATGCGGAGGAAGACACTAATTTTGCTGTAATCATTTAATACCTTTATATTCCATTTAAACTTCATATGACCTCTATAATTAAACTTATTATGGTCAAAGGTCAATACACTATTTGACCCCCCCCCTCCCAAAAAAATAAATAATAAAAGGCCTGCGTGCTCTTTCAATGGATATTCAATTCAGCTTTCACGTTGAAATGCTCGCGTTTTGTGCATTTTACGCGAAAAGCTGGTGTAGCTGCCTCATTGTTGGTTACAGATGTTTTACAACGACACGTAGTTTACAGAGTATAAGAGGAAACAGAGTTACATGCCGTGAGATAACGTAAGATGATAAGGGTAATACATGTTACAGTCTAATTTTTTTTTAAGGAGGGGGGGGGGGAAGGGGGGGGATGGGGGGGGTGGGGGGGGGGGGTGTTGAATGTTATGTAGCAAATGTACGTGCAGTCTACAGAAGAGCTGCAGCATGCACCCAACGTTTGAGGAAAAAGACTCATCAATGATTGAAACAACACAAGAAGTTAGTTAAGGTCAGGTACATTATCTGTGTTTTATTCTGTGCCTCTCTATGGTGCGGAATCAGAGCCGGATTAAGGCCAACTGATGCCCTAAGCACAGCCCCCCCCCCCCCCCAATTGTGCACCGTTTCCCCCCCCCCCTCTCCCGGCTCGTCCATTGCTCAACTGACAAGACATTAAGACTCAATAAATGCTGAAGAGACTGAAAATTCAATTTTTCTTCCTTGCCATGACTCCACTGAAATTCAAGAAAAACGTTGGTAAGACAGGCAAACATACTGAACTCTATGTCTCACACTTTCAGTCACTCACCATACCAAAGAAAACGTTTTTTTTTTTTTTTTAACAATTCAAATTAAAGTCGAACACAGCAGATATTGATAATTACAAAAAATTCCACTATAGACGACTGTGGCAGTGAAAGAGATGAGAGTTAAAGACGACTGTGGCAGTGAAAGAGATGAGAGTTAAAGACGACTGTGGCAGTGAAAGAGATGAGAGTTAAAGACGACTGTGGCAGTGAAAGAGATGAGAGTTAAGGGCATGATAGCTAAAGGGAAAATTAAGTGGTGCCCCCTTCCCTTGGTGCCCTAAGCACGTGCTTATTTTGCTTAATGGTTAATCCAGCCATGTGCGGAATGCTGGAGAGTAAGGGAGAAGGAAATGTCGAAACTGTCCTCTTTCCACACAATCTGCCTAAGGAAAATTATCCGAATCTTTTGGCCAAACACCATCACCAATCAAAAACTACTTATTCGGAGTAACCAAGAGTACATGCACTCCATCATAGCTGGCAGACGGTGGAGTTGGGTTGGGCCACGTTATCAGAAGGTACCCTGATGCCATTACAAGAACAGCTATGCTATGGACCCCCGAAGGAAAGCGACAGAGAGGTCGACCAAAAACAACCTGGCGGAGAATGTAGAGGCTGAGATGCAAAGAATGAACTAGAGTGGAGGCACTGTATGAAGGATGGCCGCCGACCGAACAAAGTGGAAGCAATTTGTTACTGTTCTACAAGACATCACCAGGCGTAATAGGCACTGACTGCTTTGACAGTCTTCTGCTAAGGATCAAAGAACAAGGAGAAGACATTATCTGTGACAGCCTGCAGCTGTCATATTGACATCATCGTTAACCAAAGTTGTCATATTGACATCATCGTAAACCAAAGTTGTCATATTGAATTCATCGTAAACCAAAATTGTCATCTTGACATCATCGTAAACCAAAGTTGTCATCTTGACATCATCGTAGGCTACAGCTGTTATATTGGTATCATCTTTTACTACAGTTATCATATTGACATCATCGTAAACTAAAGTTGTCATATTGACATCGTCAACATTTGTAATTGAAACAATGGCGCACTAATATTTGTGACGAAAGTACTGAGATTCTGTCTTTCAAATGGCCCATGTCTTTTTCTCCTTGCAATTTGTTCACTATATTTTTAGGAGAGATTACAGGTAATCCTTCTTCATGTTTCTTCTCCTTCTATTATTTACGTTTTTTCAAGATGAGATCACGATGGAGTTTGATCTATGTGTTTAGAGTGTGTGTGTGTGTAAGAAGATTGGTGCAGTATTTTTCTAGAAGAAAGATTATAGATGCTAGATCAGGATTGGCACCAAATTGTCTTTTTTTAAAAAGATAGGCATGCAGCTAGACACATTTTTCGGGATTTTTTATATATATATTTTGGCCATTTTTGTTTCATTGCCACTAGAGGGCTAGGCTTAATCCCGTTTCTTTGTCTAAAACTCATGTACGTTGCATCAGCATGATCTAAGGTTCTGATTGGCTGAGAGCTAACTGCAGTTGAAATGCAGAGCTCCCATTGGCTTTAGAACCACGCCGCGCATATGACGTCATGAAGTCGGCGCGTGGGGGTCTTGTTAATAAATAGGCTAGCATTTCATATTTTCGTTCTCTTCGTCTGTAAATCGCCAAGCTGGGTGCCAGAAGCAAATTGTCGATTGCCTTTCAGTTGGACATTCGAGATTTGGTAAGCTGGAATTTTTGCGTGAGGACTTTATTTAATTTTTCTAGTCCTAGCCGATCATTTAAGTTTCTTGGGCAGTTTAAGTTTAAGGTTAATTCTTAAAGCCAGAGCCATCAAATACGATCTTAGTGATAGACTTGAAACTTTATAGGTCCATTTAATTCCTTGTTGAAGGAATAGCGGCAGGGTTTAAAAGTTGAGATATCACCGCTTTGTATTATTGCAAAGTCGGTCGGGAGAGAAACTCGCATCTGCGAATCATATTTATTTACAGAATGACGGGAGTCTGTGTATTTGTGATTTTATTGAGAATGTAATGCTGCAAGTATTTATATTATAGTACACTTCTATAGGTGGACGAGGGGAGAAGAGGTGGAATTTGTAAAGCACGTGGACGCGTTGGTGTTGCGTGCATATTTTGACGCACATATTACAAAAATCGATATGGCTATTTAATATGGAAAAAATATAGACATTCATTCATTTGTGTATGAAAATGCTGTCTATGATAAAGCTAGATAATTCATGATTGATTTACACTTTTGATTATAGGAGTAATCGTTCTTGATATTGATGCGGCGCATGGATATTGCACTCATGTCCGTACTTATTTGTTAGGGCCAGAAAATAGATTAATTTGCTTATTATGTTTATGGCCTGAATTCATATGTATTACATATTATTAGTACAAGTAGAATCAGTCCTATATTGTATATTTTGGATGGGTAGGCAGGACTATATTCTTGTTATGCCGCTCTAGCGGAAGTAGGAGTTGTCTTGACAAGTCGTGAGGAGTTCCGATGTACCGTTTACAATGGCGGGTTACGCATTTTCAAGGGCTCGTACATTCTTAAGTAAAAATGATTTATGAAGTGGTTTTTCTTCTGTAGGAGATTGTGTCTCTACTAGAGTTTGTGTTAGAGACTCTCCTAATGTACGGTATCATGTATGATTCGGACTCCAGGTAATGCCAGACCCTATTTTTGATGATCTCATGTCGGTTAGACCTAGCTGGAATATTGTGCTTCGCAACGCTAGGGTCATGTTTGTATCGACGAAGATGACGGGCTTCCATACAGCAGTTATGTCTACGTGAAGTAACTGGATTACTGTAGCACTGTATGGAGAAACTTTAGGAAATTATTCATATGCATTTCAAATTAACTTTGGCTTATATATACCCTCCTGTGAGTGAGTGAGCGACAACTCAGGAAGGCGGCCATGTTACATTCCTGTCATCATATTTTTGAATCACTGTCCAAAGAACGGGGCATGTATCTTACTATTCGGACAGTGGCGAGGAGATCTCAATTTTGATAGAAACCCCTTATCGTGGTTTCATAATATGATATAAACTATGAACATAAAGCAACTTTAGTTACTTACCGATCCGCCTTCACTGACGCGTTTAGTCAGATAGGGGATGCGGCCATAATGTATCATGACATTGGAAGCTATTGATGTACTACCCATTATTTATGAATGTGTCATGACATGGGATCTACTATGTATGCCTGAAAATTGATGTGTCAACATATACCCATGATTTACTCGTTATGTCCCAGTGTGTGCGTCTAAATAAACTGTGTAAACAAAGATTCCAGCAGTCTGCATTGGTGCCTTGTAGACAAGTGAATGAGTGCTTAGATTGGTCAGAACACGAACAGTCCACCATTCGCGTTAATCACACTCTACACTTCTACTCCATATATACACCATCCTGCGTCGGTTGAATTGACCAAGTTTAGGGTCTGCTCCCCCTGGAGCCTTAGAGGGAAACTACTGCTTACAGTTGCCTTTGCCTTCCCTAACTCAGGACTAGGGTGAGTTACCCATTTACAGCTGGGTAGACTGGAGCATGCCTGATCTCAACAACTCTGTACACTACAATGGACATATACAGTAGTGGCACCACAAACAACATGCTTCAGTAATTGATAGTGGAGCTTTACAAAAGAAAGAGAACACACCATACACCACACGGTTTACAGTTGGTTACGGTATATTTATTGATACGATGTTCAGAGGGACGAGGGGGAGAGAAGCACGTGGTCATAAAATTGTAACCCCGTGTTTGTAACTACTGAGATTTAATTGATAACCATTATGTATAACTTTTGACGGCATGTAGATGCTAGCGTAAACAGGGTTATATGTCTGACGCTCGTTACACACGCAGATTTGGCATGCTGCCAGCGTTGTGGTAATTTTATGTTCGCTTCTTCACGGCCATAATAAAGCCGATAGCCCCATCGCCCAGTCATAGGTAATCGGGCAGGTAACCTCAGAGGTGTTAGGAGAAGCCAGCTACAGTTCCAGTCCAGAATCCAGTGGTGTTCTGTTAAACCTCAGTCATCAATTCCAGAGTTAGTGGAGAGAGAGAGGGTAAACATTCTCTCTACTGAAGTCAGCACAGATAGGCAGAGCTGATAGTTTTGGTGAATCATAGCAGAGGACCGCTGCTGAAGTTTAGAGGTGCAGTTAGTTGTGTTCAGGAGATTCCAGGATAGGCTGTGTAGAACCGAAGTCTGTGCAGAGATTGTGTAGACACTTCGTAGTCATTCCAGCTATCAGTGGACTTAGAGTTAGAGTTAGAATTTAGAACAGCTAGTTTGGAGTGTAGGCGACATCAAGTGCAGTGTAGTTCATTTCAGCTAACCTTACCTTCTTTCTCCATACAGGTTGCAATTGTGGGAGAAGGGTTCGGGTTGATGCATTTTTAACTGTGCTTGATTTTGTTTCAGGTGTGCATCCTCGCACTTTATGTATTTGACATGTATATGAGTTTGTTTATAGGTGTATAATAAACTTGTATAAATTGTAGCTGGCATCAGTCATTTCCTTTAAGTACAGTAGCTATATGTTGTCTGTATCTTAGTGTTTGTGAATCTTGATATAACCTTATCCCCTTAGGGTAGCTAGAGGTCGTTGACAACTATAGCACATAAGACGTCCGAAGTGGCGAGGAAAGAATCAATCTCGGTTCTTAACCTCGGAGCCAATAGTGTCAACTGTTCACATTTCACTATCATTTTCTTCAAAATCTAATTTTCCAGTCTTCCTTCTCACTAGTGTCTTGTCACTATAGGTAGACAGTCTCTAGTCCTAAATCCATTTCGTGACAATATTATGTAATGCACATAGACGCCGTAACATGATGTCATTCTCAGACGTATACTGTCACATTTTGTCATTCTCTGACAGACACCGCCAAATTTTTTTCATTTTATGACACACACCAGCTCATTCTGTCATTCTCAGACAGACACCGTCACATTCTGCCATTTTATGGTAGACACCGTCATATTCTGTCGTTCGTAGAAAGGCACTGTCACATTCTGTCATTTTATGGCAGATACTGTCACATTCTGTCATCCACAGACAGACACCGTCACACTCTCATTATCAGACAGACACCGCCACATTGCCGTCCTCAGGTAGAATTTTTCACATTCTGTCATTCTCAGACAGACCCTGTCATATTATGTCATTCTTAGACAGCCCCTGTCACATTCTGCCATTCTCAGACAGACCCTGTCACATTCTGACATTCTCGGACAGACACTGTCACATTATGTCATTCTCAGACAGACCTTGTCACATTCTGTCATTCTCAGACAGACCCTGTCACATTCTGTCATTCTCAGACACGACCCTGTCTCTTTCTATCATTCTCAGACAGACCCTGTCACATTCTGACGGTGTCAGACATGTACCGTCACATTCTCAGACAGACGCCGTGACATTGCGTGACTGTCACACTGACCCAGCTACAAATAAAAGGGTATAAAGTCGCCAAGACACATTCATATATTGTTGTTGTTCATCAAGGTCATGCACTCCTTATGAAGCAGGAGGCCACCACTACCACCGTTCCTCTTGCAGGAAGTCTGCACCACGCGCTCCTGCAGGGGGTTTTCTGTATCAACTTGTATTTACACGATCAAGTTGCCAGTTCCATATTCAACCTCATATTACTCGTCTTGTACAATTTGCCTGAGACAGCAGCACTTCTATTTATAACAGACCAAGGAACTACACGAGGGCTTGACGTTGTCGCCGACGCCTTGTCAAACAACAAGAATATTCCAAGTTTGCTAAACAGCTTCCTGATGTGAAGCGCCACCGTATCTTGGAGGACTTTCTGTATACAGTAAGCCATTTATTCTTTTCGCGGCGAAGTTACTTTAAGGACACAGCCTTTCAGTAGGATAGACATATGTGAGTTGAGCATTCTTACTTTTGTGCTGAACAGGATTTCCTGTGAAAACCAGGTATTTCCAAGCCTATTAAAAACACAGCTAGTCCTTTATATTCTTATTTTGATATCGTTACCTGTTCGCCAGGATCTGTGATTCCCAAAGTTACAAAAATCGTGTACTACTGTTGTGAGTTTTTAATCTTATGGGCGCCGTCCTTTAAGATGAGTGTGTGAGAGAAATGCTTCCATGTTAATTTACAAGCAAGCTGTCTTTCCTTCCGTGGGTTAATCTTGCGCATATGTATATATATATATATATATATATATATATTTATTTATATATATATATAAATATATATGTATATATATATATATATATATATATATATTTATTTATATATTTATAGCATGCTTGTAAACAAATATGTAAGCATTCCTACAATACCTCATTCTCATATATTACATTTTAATAATATTTTTCTCCGCCTACAGAAGAATGCTAAAGTAAAATTGTTAAAATCTACCGTGTATCGCCCAACCCCTTTGATAAAGGTAATCGGACCAGACTTTGGGAAAAACCTGTTTCAGATAACCTCAACCTGGCCCTACAAAAATTACACTCCCATTTTCCAAACTCGCTATCAAACGTGCTAAGATTTAACAGTTAGCAACAATGTGAAAACGATATCTTCTTGGCGCTAAAACTTAGAGTTAATACAGTAATCTACTGTCGTTATCACGAGCAAGAACACGCTAACTGTTAAACACTTAACATAAATACGCACATATCGAACAGTCAAATATTAACACACTACAGTAATCAACACTGCACTGGCAGTTTTCCCCAGTGAATCTCTGTGCGTTGGAATGACAGCAGAGTTCCTTGTTAAGTTCTGTGGACTCGGTTACAGGTAATACCGACTTTTTCCATTACTATGCTTTCGGTAGCAGAACATGTTAGAAGATTGCCTAGTCTGTGAACTGCAGCTCACCGGTCCTCCATTTCAGAACTTATATGTTGTGCTCAAGGTAGCCATTCAAGACTATTAGTCTTCATACCATCCAGAAATCCAGTGACGAAGATATATTGTGGGAACCGCAGATTGGCGGAATTTTATGTCTACAATAAGCATTACTGCAGGGTTGATGGTAACCTGCTTATCAGAAGTACACAGCCGACGTCAGAACGAGGCCTGTGTTTTCGGCTATTATACTACAGCCTGATAATGTGCAATTGGCGGGGAATGCCAAGTTGCACCTATGTGTCAAAGTGATTAAGGTATCTGACGCGTTTAGTCAGTAATCCCAGGGCGACGCCACGAACTGTCTTTATTGAAGAACATTGTATTGACCATGCACGAATATTCAAATGTTTACCAGCTTGATGAATGCCTAATGTATACCTATCGATTTCCGGTCAGCATGACCTTGTTTACACTGACTGTTCCTGTTGATACCATGTGTGTTCTCGTCAATAAATGTTTTGAAACGTGCCTGCAGTGTCCAAGCATCCTTGACTACTGCATGTGAGTGTATGGGTTGCAGGGTCTACATACATAAGAGCCTAAACACATTCGCGCCTTCATTCGCACCCACACTCAGTTCATCATCCGCTCGCACTACACACCTAACAACATGTATACTGTCTTGGGCCAGTGATCACCTCAATCAGAGAAAAGTACAGTTACATTTTTGGTGGACCAGTTACGTGGGCTCTTCTGATACATTTCTGCTGGACAGAGCGAGAAATTAACATTTCCGTGGACTTATGCTACATTTATTATGCCTCCAGTGTTGTCCAGAAATTTACATTTCTACATGTGCTACATGTCATGAGGAACAAAGTGGACAACTGAGAATAACACACATACTCTATGCTTTCAAGTTTTGTCTACACAGGACAGAAATAGGTCATCAACTGTTGACCCAGATAAACAGTGCTAGCATTTATGTTATAATGCTACATAAACCACAACAGGACAAGTACTGAAGTTAACATCTAGGCATTTGCTACGTGGACCACAACTGCAAGTCGAGTCCCTTTTTTTGTAAACGGTACCGCTGGTCGTTTACACGTTTCAGTCAACAACAGACTTTTCTACGCCCGAGCATTCAAGCTACATTGTTCGAGGTCAAGTTCCTGTTTGTAAACAGTACGTGGAAATTGTAAACATTCAATGTGCAAGTCCTAAGTCGAGAAGGTCATAGTAACTTTTGTTCGTGAATACCACTTTATGCTACAGTGGATTTGACATTCAGTGCGCGCTTGACATTTTGTTTCTGTGTTCGCAAGGAGCAAGAAATTTACTTTAGTTTCAGCTGTGACTGAACTTGTTTTGCAACACATTGAATTGATTGCTATTTATGTTAATTGTATTATTTTTGTGTATTTTTCTTGTGTTCTTTTGCGGGTTTTCGGTTGGTGGGTCTTACAGTAAATATGCCACTTAATCGAGGGTTACTGTAAGCGTTCTGTAGGGATTGCAATTTTCTTAATTGAAATTTGCTAGCGACTTTTGTTGCTATTTTTTTTTTTTTAGCTGTGACGACATCAGTTAGTGTTGTTTTTTCGTTATTTTTTTTTCCGTTCTTTGATTTTCGATTAATTTTGTTTGTATCTGTTCTTCTCTCATTCCTTCCGTTTATTTCTTTACACCTTTTCGTTTATAACAGTGTTGCCATTTGTCTTGTTTATTTTTCGCGGTCATCATTACACATTTGTGTAACATTTTCTTTACTTTTTGCTGTATTGTTTATTTGACTTCCGCGAACGTTTTCGGTCATTGTTCTGTATTTTTGTCTTTGTATTTATGATTTTTCTACATTATTGTCATACACAGTCTACATACATATACTTGGTCATGTATTATTATTGTTATTGATAAGGTACACTCTTCATATAGAGATTGTTAATAAAATATTATTATCTAAGATATTTATACAAGTTCTTTGATAAAAGACTTGTTATCCACAAAGATTGAGACAAGGTGAAATACATATTCAAGTTCTTTAAAAAAAAAAAAAAAAAAAAGACTTGTGCCCATAGTGAGTGGGATATAAAGGAATTATTTTCCACAGGTACTCAAGTGATTTTTTGTTACATTATAAACAAGAGGACCATACAAGGTCTTTGTCTAAGACTAAGAGAGTGAAATAAAGTGAAGTGAGTATACAAGTCTAGCATTTCAGACTTGTCTCCCATTGAAGTGGGATAAGGTAATTGTTGAATTTTTCAGGTTACTGATCTCATTAGACAGAATGTCTACATTGGATTTCTTCATCCAGCAAGGGTTGACTCTTGGTAAGTCTGGTAAAGAATTGGAAGAATATTCATCTGCTCTATTCGCCACTGCATTAAAGTCAGAAGAAAAGAAACAAAAAGAGGAAATTAAATTGAAAGCAGAAGCTGAACAAAGGAGAGCAGATGCTGAACTAAAGAAGCTAGATGCTGAGAATAGAAGATTAGAACTTGAAGAGAAAAGGTATCAAAGAGAAGCTGCTGCTGAGGAGAGAAAAGCTCAAGCTGCTGCTGAGGAGAGAAAAGCTCAGGCTGATGAAAGAAAATTCCAGATGGAAATGGAAGACAAAAAACTTCAAGCTGCTGCAGAGGAGAAAAAAAAATTCAAGCTCAAGCTGCTGCAGAGGAGAGAAAACTTCAAGCTGCTGCAGAGGAGAGAAAACTTCAAGCTGCTGCAGAGGAAAAAAAAATTCAAGCTCAAGCTGCTGCAGAGGAGAGGCAGCTGCTGCAGAGGAGAGAAAACTTCAAGCTGCTGCAGAGGAGAAAAAAAATTCAAGCTCAAGCTGCTGCAGAGGAGAGAAAACTTCAAGCTGAGGCTGAAATTAGAAAAATGGAACATGAGGAAAGAAAACAGAAGATGGAACTTGATGAAAGACTCGCAACTTTGGAGTTAGAGAAATTGAAATTGGCGAGTACGGGTGCTCAGCAAACAACTTCGAGTACGACAAAGGAGTTTGTTAATAGGATTAAATTGCCTCATTTCAATCCTTTAAAGGATGACGTAGCAGATTATCTAGATAGATTCCAATTTTTATGCGATACGCATAACATAAAAAAGGAAAAATATGTTGAACAACTGATGGAATTTTTTACAGGTGACACAGTGACTACTCTTATGACAATAGACGAACATGACAGGACTAATTATGATGTTGTCAGAGCAGCATTGCTAAAAAAAAATACCAACTAAAAGAAGAAGACTATCGTCTTCGTTTTAGGACAATGTTGCCAGAAAATGGAGTAGATTTCTCTGATTTTGTTACAAAAATACGTCGTACATTTACACGATGGGTTGAGTTGTCTCAGACTGAGAAAACATATGAAGGTCTAATGGACTTATTATTGCGAGATAAGGTTTTGTCATCTGTTAATGATTCTTTTCTTGCATTCCTTCATGAGCGTAAGCCTAAAAACTTAAAAGATATGGAGGAATACTGTTGTCAGTATGCCACCGCGCATCCCCATGCTACAGTTAGCAATTCTAAAGTGAAAGAAGGGTTGCCAGCTGCTTCGGCAACACCATATGGCCCTAATTTCAAAAAAAAATTTCAGGGTGCTCAACAAAACTGGAATAGGGGAAGTAATCAGAATTACACTCAGAAGCGGAGTAATCCAACACATGATGGTTCTTCGTCTATGAATTGGAGACAAGATGGTAGTTCTCGTAATTTTAGTGGTAATAATTTGAGACACTTTCGCAAAGGCTATCCAAATAATAACTATTCGAACTTTCGAGATAATCATTCTCGACGTCAAGATCATTCTCGACGTCAAGATTATGACGATGGTGAATTTAGAAACCGGGATTCAAACCGGAATGATGATTACAATAGGCAATATGATAACAATTACAGGGGAAATGATAGTCGAAATAATTACAGGGGAAATGATAATCGAGGCAGACCTAGGTTTAACAAAAAAAGACCTTTCCAACAGGCAAACTCTGCACAACAAGAGTTTGATGGAGCCTGTAATACAGTAAATGATAGTGGTAACTCTAGGGCTATCACTGGTTGTGCTTTCGATTTTGGGAGAGCAACTGAATGCCCCCAATGCTTAACATTGTTCGACTCATCGACTGTATCTACTCTAAGTTGTGGTCACCCTCTTCCTGCTCTACCTGCTACAGTTGCGCATGATGGGAGAGGATCTCTCATCTTACATAAAGGTCTAATAAATGATAGGCTAGTCTCAGTACTTTTCGATTCGGGATGTACTACCGTCGGGGTTAGGGAGTCTCTGATAGATCCTTGCTGTGCCACTGGAAA
Source organism: Oreohelix idahoensis (assembly GCA_024509875.1). Taxonomy (NCBI): domain Eukaryota; kingdom Metazoa; phylum Mollusca; class Gastropoda; order Stylommatophora; family Oreohelicidae; genus Oreohelix; species Oreohelix idahoensis. The sequence goes on along the minus strand of JAMPIV010001968.1, from coordinate 306,619 downwards.
AAAACAATCAAATGTGTTACATTTGGTGGTACTATGGAAAGTTATCCTACTGCTATTATTAGGATTGACACTCCCTTCTTCACAGGAGATGTCCATGCATGTCTTCTTCCTAATCCTATTGCGGATCTTATAATCGGTCGTATTCATGGGGTTAAGGAATGCACCCCGCAACAAATTTCTAGTTGGGAGGAAAAAAAAACATTCAAACGGTCAATGCAGTGGTGACAAGAGCTCAAGCTCTTAATCCCCCAACTTCATCGGATAATAGTAATGAAGTTGATAGCCAAGACGAGCACTTGGTGATTTCCCATGACTCGTTTGTTAAACGTCAAGAAGAGGATCCTTCTTTGAAGAAATTCTTCCTTCTTGCAAAGAAAGGGGATCCCAATCAAAATACGAATCACAAATCGTATATTACTATGAAGAATGTATATTGGTACGGATGGTACAACACTCGGACAAGTCTATGCACTCGCAAATTCTTGTGCCTAAGTGTATGAGAGCCTTAATTCTTCAGCATGCACACGATTCTCAGTGTGCTGGACATATGGGTTTTTCCAGAACTAAAAACTAGAGTCCTTGCGTCTTTCTTTTGGCCATTTTGTTAATAAAGACATACGAATTTATTGCCGATCTTGCAAAATTTGTCAAGAGGTCAAGCCTAGAGGTCCGAGACATGCTGCTCCTATTCAGGCTGCAGATATTCCGATTCGGCCGTTTCAGAAAATGGCTATAGACATCATTGGTCCGTTCAAAATTAAGTCAGCCAGAGGACACCAATTTATCCTCACTTGCGTGGACATGTGCACGCGTTGGCCAGAGGCTATTCCTCTGAAGAGCATATCAACTGTCGATATCGCTGATGCTCTTTGGCTCATATTTTCTCGTCTGGGATTCCCCGGAGAAACACTGTCGGACCACGACACTCAGTTAATTTCGGACGTTATGTCTCAGGTAATGGCTACGCTAGACATTAAAAGGTCTCTCAGTAGTATTTATCATCCAATGTCCAATGGATTGTGTGGTGTCTGCCCATGCACACCACATGTTAGATTTATTGAGTTTGAGTTAGTGCTGATAAATGCGGCACTATTTGGGATATTTATTGGAGGCATAGCACCGGAAAATCGTCAATCTTTGGGTGATTATGTGTATGGCCAAGGTGAAGTAAAACCTTGCGCATTGTGACAGCTGTGGTTTTTGCCTGTGTTTTCTTTTTAAGTTCCAGTATGGACCTACTACGAAGTGAGTACCTTCTGACAGGATAGGGTTTGTACAAGAGCATGAATACTCTTGAATTAAAAGTAATATGTACGGAGAAAATTAATAAATAAGGATTAATCATGAATAACGAGTATGCATGCTACAAAGAATTTCAGTTATTAAAAGATGTCGAATTCGTTTTAAAAAGAAGACTGTTTTAGTTCCTCATTGGTCAGGTAGAGAACCTGTATGCGTGTTGTGATAGAGGGAACAAAACTATGAAAAGTAAGAGATTTTACCCGGGATGTAACGGGATAACGAGCAGTACTATGAGCGACCGCTGGAGCAATCAAATATATATTAACTGTGGACAGGGGTAGCAATGTACCTATAATAATAATAAACGAACACAAAATATATTCGAACGGCGCCCCACCACAGATAGGTAGAACGTCTTAACAGGACCCTAAAGAACTTACTTGGCAAGATAACGGAGGATCATCCTGAGGATTGAGACAGGGTTTTACCTGCAGTCCTCTTTGCCTATAGAGAAGTTTCCAACGAGCATACAGGGTTTTCTCCTTTCGAACTTGTCTTTGGTGCGCAACCGCGCGGTCCGATGTCCTTGTTACACGATTTGATAACTTCTGATAATATTGACGATGGTACACAATCGTCATATGAATATGTCATTGCTCTTAGAGAAAAGATTATCGAATCGTGCAGGTTAGCAACTTCATCTTCCGAATTTGCGAAAGAAAAAGCTAGGCGATTTGCTAACAAGAAAAGACGCATACGTCAACTTTGTCCTGGAGACAAAGCATATGTCTTACTTCCCTCAAGAGAGAATAGACTTCTCATTTCATGGAAAGGTCCATACACTATAGTCTCCAAAATTTCCGATGTCGACTACATCGTCGATGTGGATGGAAAGCATAAAACCTTCCATATAAATATGCTAACAGAGTTTATTGAACGTCCAGACTATTTGCAGCCTATTTTCCAGGCGATGGACGACTCTCCAGTCCAACATGGTCACATCTCATCCCTGTCCGTCATACAGGATGAGGAAACTATTTTTTCTGACGTTAACTTACCTCTTCCTGCGATTCCACTGAATTCAACGGAATCGTGGAGGGACGTTACAATCTCTTCGAACTTGTCTTTTGAGGAGCAATGTCAAGTATCCTCTACGCTACAATCATATCAGGATGTCCTTACCGACATTCCTGGACACACAGATGTCATAGAACATGACATCATACTTACTGATCGTAATCCGATCAGAGTAAGACCATACCCAATACCTATTCATTTTTCAAGCACAAGTCGAGAAAGAATTGGATGAAATGATTCAACTGCAAATAATTGAACCATCCACTTCAGCTTATTCTTCGTCGATAGTTATTGTTCGAAAGAAAGACAATAACATACGTCTTTGCGTTGACTATCGCAAATTAAATCAAGTTACGAAGTTCGATGCTGAACCTATGCCATTATTAGATGATCTACTTATTAGACTTTCTAAAGCTAAATTCTTTACTAAACTAGACTTGTCGAAAGGTTATTGGCAAGTCCCACTGACGGAACACGCCAAACCTCTCACTGCTTTTTCGACACCTAGGGGTCTGTTTCAATGGAATTTTATGCCTTTCGTGCTTATGAACGCCCCAGCGACTTTCGTGCGCATGATGCGACGAATTCTATCAGATCGTGCAGATGTCATCGCATATTTAGACGACATCTGTCTTTCAGCGATACTTGGGAAGAACACTATTTGGGTCTAAAGGAATTGCTATCTACTCTACGTGAGCATAGTTTGACTGCAAAACCCTCTAAAGCTTTTGTTGGGTTTAGTGAAATTTCCTTCCTAGGTCATCGAGTTGGTCATGGTCTGTTGAAGACAGAGGACCAAAACATTTCGAAGATATTAAATATCTCGGTTCCGAAGACAAAAAAACAAGTGCGTAGTCTCTTGGGATTGATACAATTCTATGGAAGATTCATTGAGAATCTGTCCTCCATTATGGCACCACTTTCATCGTTATTGAAAAAAGGTTCTCCTAATATGGTGCGTTGGTCCCAGGAATGCCAATCTTCATTGGATCAGGTTAAGAATTTGTTCTCATCTCATCCTATCTTAAGACTACCAACGATTGATAAGACTTTTGTTCTTCGTAGTGATGCCTCTTCCACTGGGATTGGAGCGGCGCTAATGCAGGAATATTCAGGAACTCTGCATCCTGTAATGTATATTTCTAGGAAGCTAAATGCGGCAGAAAGGAATTACTCGGTTTTAGACCGTGAATTGTTGGCTATGGTTTGGTCCATTCTTAAGCTACAAAGGTTCCTTCTGGGCGCGCATTTCTTTATGGAAACCGACCAAAAAGCTCTTACGGCTATGCAAAGTAAGGATTTGAAGAGCTCGAGATCTACTCGTTATGCTATTGCTCTTCAGCCTTTCCATTTCACGGTGCGAGCTATCCGTGGTTCGGATAATGTGATGGCGGACATATTGTCCAGATGCCCACATGATTCCAGTTAAATCTTGTGTCCTAGTTTTTCCTGATACACTTTCAGACTTTTGTCTGTCCTTAATATCCTAATATGTTGTAATACAAATGTATTTGGATGATGTTTAGATAATTTAACAAATTTCATTTTGTCCATCCATCAGTGATATGTTGCTAATATAGCATTGTAATTCATGACATTTGTATATTGCTATAATTATAGTATTTAGTAATGATTGATATATGATTGGTATTGCCAGCAACTTAGGTTTCTTTAATGGTACCCCCTTAGTTTGTTTGGCTTAAAGGAGATATTTTCTCCTATGTTGGGAGATGATTTGTATCCTCTTCAGACGCTTTGTTTATGCGTCTATTGTACCTGATATTAGGTTCATTTTTTCATGAGCACATAAGTGATACTTGTGCAATCTTGCTCATGGACATATTAAAAAAAAAAAAAAAAAATTTCATTTTTTTTTACAGGGGGGTGGTAGTAATATGTTGCTGTCATTTTTGACGGAGTCATCTGTCAAGTTATTTGCTTATGTTTTTATCATAAGAATAATTGTGTCTTTTCCTGCGATGTCAGGTTGATTAGGGGTTGTCTTCCCTTGTTTATTCATTCATTGTGTTTGACCTTTAGGGTCAAAGGCAGACAGTTCGGGCGTATGCCCATGGGCAGGGTTTTTTAAGCGGGAGTTGAGTTAGACTTCCGGCGAGCCGGGGAAGTGTCCTGGTTTCTGAAGGGACGAGAGTCCATTGTGTTTTTCGGGAAGAATCTTCGAAGTGACTGCACTGGCAGTTTTCCCCAGTGAATCTCTGTGCGTTGGAATGACAGCAGAGTTCCTTGTTAAGTTCTGTGGACTCGGCTACAGGTAATACCGACTTTTTCCATTACTATGCTTTCGGTAGCAGAACATGTTAGAAGATTGCCTAGTCTGTGAACTGCAGCTCACCGGTCCTCCATTTCAGAACTTATATGTTGTGCTCAAGGTAGCCATTCAAGACTATTAGTCTTCATACCATCCAGAAATCCAGTGACGAAGATATATTGTGGGAACCGCAGATTGGCGGAATTTATGTCTACAATAAGCATTACTGCAGGGTTGATGGTAACCTGCTTATCAGAAGTACACAGCCGACGTCAGAACGAGGCCTGTGTTTTCGGCTATTATACTACAGCCTGATAATGTGCAATTGGCGGGGAATGCCAAGTTGCACCTATGTGTCAAAGTGATTAAGGTATCTGACGCGTTTAGTCAGTAATCCCAGGGCGACGCCACGAACTGTCTTTATTGAAGAACATTGTATTGACCATGCACGAATATTCAAATGTTTACCAGCTTGATGAATGCCTAATGTATACCTATCGATTTCCGGTCAGCATGACCTTGTTTACACTGACTGTTCCTGTTGATACCATGTGTGTTCTCGTCAATAAATGTTTTGAAACGTGCCTGCAGTGTCCAAGCATCCTTGACTACTGCATGTGAGTGTATGGGTTGCAGGGTCTACATACATAAGAGCCTAAACACATTCGCGCCTTCATTCGCACCCACACTCAGTTCATCATCCGCTCGCACTACACACCTAACAACATGTATACTGTCTTGGGCCAGTGATCACCTCAATCAGAGAAAAGTACAGTTACACGTATGTTAGTTTCTCTTCCATGAAGACAAATCATATAAAGAAACCATACAGTTTACATCTTCATATATCTATCGTATGTTAGTTTCTCTACCATGAAGACAAATCATATCAAGAAACCATATAGCTTACATCTTCATATATCTATCGCATGTTAGTTTCTCTACCATGAAGACAAATCATATCAAGAAACCATATAGCTTACATCTTCATATATCTATCGTATGTTAGTTTCTCTACCATGAAGACAAATCATATCAAGAAACCATATAGCTTACATCTTCATATATCTATCGTATGTTAGTTTCTCTACCATGAAGACAAATCATATGAAGAAACCATATAGTTTACATCTTCATATATCTATCATATGTTAGTTTCTCTTCCATGAAGACAAATCGCAAAACGGAAAATGTCAAATTTGTTGATAGTATCTTTTATTCAAATTACTAGAAATATTGACGTGTTGAACCACATGCTGTTTGACGCTTTACCATATGTTGTGTACCCTGCTTTTTGTAAAACATTACTTTTTTTTTTACTTTGTTCTGTCTCATAAAACCACATCTATTTCTCTTATATAACCACATCCATCTCACATAACCACATCTTCTTTCTTCTCTCGCATAACCACATCTATTTCTCTCATATCACTACACATATCTCTCTCATATAACCACATCTCTCTCTCACATATAACCACATCTATCCATCTCATATAACCACGTCACTCTCATATAACCACATCCGTCTCTCACATATAATCACTTCTTTCTCTTTTATATAACCACATTTATCTCTCTCATATAACCACATCTCTCTCATATAACCAAATCTCTCTCATATAACCACAAATCGCTCTTTCTCATATAACCACTTCTATCTGTCTCGTATAACAACAACTATCTCTCTCAAATAACCAATAATCGCTCTTTCTCATATATCCACATCTCTATCTCTCTCTCATATAACGGCATCTATATATATTACAAAGAACCGCATCTATCTCTCTCATGTAACCACATCTATCTCTCTCATATAACCACATCTATCTCTCTCATATAAATACAACTGTCTCTCTCATATAACCACATCTCGCTCATATAACCACATCTATATCTTTCATATAACCACAATTCTCTCTCGCATATAAATACAACTCCCTCATATAACCAACAACATTTATCTCATATAACCACATCTATATCTTTCAAATAACCACATCTCTCTCTCTTATAACCACATCTCTCTCTCTCTCTCTCTCTCTCTCTCTCTCTTTCTCTCTCATATAACCACATCTATCTCTCTCATATAACCACATCTCTCTGATATAACCACATCTTTCTCTCGTATAACCACAGCTATCTCTCTCATGTAACCACATCTCTCTCATATAACCACATCTCTCTCTCATATAACCACGTCTCTCTCTCTCATATAATCACGTCTCTCTCATATAACCACATCTGTCTCTCATATAACCACATCTATCTCTCTCATATAACCACATCTATCTCTCTCATATAACCACATCTATCTCTCTCATATAACCACATCTCTCTGATATAACCACATCTTTCTCTCGTATAACCACAACTATCTCTCTCATTTAACCACATCTCTCTCATATAACCACATCTCTCTCTCATATAACCACGTCTCTCTCTCTCATATAATCACGTCTCTCTCATATAACCACATCTGTCTCTCGTATAACCACATCTCTCTCATATAACCACATCTCTCTCTCATATAACCACATCTCTCTCTCTCATATAACCACGTCTCTCTCATATAACCACATCTGTCTCTCATATAACCACATCTGTCTCTCATATAACCACATCTGTCTCTCGTATAACCACATCTATCACTCTCATTAAATGGGATGATGTATATGAGAGTAAGCAGATATACTTTTTTTTTTAAACTGCTCAAAGACTTTTCCTGCCACAGAAGTCCGTAAGAAAGTGTTATTATTATTATTTCATTTTCCACTAAGAATGTGTAGATATAAGCGAGAATGTGTTTATGTAATGTTTGTATTGATGATTGATGACACATTAAAAAATTCAGATTAATTGTAGACAGTTTGACCGCATGAGTGAGTGTCGGTATACAGAATTGATATATGTTATTTAGTAATAGTTTTGTTTATTTTATTTCATTTTTGATTTATTTATTTACTTATTTATTTGTTTATTTATTTATTTTTTGTCAATTACTATCTGGTTTGCTTAAAAAAAAAACCTACTCATTTTTTATTATGATTGCATACTGTAAATGAATGCTGTTATGTTAACTTAATAATGTTGCATGCCTTTAAATTAATGCTTAAAGTAACATGTGGGAATGAAATGATATACGACTCGTACTATGCAATATTAATGAGAGTGAAAGGGCAGAATGTTAGACGGGCCTGCGCGCCCAACTCTTAACCCTTCGAAAATAAAGTTCGTTCGTTCGTTCTGTCATATAATCACATCTAGCTCTCTTATATAACCACATCTATCTCTCTCATATAACTATATATATCTATGTCATATAACTACATCTGTCTCTCATATAACCACATCTATCTCTCTCATATGGGAGCCGCGCTGGTGTAATGGTTACGTCGTTGAGCTAGTGAGCAGGTTTTCAAGGTTCAAGCACGGGTGCGGTCATTTGTAGGAGTGTCATCGACCGGGATTTTGACTGAATAACCTGAACGGCTCCTGAGATAAACCCTCTGTGGATGGGAAGGAGCGAGGCTCATGACCGGGTTGGAAGGAAAGTCCACAGGCTCCCCAGCCTCGCAATGACATGTCATTGGGCCGAAGGGCTGAAAGCCCAAGTGCCGCTGGTTAAGGGAAAAAAATCTTTCTCATATAACCACATCTATGTCTCTCATATAACCACATCTCTCTATCTCTCATACAACCACATCTATGTCTCTCATATAACCACATCTATCTCTCATATTACCACATCTCTCTATCTCTCATATAACCACATCTATGTCTCTCATATAACCACATCTATCTCTCATATTACCACATCTCTCTATCTCTCATATAACCACATCTATGTCTCTCATATAACCACATCTCTCTCTCTCTCATATAACCATATCTATGTCTCTCATATAACCACATCTATCTCTCATATTACCACATCTCTCTATCTCTCATATAACCACATCTATGTCTCTCATATAACAACATCTCTCTCTCTCATATAACCATATCTATGTCTCTCATATAACCACATCTATCTCTCATATTACCACATCTCTCTATCTCTCATATAACCACATCTATGTCTCTCATATAACCACATCTCTCTCTCTCTTTCTCTCTCTCTCTCTCTCTCTCATATAACCATATCTATGTCTCTCGTATAACCACATCTATCTCTCATATTTCCACATCTCTCTATCTCTCATATAACCACATCTATGTCTCTCATATAACCACATCTCTCTCTCATATAACTATATCTATGTCTCTCACATAACCACATCTATCTATCATATTACCACATCTCTCTATCTCTCATATAACCACAACTATGTCTCTCATATAACCACATATCTCTCTCTTTCTCCCTCATTTAACCATATCTATGTCTCTCATATAACCACATCTGTCTCTCATATTACCACATCTCTCTATCTTTCATATAACCACATCTATGTCTCTCATATAACCACATCTCTCTCCCACTCATATAAACATATCTATGTCTCTCATATAACCACATCTATCTCTCATATTACCACATCTCTCTATCTCTCATATAACCACATCTATGTCTCTCATATAACCACATCTCTCACTCTCTTATATAACCATATCTATGTCTCTCATATAACCACACCTCTCTCATATAACCACATCGCTCTCTCTCTCTCTTTCATATAACCACATCTCTCTCATATAACCACATCGCTCTCTCTCTCTCTCTCTCATATAATCACATCTCTCTCATATAACCACATCTATCTCTCTGATAAAATCACATCTATCTCTCTGATAAAACCACATCTATCTCTCTGATATAACCACATCTATCTCTCTGATATAACCGCATCTGTCTCTCTCATATAACTACATCTATCTATCTCATATAACCACATCTCTCTCTCATATAACCACATCTCTCTCTCAAATAACCACATCGCTCTCTCTCTCTCATATGACCACATCTTTCTCTCTCATATAATCACATCTCTCTCATATAATCACATCTCTCTATCATATAATCACTTCTCTCTCATATAACCACATCTATCTCTCTCATATAACCACATCTATCTCTCTAATAAAAGCGAGATCAGACTTTTATTATCGACATACAGTTCCACCATCTTGGATGAAATCGGACACGTCATTTCGGTTTCTCCACTCCAACCAGCATTTTTCAAAGACCCGTGTTTTCTTTTGTTTCCTACAAGGCACCTTCATGTATGTCAAACGTTTAATGTGTTGAATATAACATTTTAGATATGTGGCAGGTTTTCAGACTGAAAATTATCACCTAGTTTGCTCTTGGAAAGGGAGAGTATAATTTTTTTCTTCCTCTGGATGTATTGTAAGACTCTTGAGTCACCAGTAACATGCTCACGTAAACATGCTATAAAAAATTGGCATTAATGATTTGGCATACATTTGTTAACAGTCTATGCTGAATGACGATATTAACAATGATGATACATTACTCAGCCACGTCTTGCTCACGCCACTATTCACCAGTTTGCCAGACTTCAATAAATTGTTGTTTGACAAGTTGGCACTCCTCTGTTGACCTGTTTTGTCCTACAAGATAATCAAACTTACTTTGGCGTTCCTCTTCTACCCTGCTGTGTAGAGACTTGCCAGAAAGAGCGCCAGTCTATCCTATCGACTGTCATCCTCCTGGCCTGGGTCCAGTCTAGATCTCGGTCCTTCACACAATGTCTAATGTTGTCCTCCCAGCGGACTCTGATTCACCCTGGAAGTCTGGATCCCTGGCTTTTGTTACTATATTTCAAGTTAATGTTTCGGTATTTTATTTTGTCGTACCCCTGATTCGGTAGAAAATTCACTATGGTTATTTGCATTCTGTTCATTATGACATCCGCTTATGTGCATGAGCTTCTGCAAGGTTTATTACGTAAGCTCAAAGAAACATATAAAAGGGATATATATATATATATATATATATATAGATATATATATATATATATATATATATATATATATATATGTGTGTGTGTGTGTGCGTGTGTTCACTTTTTGAGAGCTCAACCCAACGTGAGAACGTAAGGCGAATATCTGCTATAAAATCTGAAAAGTCTTTCCCAGTCTCTGGCAATAGAGACTTAAAGCGGAGACAATAGCCGTTTTCATCAAGTTGGTATTTTTTAAAATAAGACAGCTCTGACAGTATCATAGTTATTCTTGTCAGGCCCCTCCAACATACTTACAGCTTTCATAGGTTCACCTGAAAGAAGTTCCATAAGTCGTGCACAATATTCCGACCTTTCTATCTTCTGAGACTCACATGTAAGTTCAAATCTATTCAGATAAAATAAGATATCGTCGAAGATAGGCTTAAAAGGAGGCAATCTGAGCTTATAGGAATTAGTATTTGTCTTATGAGAAATTGTTTGAGTGTTCGAAGCATTTTGTGTATTAACCTCATTCACTACCTTCATCCTCTCAATCTCCATAGAAAATAATTTCTGCTCGTGAAGTCTCTGATTTTCTTCAGCTTGCAACTTAAGTTTTCTCTCTTCCAATTCCCTTTGAAGTTTTCTATCTTCAGCCTCCATCTGAAGTTTTCTCTCCTCCATTTTCTGTTTTTCAGCCTCCAGTTTCTGAGCTTTGTCATATTCGACAAGTGCGAATTCCCGTACTTCCTCAGTAGTCATACCAAGGGCTTTCCCTTGTTTAATGAAATAGTCTAAACTAGACATTATGTCCGATTTTATAAGATATGTAACGTGTACAAAATATGTGGAGAAACTGACTTTATCCCACCTTAGTGGGTGGCAAGTCCTTGCTTAATAACTTGCATAAGGAAGACAATCACAAACAAATTAATCAAGAAACCAAAGCACAGAGAATAAAAAACACTACGACAACGACAATCAAACAGTTCATCACACCTAAACAATTACTGTTGCAACGGACAAGTAGCTATCTGAACTTCAGCAAGGTTTTCAGACTTCAACCGAAATTATCGCTCAATTGAAATTTACAAACTAAACCCTACAGAACATAGGCCCTGGATGAACTGGGATATATCCTAACGTAAGTCACCAACCCAACCAAACCCGCTTCAACATAAAACATAGAACACTAAATAGCATAAATGATACACTCATAAAGGAAGGCTCCAAAAAGGAAGGCTCAGTAACATACAACAGTGGCACAGTTTACAAACAATAAACCACTTAACTTCAAAAAAGAAAACTCCCGGCCTCCGCAACAGCGACAGCGATGGGCATCGGGTACCACTCGGTACTGGAATGTGTAGGTTCTCTAAGTGTGTCTATGGTACAATCACTCACACCACAGCAACGTACGGTCAAGCATAGACCAATGGGTAAGACGGGTTCGTATCCAATTCACAGTACATAGTTTATTCACACAGTAACATCGACATCAGGAACGGTACACTGTCACAAGTTCGAATAGCATACAAAATCCATGGCAATTAGGTTGCAAAGAACGTCGCAACTTTTCAGTATAATATAAATCCATAGGAAAGAACATCCATCAAAAGGACTGCATACATCGCAGTTCACAGCAGCTCTCATTTCATATTAATACAGCAAAAATATCCATCAAAAGGACTGCATACATTGCAGTTCACAGCAGCTCTCATTTCAGTATTATAACAGTAAATCCATGCAATAACTATTCATCAAAAGGTTGCACACAGCAACTCTGAGAACAATTTATCTATCCCAATCACAGGGGGAAATCCATCATAGGAAATATAAATAATAATACTGGCCCGTTCAATCTATGGCCTCAGAACAACAAATCTTGGAAGGAAACTCTTCCTTACAACAATATACTCTATATTCACTTCCAAAATTATATTCCCCTCGCTAATAACTTCCTGACACACTCACGAGATGGAACAACCATCTGGAAGCTCTGCCGGGAACACACTGCCCGAGATTACAGTCCCTCAGTACAGCTCAGTGAAAATAACTCATGCGCGAACTAACCGCGTGAGACTACAGCTCAGCTCAACTGTCTCTTCCCCAAAATTATCACTAAGAACATTCGAACACTTTCTTTATTACTTTTAAAAAAAAACTGACACCTACTCGGTTGAGCAATGTTCAAGACAAAAATACAGAGCACAAAGCCCCCAACTAAAAAATCATCTCATCACTAAGAGTGTGCTTACAAGCATGTCCACAAAAATCCGCCCTGTACATACAAATCTTTATTACTTAACTCTAATTAACAAATTATGACTTATCACACACATATAGCCATAATTTTGACATTCAATAACTTTTTTATTTAATGTGTTAATTGTTCAAATTGCACACAAGAATACCTTATGGTTCAACCAATCAATTGAAAGTTCTTTTGCACCTAGGTCACGAGAGTGTTTTGGCGTACGGGCTTTCCCGTTAGTATGGTGTGTGGCCTCCTCTTGCATCGATCAGCGACTGTCATCTCCTGGGCATGGATGCGATCAGACGTCTGATGTGGGCCTGTGGGATGGCTGCCTACTCTTCCTGGAGTGCTTGGAACAGATCACGACGATTGGCTGGAGCAACGTCTCGGCGACAAACACGTCTATGCAGCTCATCCCACAGGTGCTCAATCGGACTCGTGTCTGGAGAAAGGGATGGTCAAGGAAGGGTGAGAATGTTAATGGCAGTCAGGAACTGCGTGGTCAACCGTGCACAATGGGGTCTGGCGTTGTCCTGTTGAAACACCGACCTTTGGGCAGACAAAAGTGGAAGGACATGGGGTAGAAGAATTTCATTGACGTATCGTTGCGCATTCAAGCCTCCTTCAATGTGCACCAATTGACTCCTTCCGTTGTAACTGATCATTCCCCACACCATTGCACCTCCACCACCGTGCGGCGGAACTTCATCAACGCAATTTTGGACAAAACGTTCATTTCGCCTACGGTAGACCCTACGCCGTCTATCATGACGCTGCCACAAAAAGAAAGATTCGTCAATAAACCAGACACGTTTCCAGTGATTGTCAGCTGCCCAGGGACGATGCTGGTTGGCCCAAAGAAGTCGATTTTGGCGATGGCGGCGCAAGGGTGAGGTCGTTGTGCCCAAAGTCTAGCGTCATGCAGTCTTTTCCGGACAGTTTGATCAGACACATGACGTCCTGCAGGCAATGACTGGGCAGTTGAGGAAGCTGTTGTAAACTTGTCTCTGAGGTGACGAAGCTGAATAAAGCGATTCTCTGCTGCTGTTGTCACTCTGGGTCGTCCACTGCGATGCCGGTCTTCAACTGAGCCAGTGGCTTGGAACCGGTGCCAATATCGACTGATGGTACTCTGATGCACGTTTAGATGCCTGGCAACCTGACTTTTACTTTCGCCTGCATGCAGTCGGCCATTAGCAATGTTCCTTAAATTTATCGATAGAGACGCCATAAATGTCTGCTTGAAAATGAACTGAATTTTGTGTGTGTAGCGTTATCCTTTTATAGGGTTTCCGTTGCGTAGTCTGGGAATAGTGTTCACCCCAAATTTTGTTGCTTTCACGTGCGCGCAACATGAGCTGTGGTCAAAAATTGCGTCATAAACACTATTGACCACTGCGTTGTAACGATTACAAAAACGAACGCAATTCAGGTCAACACGTGCATTTGGCACTGTAAAGAACATTTGAGGCTGGTTTTTATTTACCCTAGCACCAAATTTTACTTACAAACTCATAAAAACGCGCCCTCGAAAAGCTATGCGTTTCTTTTTTTTAAACAGTATATATATATATATATATGTGTGTGTGTGTGTGTGTGTGTGTGTGTTACAGAGTGTTTTGTAGTGGCGTTGCAAGTGTTAAGGCGTTGGTTAGCTGGCCCATCTGTGGAAGTCATGAGTTGTGATATTATGTCTCTTGTTCATTATTCGAACTTCATGCCTTTGCCTTAATGTTCTAATTTCTGCCAATTGAGCAACTGTGCTGATGTCTTACGCGAATGATGAGTGTAGTGAACACCAACCTTAATTCATAAAGGTGTCAACGCATTCCGTGTGAGAGTCCATATCACATCTATAATTTAATCACGAATAAAATAGTTCAGAGACAAGTTATATCACTATCATTATACATACATCTGTGCAGTCCAACTTCTTCTTCTTCTTCCGTCCTTAACCGCTGACCGACAAAGCAGTCCGTGGCCAATACGCTTAGTGGCGCCCTAGGGCAACAAGAAATTAACTGTTGTTCCGTTACGCCTAGTGGCGTTTATTGTTTAAAAAAATAATTGTTGTTTCCGTAATCTGAGTGACTGGCAAGCAGGTGATCAGCCCGCAGTCCAACTATTGTCTCCTTATTCATTCTTTCATCATCAAAAGTGTCAACGTGTGTACTCGCAATGTCGTCTGGCGAACATTCGGTAGTGAACGTTGTCGTTTTGAAGATATAATAAATTTAGGAATTTATAATTAAAATACTTATCCAATCAGGATAACTTATCAATGCATCCGTATATAATAAAGGCTGACCTATGCTTTATAATCTAGGAGAAAAACACTGCACAATTCATGAACATCGAGAGCGATGTATAACACGACTGTCTCCGACAAAGTCAGTCTATAGAAGGGTGTAGGAAGAGCGTTGCCATGCCCCAGCCTACCAACATACTACGTCACGACTATCCCTAGTCAACCCTATAAAATCGCGGTCAATACAATGGCTTTAAGTGCAAAGCACCTTACATTGGTAGCATCTCAATGAGTTAACGCGTACCAAATTAAAGTGGGTCACCATTACCAAGATACCCTGTATCAACTCCCCTGACAGCCCGGGTTTAAAAGATCTGTTATACAGATTTTATTCAAATTTTAACATAATCTTTCCATCGCAATTAAATATATCAATAAAAACCGAATTATGGACATACGGCCAACGATGTTTTTAGTAAAACAATGTCGGTGGTCGTCGTCAATACATTATAATGTCACATAAGTCATAGACGTGATACATAAGTTAAAGAAAAGAAATGTCAATCGTCAAGACAAAAGAAGAAACTATCATCTAATGTCTTAAATAATATAAGAGTTAGTGAATTAAGCAAACTAAAAATTATTTAAGTAATCAATGTACTAGTGTTTAGATGTCATTTGTGGATAATATTAACAACGTGAATCTATTTAATTAAACTAATTAAATGTCTAAAAAAGAATTAAGATAAAGAATACAGAAGGAATACATTAGAACATAGAAATAAGAACAAATAATGAAAAAGAAGTAGTAAAGAATAAAGGAATAGAGTTAATTAAATAATGTTTTCAAGAAAATTACATGTTGAAAAATCAACCGCTAAGTTAACTGAGGTAAAACACTAATACAAAATTATACGAGGGTCGTTCAAGTCAAACCGGGACTTTTGTTTGTACAAACTAAAAGAACAAAGTTGTAGGAGTGAAATTGCCATTTATTTTTCGATATAATCCCCTGCAACATTTATACACTTATCCCAGCCTTTAATTAATGCTTGAAAAGCTTTAGCGTAGAAAGATATGTCAGTACTCCTGAACCATTGTAGGAAATTGCTTCACTTCGTCATCAGTGCTAAAATGATGACCTCCGAGGAACTCTTTCAGGGGTCCAAACAGGTGGAAGCCGCTCGGAGCGAGGTTTGGGCTGTAAGGGGGATGTGGCAATACCTCCCACCCGAGTTGCTGTAGATTGCACGTGGTGCGGTGAGCGGTATGTGGTCCTGCGTTATCCTGTAGAAACAGGACACCTTTTCTTATCAAACCAGGCCGTTTTTTCCGCAGATGGTTATGCACATCACTTAGAATGCGATAGTACTCTTCACTGTTGATAGTGGCACCACAGGGTAGAAAATCCACGTGAATAATGCCACATTTGTCCCAGAAAATACTCGCCATCACTTTCCCACAAGACGCAATTTTCCGAAATTTTTTGGGTGGTTGTGAGTCCATATGCTTCCACTGCATGGATGCTGGTTTTGATTCCGGAGTGAAATGATGCACTCAGGTTTCATTACACGTAACGAAGCGATCCAGAAAATTCTGGCCTTCCCTGCCAAAACGATCCTTCAACTCAGTGCAGACTTGAACTCTTCTCTGCCGGTCAAAAGCGGAAAGCTGTCTTGGCACCAACAGTGCACTAACTCTGTTGTCCGCCATTTTCATTATCTATCAGGGACTGACCCGTGACGCGTACGCCACCTAACGGTGATAACGGTAACGGTAATGGTAATACGAGTAGGTCACACCTGTTACTTACTACTGTCAGTAGCACCACCACACTAGCACTCCTTCCTGTACTTCCAGAACAAAAAGTCCCGGTTTGACGTGAACGACCCTCGTACATAGTAAGAAATGATAAAATCATGCGTACTGGTTAACTGATTCCGTACGTAATTATTTTCAGCTCTGGACGGAATTATTTTTAAGCCCCAAAAATTTACACATACATAATTTACGTTTACTGACAATGTGTGTCTAATCATGAGTTAAGTATAACATATTATATATCAAATTAAAGTACATTGGATGAACAATATAAATCCATATGCCTTTCTAGCTAATTTTATGTTATGTTTATGTTATAACAGATAACATATACACGGAAAAAAGATAACTTGAAATTTTGAACAAAAATTTTCGACTTACGTAAGGCTTGTAACATAAATTGTTATCACAATACAGTTTCACTGCTCTCTTTGTGCAGATAATCCATTTAGAAACACAGAAAAAGTAAGAAAGTTATGGTTGATCACACAATTTGTTCACTGTTCACATATTAGTAACATATCCTGTGTGTTTTTTGGCCATTATGGCGATACGACAAAACACGATTAAAGATGAAGATAAATGTGAAAAAATCCGTTCAAACGCAAATAAAAGACGATGAAGCTTGTTGAAATTTGAACAGTTTTGTGTTTACTTCCGTTCGAGATAAATTCCGGGCAGTATAACATATCAGAATAGAAAGAAACAATGAAATAAATCAGCGTCTTTTAAAAGATCTTACGTCTACAGCGTTCGGCCTTTGCATCTATTATTAGATCTTGCGTACGGAATCAGTTTTAAAGTACTAATTAAAATCTAATTATTCTAAAATTTTAATTGTTTTATTTCATAGTATTAAAACGCTTAATAGTCTTGAAAATCCAGCGATAAATATAATGTCATTTTTCGTATAGAAATCCTATATATTCACTATCATGCTGGTTGAAAGTGTTCATTCCGTTGAAGGAGAACAAGATAATATGAAGAATTGTTGGTATTCATCCACGTATGTGTTTGTTCAAACGGATAGTGTTTGTAAATTACACTGCAATGGTTGATTGGAGTATGGACACTAACCAAAGTCCATTGTTAAACGAATGCGGCAATGTAAATCGAAACAATCCGGTGTAATATTGGAACGATTGATGCGAATCTCAGGAAGATTAAAAGTCAAATGACGCTCGTAAGTGTTTCTCAGCATGAAACCGCTGCAATCCAACGATGTCATATCAAAAGACGAAGATTATGCTGAATCTTCTGACTTGAGCCGAAATACGTAATTCTTTTGGAAACATCAACATGTGATGAAAATGTCAGCGATACTGTCATAGCATTTGTGCAATTGAATGCTGGATTGAAATGTTTAGAAGTATTGACATAACAGATATCAATCCGTTGATTGTAGTTGAAGTTCATCGTAAGTTCAATTGTGGAAGCGTGAGGATTCATAACCTTGACCAGTGTTACCAATCTGCTATTCTTGATTATTGAATATGTATATAGTACATAACTGTTATGTTGTTCATACGAAATAATTTGTCATTGTTCATCTGATGAAGATGTCGGGTGTCTAGACAAGGAGTCAGCGACGACATTTTCCGAACCCGGAATCGACTCTATTTCGAATTGAAACGGCTGTAGGATGATTGAGAATCTTGCCATTTTCGGATTTTTACGATTGGCTCATCTGAGTGCCGCTACAGATTTCTGATCTATTTGCACAATAAATGTTGCACCTTGAAGGAATTTTTCCAACTTCTGAATAGCCCATACGACGGCTAATAATTCCTTGTCGATCACTGAATATTTTCTTTCGGATTCGGTTACTTTTCTCGATATAAATAGAGTAGGATGAAGAACGCCATCATGTTCTTGTAAAAGGCTCGCACCTAAGCCCACGTTGCTAGCATCTGTGCGTAGAATGTATATTTTATTAATATCAGGCAACCGTAAGATAGGTGGCCGTGAAAAAATATTAAGAATATGAGCAAACGTTTTGTCGCAGTCGTCGGTCCACTTGACTTAACAGGGAAGACAATACTGCGGTGATGGGCGATAAATTCGGGATAAACCTACTATAATATTGAATTAGACCCAATAAACTCCTAACTTGCATTTTTGTCTTGGGTATAGACAACTTTAAAATCTTATCAACATTCTTGTGCATGGTCTGAATGCGACCAGCAACAATAATATGTCCCAGGAAAGTAATATCCTGAACTGTTACTTGGACCTTAGTCGGTCTTGCAGTCAAGTTATTTGACCGTAAAATTGCTAATAAAGAACTGAGTCCTGTAAAATGTTCTTCAAATGACGAACTGAATAGACAGATATCGTCTATGTATGTAATAATATCTGATCTATGTGATAAAATGTTTCGCATCATGCGAATAAAAGTTGCCGGTGCGTTCATAAGCCCAAAAGGCATCACGTTCCACTGATATAGTCCCAGTGGAGTAGAGAACGCAGTGAGATATTTGGCATGTTCTGTTAAGGGAATTTGCCAATATCCCTTAGTCAAGTCAATTTTAGTAAAAAAATTAGCTGTTGCTAGACGAGAAAGTAGGTCGTCAAGCAGTGGATGTGGTTCACTGTCAGCGACTGTCTAAGCGTTTAATTTTCTATAATCGACACATAATCTAATGTTATTTTTTTCTAACAATGACTAGTGGAGAAGAAAATGGAGAATTACTATTCTCAATAATGCCCAACCTTAACATCTGATTAAGTTCCTGAGCTGTCTTTTCTTGGTAATGTATTGGAACTGAATAAGGACGAAGTTTTATAGGTGTGTTGTCCTTAAGAACTGTTTGAGCAGCCACGGTCGGGTACGCTAAACATCAGGAAAGAAGACCTGGAAGAACACCTTGGAATGACATATTCAGATGGTCGCAAAGATGAGCCGCTCAGCAGCATGGCAGGCCTTAAATGGCCGAGTAAGCCAGGAGCTGAATTTAACACCAAGCCCCCAACGGTGCAAGAGGTAGAAAGCATTGTCCAGAAAGCTCGATGCAAGTCAGCTCCAGGTCCTAATGGTGTTCCATATGTGGTGTATAAGAGATGCCCTGAGGTGCTCAAACGACTGCTTCGTTTACTGAAGAGTGCGTGGAAAACCCAGCTTGTAAGCAAGGAATGGAGAAAGGCGAACGGAGTCTACATCCCGAAGGAGCAAAATTCCACAGACATCAGTCAGTTCAGGCCAATCTCACTACTCAATGTGGAAGGGAAGATATTCTTCTCAGTGATGGCGAAAAGACTCACTACATAACTCCTGGCAAATAGGTACATTGACACTACCATTCAGAAAGGAGGTATCCCAGGTACACCAGGATGTCTAGAGCATGCCACAATGATATGGGAAGCAATCCAAAAGGCAAAGTCTGACAGAACAAACCTCCATGTAATCTGGTTGGATTTAGCGAATGCTTATGGATCCGTTCCACACCAGATGTTGTGGCAGGCCCTAGAAATGTATCATGTTCCACAAGAGATTGCAGCAATGCTGAAGCTGTATTTCGCAGGGTTTGCTGTCAGGTTTTCAACCAGAGTGTACACAACGAAGTGGATTGGCCTTGAAGTTGGAATTGCGATGGGATGTACCATCTCTCCGATACTATTCGTGATGGCTATGCAGGTGATCCTCAATGCGGCTGAAGGAATGGCTATAGGTCCAAAGCTCGGTGGAATGTGTCTCATGCCACCGCTCAAAGCATTTATGGATGACACAACAATTCTGACATCAGATGAACATCAGGCCCGGAGGATGTTAGCACGCCTGGATGAACTAGTCAGCTGGTGCAGAATGAGCTTCAAACCCAAGAAGTCGAGAAGCCTATCAGTCAGGAAAGGGAAGATAGCAGAGGTCATATTCACGGTTTCCAACCAAAGAATCCCTACTGTCATTGAGGAACCTGTTAAAAGTCTTGGCAGGGTGTACGATGCCTCATTAAAAGACTCAAAGGCAGTGCAACAGACAATAGAAATGGCAGACAGAGGGCTACAGATTATAGACCAAAGCAGACTCCTGGGGAAGTTCAAACTGTGGTGCCTCCAGTTCATGTTGATACCAAAGTTGCTGTGGCCACTGCTTATATATGAAATAAGCACAAGTACAGTGGAAGCCATAGAGAAGAAGGTCAACAAGTTCATGAGAAAATGGCTAGCAGTACCACCAGGTCTGTCAGATGTAGCACTGTACTGCAAAAAGTCAAAACTTCTGCTTCCTTTCAAGTCAGTTGTTGAAGAGTACAAAGTTGGAAAGGCAAGGCTTGCAATGATGCTACGCGAGTCAGCTGATGACGTGGTTAAGTCCATTCAGCCCACACTGAAAACGGGAAGGAAGTCGAAAGTGGAAGAAGCTGTTGATGCTGCCCAAGAGTCACTCAAACTGAGGGAGGTAATCGGATACACACAAACGAATAGACGGGGATTTGGTCATGGAGACATCCGCTGGTGGTCCAAGGCATCAAGCAGGGAGCGCAGAGACATGTAGTTCAGGAGATACGAGAAGCTGAGAATGATAAGAGGTTGCAAAAAGCAGTGCAGCAGGTCCAACAAGGCCAATGGACTACATGGGAAGGAGCCCTGCAGAGGTCCTTGACATGGAATGATATATGGCATATGGCACCTCTTAGGCTCAGCTTCGTTGTCAGATCACTGTATGACCTGCTGCCGTCGGCCACCAACCTTGTGAAATGGGGAAAGTCGGATGATGAGCAGTGCCCCCTGTGCCAGGGGAGGCAGACACTTGAACACGTGCTCTCAGCGTGTAAGGTGTCATTAGGGCAAGGGCGATACACTTGGCGCCATAACAAAGTGCTAAATGAGCTTGCTGCGACAATAGATCTGGCAAGAATGAAGGCGAATAGCAAAGTCCGGCCAGACACCGCAAACACATACTTTCTGAGGGCAGGAAAGTCAGCACACCCCAAACCGAATAAACCTGGTAGCAGTTTACCATCTCTTCTTGATTGTGCAAATGATTGGGAGATGGCGGTAGACCTACCTGGACGAGGGGCATATCCAGAGAGTATCAGAAAATCGCGGAGACGGCCGGATATAGTGCTTCATTCTGCAGCAACGCTTCAGGTCATACTGATTGAACTGACAGTGCCATTTGAATCCAGATTAGATGAGCAACATTCGTTCAAAGCGGCCAAGTATAGTGATCTGGCCGCGGATCTGAGACACGATGGGTTCACTGCAAGGGTCATGGCTGTTGAAGTGGGCGCAAGAGGGCTTGTGGCTGCATCAGTGTATGATCTATTGAAACTGTTGGGGCTGAGGGGACAGTCGAGAACAAGGGCCCTGAAGAGGCTTAGTGAAACTGCCGAAAAGGCATCAGGCTGGCTGTGGAACAACCGCAATGGGGAATGGAGATCGTAACAATAAACGCTGCGGTACAGAAAACACCAGGAATTTTTCTAAGTCCACAATACGCT
This sequence comes from Oreohelix idahoensis, assembly GCA_024509875.1. Taxonomy (NCBI): domain Eukaryota; kingdom Metazoa; phylum Mollusca; class Gastropoda; order Stylommatophora; family Oreohelicidae; genus Oreohelix; species Oreohelix idahoensis. The sequence goes on along the minus strand of JAMPIV010001968.1, from coordinate 284,352 downwards.
GAGGTTTGTGGTGGACTAGTGAACGGGCTGCGACTCAGGGGCGACAAGCGGTGTATACTATAAGGGGTGTCAGTATCAAAAGTCCAGTGGGGAACGCGCAGTGGCGACTCGTTGACTTCGCGCTGGTGTCTCAGTGTGTGCGACGGAACGAACGGAATAATTTGTCTTCTCCTTGTTACTTTCACAATTGCCTCCACGGCTGGCGGAGTTGTGGAATTTAAAGTTGCTACCATAAGTGAAATGGGTTCATTTTCGATGCAAGACAACAGGAAGCTGAGACGCTTGGGAGTCATGACCCAAGTGGGCCCGCCCCCTTAGAGTGTAAAGGAGTATATAGGGCCGAAACACTTGTCGGACGGGGGGACTTCTTCTGATGATCAGATTGCTTCCTGTTGTATCGCTCTGTAAAGAGTTTCCTATCATTTTAAGAATATGTCGTGCGAAATGACTGATGTACGACCTGGTATGTCAGTTAAAACATCAGAATAAGATTCTAAGAGTTCAGAAATTTGTTGACTTTGTTGAGATGAAACTGAAGTAGAGATAGTCACATCTCACCACGATTCTGTAGCTTGTAAAATAGGTACAGGAAGAGACATGTGGATCTCAGGAAATGATGATTCTTCCTCCTGAATAACCGATAGACTAGAATATTGGAAAGAACCAACTGATCTGTCTTCTAGATCATGAAAGATAGATTGTAAGTGTTCAGGGCGAGCATAGAATTCTTTAAGCATGTTAATGTGATAAACTTTCTTATGACCCTTAATGTCTAGTACGTAGTCAACGTCAGAAATTCTGTCCAATACTTTAAATGGACCATTCCATGCGATCAATAGTTTATCCTTTCGTGGGAGTAGCACGAAAGCTTCGTCACCAGGAAACAACTGGCGTAATCGTCTGTTTTTATTTTGGAATAGTCTTGCTTTATATTTTGCAGCCTCTGAAGAAGCTGTTGCCATCTGGCAAGCGTCTATAATTTGTTTACGCAAGTTAATGACGTATTCATAGGATGACTGAGTTTCCTGAGTCATCAAAGCGTCGAGCAGAAGATCTTTTATCAGTCCCATTGGATCTCTTGGTGGAGCAAAAAACACCAACTCGAACGGAGAGAAGCCGGTTTGTTCATGTGGCACCTCTCGGTAAGCAAACAGAGTAGCTGGGAGGACTCTGTCCCAGTCTTGAGGATACTTTACGGTAACCTTATGTAGTGATTTTGTAATGGTGCGGTTGAGCCGTTCAACTAAACCATTGCTCATGGGATGATAGACACTACTAAGACTCCTTCCTATGTTAAGAGTCTTCATTACCTCAGTCATGGTGTCACGGACAAAGTGAGGACCATGATCTGATAGTAACTTTCTAGGAAATTCTAGTCTAGAAAAGATTAGTACAAGAGCATCAGCTTTGTCTGATGTAGTTGTGTTCTTAAGAGGTATGGCTTCTGGCTATCGTGTACATAAGTCGACACATGTTAAAATATATCTATGACCTCTTGCAGAAGGCAAAAGAGGACCAATTATGTCTATTGCCATTTTATCAAAAGGACGGATCGATATGTCACATGCTTGGATGGGAGCATTATGAAACGCTCCACGAGACTTGACTTCCTGGCAAGTGACGCAGGAACGTACATACGACGCTACGTCTCGTGAGATCCCTGGCCAGAAAAATGAAGACAACACTCGAGAACGTGTGCGAGTGTAGCCCATATGACCCGCGCATTGGGAGTCATGAGTATATCATAGTATATATGGCCTTAATGATACTGATACTAAGACCTGTTGTTTTATTCTAGTCTGGTCCATACAATTCCTAGGTAAAATGTCATTCTTGATTGTGAACCAATGTTTATTTTTGTTAGTAAAAGCGACATCATCATACTTATTCACCAAAGCAAAAACTGTTTTTAAAGAATTATCTGCTTTTTGCTTAGCAGCAAACGATACTCTGTCTATTACAGACTAAACATCGGTGTCATCCCGAAGATTTGAGTCAGGAACTATACTATCTTCTTTTTCCAACTCCTGAGCTTGAGCTCGTGTTGTCACTGCATGGGCCATAGAAAGTTTTGTTTTTCCCATTCCGTAATCTCTTCAGGTGTGCAATCCTTGCTGCCATGGATACGTCCGACTGTTAAATCAGCAATTGGATTCTGAAGGAGGCATACTTTAACTGAAAAACTGGGGTATTTATGTCTATTATCGCAGTGGGGTAGTACTCAATTGTACCACCAAAGGTCATGCACCTAATACATTCATTAGTGGAGTAACGAGGATTGACGGATTCCAACAGTAGTGGACCCGGAATCTCTCAAAACTGATACTATGGTTCCATTGACCAGTCTTCTGTTGAAGATCAATATGCCTTCGTTCCCGTCGTTCACAGTGAGACTAACTCCTGGAATAGACTGTGTACATATCATAGACGTATGGTTGGCTTTCTGAAAAATAGTGCTACATTGTGGACAACTATTTGCTACATTATAATCAACAATACAACATGAAGATGAAGCATGTATCTGAGTATTATTATCATGACTAACTGGGGTGCATTGCTAATCAGCGCCGCCCCTGCATTGTGTTCAAACCTCTGTGTTACGCGTGAATTGGAACGTTGTCAATGACGATCAACTGAATTATTTTGACTCATACCGTTGTAGCTATTATTTCTGGATCTGTAAACAGTATGACCATTATTCCAGTTATTGTTATTGTTGTTATATGAAGTGACAATGTATGGTTTATTCCAGGTTGAATTTTGTTTAAATTTGTTGCTGTTCCTGAAATGAGGTGACTGATTTCTGTATTGTGATCTACCTCTCGAAGAATTGTTATTCTTGTTAAAATTATTATTTTTATAATAATTATTGTCGTTATTTCTTCGCTGCATAAAATTCCTATCAAGGCTTTGAGCACATGACCTATTGTTAACACGCCATGTCGCAGCGGAAGCTACTGGTAATGCTTCTCTCAAATGAGAATTAGATATACCAACACCTGGGTGTGCAGTACAATAATTGACTGCCATTTCTTCTAATGCAGTATAGTGGGCGGTTTGCGTTCCTGCAAAAATGACATAAATGGTGTGCTAACAAAGGATAGAACTTTATCCCTAAGCAATAAACCAACTAGTTTATCGTAGGATTTATCCACCCCAGCGAGTTCAACCCATCTATTAAAGGTAATGCGTATATTAGCAATAAACCCTGCGAAATCATTGCTTGAATCACGTAAAAGAGTTTTAAACTTCATTCTATACCTTTCCTCGTCTAAGTGAAATCGTCTTAATAGCAATGTTTTAGTAGCATCATAATCATTTATAATTGCTGGATCTATATTCTCTATTGCATTTAATGGTTCACCATCTAAAAATTCACTGAGTTTTAAAGCCCATGCGGATTTATCAAGTTTATTTGTCTTACATACTTCTTCAAAACGTAATAGATACCATGATAAATCGTCGAAATTTTGTTTAAAAGGTGGTAATTTTAAATTGTAGTAGCCTCTAGTTTGGTTGGATGAAGACGTATTATGTGAATTATCACTATTGCTATTTGTAGCAATTAGCGCTTTTAATTTTAATTCTTCAAGACGAAGGTCAATTCTTTTTCTTGTTGCCTAATTCTTTCTTCTTGTTTCATTTTTTTTTCTTCTTCAATACGAATTATTTCATCTTTAGCCACCTTCCTCACTTCTTCTTCTTGCTTTAATTCTGCTTTTCTCCTATCTTCTTCTTGTTTTAATTCAGCTTTCCTTTTCTCTTTTTTAGCTTCCTTCTCTAGTTCCTCTTGCTTAGCTATAGCTTTTCTCTTTTCTTCCATCTCTTCTCTATCAAGTTCCTCTTGCTTAGCTTTGGTTAGTTCCGTCACTGCATAATCACCAAGTGCTTCTCCTTTGTAACCGAAATCTTTCCCAATCTTCACAAATAATCCAAAGTCGCCATGTTAATTCAATAATATACCTAATTAGTAGTCAATTTTATCAATCACGAGAATATATGTACTTAATTATATATGACACAATGGCTAATATAGTACTGTGACTCACTTCGTCAAACAGCTACTTATAACGTGCCTTACAAATTAGTTTTAAGCTAACATTTTTAATTATATTCAATATTTTATATTATGCCCCACTCAGGCAGAAAAAAATTGTTGCTACTTGAACTACTAATGCAAACCGTAAAGAAAATATCTCAGGCGTCAGATATTTTTCAATTAAATATTTATAAGTGTTATATTTTTATAATTATATAGCTATGTTATCATATTATTAAAATCAATAGAGAAATAATACATATACAATAAACCAAAGAAGGACAATAACAAAATTACGCCACAAATGTCAATTTACAGACACCAAAACGATATTAATAAATAAATATAATTACGGAAGTTACAAAGTTTGTGATTGAACTGAAGTTAGGTCAAACCACAAGAAATCTAAGAAACTGTGTACGAAACATGAACTCTCTACAAATAAAGTAACAATATTATGTGTAAAACTAAACGATAGTAAGATTAGGCTTAACGGACATTTGACAAACGATTGACGAAATTAAATAAAATGAAACGAAAGACAATAATAAAACAACGTGTACATACGCGATTCACAGCTAAACAACTAATGTTGACTAAATTCAATTACAAGCAGAGTATGCCCAAGTAAATGTCAAGGGATCTCTTGTACAATTGAAAATATTCAACAAGCCCTAGGAACGACTAGAATTTCTGCGGTCAGACGACTGCGACATAACAGAAATTCTAGTTCCCACCATCCGATCGCAAACTTAACATAAATATAACATTATATAAGAAACATGTAACATGTTTTATAAGGATAAACATGCCTGCAAACTAAAATGGACTAACGTTGCACAGGGCACCAATATGTACTTATCTTTTTGAAGAAAAACAATCTCCGACAGTGCAGGCATGCGCCAGAGAACTATGTAGATGGCCTGAAGTATTGATTATTCCTTGATAGTAGTAGTTCATTCGCTTGAGTTAAAATTAATAATTTGAAGCCCGCTGCCTTGTTGATTGAGGATTTTCCAAACGGCTGCTGTAATGAACTTGAGAAAGTTGTGACGTCATTTACATCCCTAGTACGCATGCGCCTTGGTTACCATGCTTATTTGAGTCATTTCAAATGTAGGGAAAAATTGAAAAGTTCTTGGCACGACGAATATTCACTCTGGAACATGTCTGTTACTGCTATTTCTTCTTAAAAAAAAAATTTTTCTCGTCCCCAGAACGGGTCGCCATTCTGTTACAGAGTGTTTTGTAGAGGCGTTGCGTTGGTTAGCTGGCCCATCTATGGAAGTCATGAGTTGTGATATTATGTCTCTTGTTCATTATTCGAACTTCATGCCTTCGCCTTAATGTTCTAATTTCTGCCAATTGAGCAACAGTGCTGATGTCTTAAGCGAATGATGAGTGTAGGGAACACCAACCTTAATTCATAAAGGTGACAACGCATTCCGTGTGAGAGTCCATATCACATCTATAATTTAATCACGAATAAAATAGTTCATAGACAAGTTATATCACTATCATTATATATACATCTGTGCAGTCCAACTATTGTCACCTTATTCATTCTTTCATCATCAAATGTGTCAACGTGTGTACTCGCAATGTCGTCTGGCGAACATTCGGAAGTGATCATTGTCGTTTTGAAGATAAAAAAATTTAGGAATTTATAATTAAAATACTTATCCAATCAGGATAACTTATTAATGCATCCGTATATAATGAAGGCTGACCCATGCTTTATAATCTAGGAGAAAAACACTGCACAATTTATGAAAATCGAGAACGATGTATAACACGACTGTCTCCGACAAAGTCAGTCTATAGAATGGTGTAGGAAGAGCGTTGCCATGCCCCAGCCTACCAACATACTACGTCATGACTATCCCTAGTCAACCCTATAAAATCGCGGTCAATACAATGGCTTTAAGCGCAAAGCACCTTACATTGGTGGCATCTCAATGTATTAACATGTACCAAATTAAAGTGGGTCACGATTACCTAGATACTCTGTATATATATATATATATATATATATATATATATATATATATACATATATATATATATATATATATATATATATATATGTAATTGAGTAAAGTGCTTGTTTAACAGCTATGTACACTATGATATCATCATCCGCTCTTTGCTCTCTGTAGAGTCTAGGGACACATCTACTAATGGTTTCTTATTAGGTTATTTATAGTGATGAGGTCTCCAGCCGCATATGCCCCTTTACATCCACAAGCAAGTTATATATGTCACAATGCAAAATATGAAATAATAAGATATATATTACAACTTCCCCCGAGTTTATTAGGCGAATTTATCACATACTTTTTTGCAGAGGTTGTCGGTCAACTGATTTAAAATAATGTCTCTTCATGTGAGTTAGGTGTCTAACGTACAGCACATGAAATAAAGTCCTAGAACTTACGGCACAAAATAGTTTTTCTAGGGCAACATATGAAATAGTAAGATATATATTACAACTTACTCCAAGTTTATTAGTCGAATTTGTCACATACCTTTTTGCAGAGGTTGTCGGTCAACTGATTTAAAATAATGTCTCTTCATGTGAGTTAGGTGTCTAACGTACAGAACGTGAACTAAGGTCCTAGAACTTACGGCACAAAATAGTTTTTCCAGGGCTCCTCTCTTCTAATCATAGAATTCACGTCCTGTCCTCTGCCTGTCCTCTGTTTGGGTCCTGATATTATGTGTTCCCGGCTGTCTATTTTTTATCCTTGAAGAAATATAAGTCAGTGAAGTTAGCTTACCAGGCGCTAGATTATATCGAATATTTTCGCTTTCTCACCCATATTGTTTCGTGAACGAAAAGTCCAATCAAAGGCAGCCTATCTTTGCATCTCAAATGCCAAACTAATGTTAAATAGTTTGCCTTGTTTTAGTAGGAGCCTATCCCCCACTATCCTCGTTTATCTAGAACATTCTACATGACAAGATGATAAGATGTTTCTCGAAACTCCATCACCTTATACATGTTTGCTACTACAGTGGGGATTTATAATATTTACAACTCACTCTTTCATATATCTATTACTGATAATACTGTATTTTTCACGATGCCAGTGTATCGTAATTATTGATCACACCAAGGTCTGGGTGGAAACGACGATTACGTATCTTCCCATGCTCCAACATCATATTTGTTATCTTCCTGTCCGTATTTTAATCTTTACCAAGATTGTCATCGACCTTTGTTTTTGGGCACTGCCTATTTGCTAACTGCCGCATTATCTCCAAATTGCGTCTGTCTATCCATGCTGGACCACTGTAAACATGGTTGTGTATTTTTCCAGACACGAGGTCTAGAGTAACAATGAGGATATCGCCCAGAATAAAATCTTTACTCTCTCTGGAGAGGCTATAAGCCAGTATCAATGTGGCAACTTCGCTTGGCACAAACAAAGTCAATTTTGTGTCAAAACAGATCAAGCGATTAAGATAATTAGTAACGGAGTATGAGTGGTGCACCACGAAGACAAGAGACAGAAGACGTTGGAGATCCATTACAGTCAACTTTAGTTGTGGAGATGGCAGCTGATGAAGATGATGAAGAGATTAGAACAAGATGTGATAAAACAAACTTTGAAATATGAAATTGTAAACAACGAATATTGGAAAAAAGTAGCACGTAAGAGGAGTGGCAGATAATAATGCCAGAGATGAGAGAAAGATCAGAAGAAAGAACGAACGTACGAGTATCTCGTGACAGAGGGCTCACAGCGGCCAATGCTACATGCTTGGCTGAAGATCGTAAACCTCGTTACCTCTACGCTTCACGTCAAAAGTTGAACGAAAAAGTTAAAGTAAGTAAGGTAAGGTAAGGTAAGGTAAGGTAAGTTACGGTAACACATGTTGAGCTGTGATTGTTAGTATTCTTTTACAAAATACACTCATAAACGTACGTACAGTTTTCTTTTATAAATGAATATTTTAAAAAATCTTTTTTAGGTCACAGAAAAAAATGGCTCTGCCTGGGGGAATACACGCGCTAACTCTTGTAGGCTCGATTGTTCTATTTGTTGGCTTAATTCTTCACATAGTCGGGCTGGCTACTCATTACTGGTCTGTCAAACATATCTACGGCATCGAAGTATCCGCAGGTCTTTTTGAGGCGTGTACAAGAGAGCAGTGTAGCGCTTACGGCTATTTTGACGGTGAGTTCCCCTTTCCTTGTTATATTAGTATTTAGTGTTATCTCAGTTTGACAGTTTACAATCATGGCGGGTATTCCTAAAATGACATTTATTCCTGTACGACTTTCAGGGTTTGTATACACCTGAGTATCATGTTTGTCACAAACAAAATCACGTTGCTAAATAGCGTCTGTCCCCTCTAAAAACTAACTTCAACAAACCAATGAGAAAAATTAACACCATTGGTAATGACAATAGCTTAGAAGCATATAATTTATAGATCAGATGTTACCAGAACAATGGTCAGACCAGCGATGATAGATCAGATATTCCCAGAACAATGGTCAGATCAGCGATGATAGATCAGTTGTTACTAGAACAATGGTCAGATCAGCGATGATAGATCAGATGTTACCATAACAATGGTCAGACCAGCGTTGATAGATCAGATATTCCCAGAACAATGGTCAGATCAGCGATGATAGATCAGGTGTTACCAGAACAATGGTCAGATCAGCGATGATAGATCAGTTGTTACTAGAACAATGGTCAGATCAGCGATGATAGATCAGATGTTACCATAACAATGGTCAGACCAGCGTTGATAGATCAGATATTCCCAGAACAATGGTCAGATCAGCAATGATAGATCAGTTGTTACCAGAACATTGGTCAGATCAGCGATGATAGATCAGATGTTACCATAATAATGGTCAAATCAGCAATAATAGATCAGATGTTACCATAACAGTGGTCAGATCAGCGATGTTAGATCAGATGTTACCATAACAATGGTCATATCAGCGATGATAGATCAGATATTCCCAGAACAGTGGTCAAATCAGCGATGATAGACAGATGTTCCCAGAACAAAGATCAGACCACCGATGATAGACAGATGTTCACAGAACACTAGTCAGTCAGATCAGTGATGATAGATCAGATGTTACCAGAAAAATGGTCAGATCAGCGATGATAGATCAGATGTTACCATAACAATGGTCAGATCGGCGATGATAGACATATGTTCCCAGAACAATAACACTGACAAACAACATTTTTATTTATTATATAAGAATAAGTGTTCTTAGGTCAGTTTCTTGCGCTGATTTCAAATTTGAAATCCGTTTATCTCGATCACATCGGGTTCTTAAGATATTTGTGAATAAATAAATTTTTGGGAAACCGTTATTTGCTCCGTTTCATTTTTACTATATAACTTATTAAAAATTAATAAAATGCAAAATAATTCTACTTTTTATACTGCTAAAAGATGCATGACATATGTTACGCTATTTTTCAAATAGTTACTGTATTTTGAAATAATTATGTACGAAATATGGCTTCTAGAAGTTGTAGAAGTTCGGCTGATATGTTCTGTTACGTGTGCGGATATTTTACCGATCGTGTTCACCAGAAAAACTTTATACCTTTACTAAAGAAAGCATATGAACTTTATTTCGATTTGAAAGTTGATGATGCAAATAAATCCTGGAAGCCAAATGCAGTTTGTTCGACTTGTGCAAATACATTGGCAGGTTGGTTACGAAAAGACGCAACAATAGAGAATGCAGTCAGCGACACATAGCTTGACTGCTTGCGTCAGGGTCAGCGAACCAGAGCTGACCAAGACCCTACTCCACCTGCAAGTGGTGGTCCTGGAAACAGGCTGCATCACTGCAGTCTGGCTGAGAGAGTAGGGATCGAAGAGGGAAGGCAAACTCGGTCCCAAAAAATGCGGTGCTGAAGTCGGATGTGTCGGCCGAAAGGCGCAGATATCGCAGCTTCACTGTAAACAGACACAACGCCACCAACGTCCTTTTCAGGACGAACGAGGAAGAAGAAGAAGAAGATAAGTCGATGCCTTTTGGAGTGCCAGTAATAAGGCGTGAACCGACAAATCATGCTACTGATTGTTACTTCTGCTTGACAAATATCCATGGTTTCACTTTTACAACTAGAAAGTCTGTGGTTTATCCAAATATTGAATCGGTTTCGAAACCAGTGCCTCATGATCTAATCACGTGTCCGATCCCAGTTCCACCAGAACAATATCCGTTGCACGTGAATGAACCATCAGAAAGTGATAGTTTACCTGCTTTAGAAACTAATTCTGACTGGGATTATATAACGGTGAATGATGGTGTTCACTTAATTAACCATTCAGAACTTTCAGATCTAATACGTGATCTCGCTCTTACCAAAGGACAAGCGGAATTACTCGGTTCGCGACTCAAAGAATGGAATCTTTTAGCGCCCAATACTCCGATATCTAAATTTCGTCATAGACACGGAGAACTTGTTCAATACTTTGAGATGGGTGATGACATTTGCTATTGCAAAGATGTAAACGGTTAATGGTGCACCTCGGTCATGAGAACGTATTTAACGAATGGCGACTTTTCATCGACTCTTCCAAGACTAGTCTAAAAGCCGTGTTATTGCATAACGGAAATTTATTTTCATCAATTCCAGTCGCCTACTCTGTTCATATGAAAGAAATTTTTATGACAATATGGCTATACTTTTGGCAAAAATAAAGTACAATGACTACCAATGGCGGATTTGTGGAGATCTAAAGATCATTGCAATTCTCACAGGCATGCAGACTGGGTATACTAAATTTTGTTGCTTCCTATGTGATTGGGACAGCCGCAACAGACAGGAACATTATGCAAGTAAGGTGTGGCCTATCAGGGATCGTATGCAGCTCAGGCATAAAAATGTAATACACGAGCCATTAGTTAACAAAGACAGCATCATTTTACCACCGTTACATATAAAGTTGGGGCTCTTGAAGAATTTCGTAAAAGCGTAAGATAAAACGAGCAAAGCTTTTACTTATCTTCGAGAAAAGTTTCCGCACATTAGCGATGCAAAGATAAAGGAAGGTATCTTTGTAGGACCTCAGATTAGGAAAGTTATTGCAGACAAACAATTCGAGAACTTGTTACATGGTAGTGAACTTCGCGCATGGATGGCATTCAAATCGATCGTCGATAACTTTCTGGGAAATCACAAATCTGTCGACTATGTGCATATTGTTAAGCAGTGCATAGATGCATACAGAATTATGGGCTGTAACATGTCCCTCAAAATCCATTTGCTCGATTCGCATCTTGACTTTTTCCTTGACAACCTTGGCAAGGTCAGCGATGAACATGGAGAATGATTCCATCAAGATATCGCCGTAATGGAGTCACGTTATCAAGGACGGTGGAGTGTGACCATGCTTGCCGATTATTGTTGGATGCTTCATCGCGATGTACCACATGCCATTCACCGACGAAAGTCGACTGCAATGAAATTCAAGCCTACATAACTGTTATACTTCTTGTACGAATGATGTTGTAATACTGTATGCGTTGTTAAAAAACTTCAATTGCGTATTTCTAGAGATCCCGACCTGATAGAGAAAAACGGTTTGCAGATTTAAAAACAGCGCATTAAAATTGACCAGAAAAATATAGAAATGTTAGAGAAAGAAAAAAATTTTTTTTTTTGTTAGCCAGTGTAATCAGACCACCGATGATAGACAGATGGTCCCAGAACACTGGTCAGATCAGTGATGATAGACACGGGTTCAAATGTGGATGCTATTAGCACAATCAAATACAACAACTTGAAGAGGAGTTAAGGAACGTGAGTTCAGGTGTATAGCAGACGTGTGTAATTAGTGTTAAGAACCACAAGTGCTTTGTGACGGTTTCTTAAAAGAAAAAAGAAAAACATTACACTGAGTACGTGCTTACAATGTTTGTCAGTTCATATCATGTGTACTCGTTACCATTGCGCTTTGTGCTGATTGACGTCATGCCCCCGATCATATAGAACCGTGTCTACGAATTCCTTTTCTATTTTATCCAGCGCCATGTCATCTTATTTTCGAGACATTTCTTTCTGTCTCTTCCAATTCTTTGTCCTTCAGTTAAATGTGTTTTTGTTTGTTACTGGCTTCTATGATTTCTAGTGTCTATGTAATAGTATCACTATTTTCCTTTGTGTTCCTTAGCCTAGAGCCACAACTTGAGGTGGTCCCCTCGCCAGACGCCTGCACCAAACATTGACTTGCTCATGCAGCAGTGGTTTCCATGGTTATTTGTTTGACATGTTGAGGTTCCCAGCCCCATACACATCTTCATACTAGTCGCCTGGTACGACATGCCTAGGAGTGATGTAGCCCTATACTTTATTTGTCTTTGCACAGACACCTGGGAAGTAGTCGGGTCACATACTATTATGTAGGTGACTTGTTGTCCTTGTAAATCCGCTTGTTTGAGAACTTTCTGCTCACATTTGATCTCATTCAGACATTTTTATGTTACCTTCTTCGTGAGACCGACATTTATGTTGTATCATAATTTTTTTTTTCATTGTGTTTTGTTTTGCATTGGTCATATCTCATTTACTTAAAGTGGCTGTCACATAATTTGGTTCGCTTTCTTGTCCTCTCCGCAGTATTGGTATTTTCGAGTCATTGTTTACACTTCTGCATGTAATAATTCGTCATGTCTGTTTACCTAACCATCCCTGCTCAGAGAGTATACAGGTGATGCGATATTGACGGACAGTTATGATGATAAAATTCTCGAATACCGAACCTGGGCGCGCCAGCGAATTTATTTAGCTCTGATATGGCTATTGTGATTTCCTAATATCTCTCGTGGAGAGAAAGCAGCCCAGCTGGTCACACGATGAATGTTTGTTTGCAAAAGTACAGGGCAGTAAATTATGCAGGCGGTGACATATTGTAGAATCATACCTGAAGACGACGGAAATGTTGTAATCGCCCCCGGACAGAATTGTTACGAGATTATAACGAAGGACATTGCAATTAATTGTGATCATGTAATGAAGTTGTAGTGGTAAGTTCGTTATCACCGGGACCTTGAATGGTGGACGGAAACCGAACATCACGCAAAGCCGGAATCCCAGGAATCTGAAAACACAAAGTCAGAATGGGAGTCTAGTTTAAAGTTATACCCCAGACTGCGTGTAAGAGGCATCTTAAACAAGTTGCTTTAACTATTTCTCTTAGCCAGGAGTCAGTATTCCTAATGAGATTTTACGGTGAGTTGTACATTTTAAAATTCGATATTTAGCATTTATTAACAAGTGACAATTGCAAATGGATGTCGAAGTCATACGAGGCTGGGAACCGCAGCATAAAGAATGATGATTTCATAGACCACCACTGCAATAGCTGGTGACTGCTTTATGCGGGTTTCTCACAGATAACCAAAAGCAGAGGTAGTCCCAAGATCCATATTTAGGTGGGAGTGGATGATGATTGAACTGATGTACATACTTATTATATTATTCACTTTTTCAACCAGTGCAAATGTATAGATATTCAATGTAAATGTTATAAATGTGTTTCGCTCACTAGGATTAATATTAATGCTCATAGAAAGTAAAGATCTGAGGTAGATGGGGTGGTGGAATGAAAGGGAGGGGGGTGGGGGGGAGAGCACAGGATTGTATGTCAGGAAAACCAATATTCAGGTATTTGTTTCTCTTCTTTCATTATACTAGTCGGTGGTACCAGTTGAGGGTACTATCTCTAGACCAAAGTGTGTGGTATAAGTAGCCTGCTGTCAACACTAAACACCATCATCAGACTGCTCTTTAAGACGCTGGACCAGTTTCGGGATTCTTCTTCTTCTTCTTCTTCGATCCTTAACCACCGACCGTCAAAGCAGTCAGTGGCCATCACGCCTAGTGGCGTCTTGTAGGGCAACAACAAATTGATTCCACTTTGCTCGGTCGGTGGCCATCCTTCGTACAGTGCCCCAACTCTGGTTCATTCTTTGCATCTCAGCCTCCACAGTCCTCCGCCAAGTTGTTTTTGGTCGGCCTCTCTTTCGCTTTCCTTCAGGGGTCCAAAGCATAGCTGTTCTTGTGATGGCATCGGGGGTCTCTTCTGAGGACATGACCAACCCAGCTCCAGCGTCTGCCAGCTATGATGGTATGCATGTCCTCTTGCTTGCTACGAGTAAGCAGATCTTGGTTGGTGATGGTATTCGGCCAAAAGATTCGGTGAATTTTTCTTAGGCATGTTGTGTGAAAAGAGGACAATTTTGACATTTCCTTCTCTGTGACTCTCCAGCATTCCGCACCATAGAGAAGCACAGAAAGCACGCAACTCTGGTATAATCTTAATTTTGTGCTTGTGCTGTATTGGGAGGACTTCCAGATGTTATTTAGGCTAAAGAAGGCTGTTCTTGCCTTATTCATTCTGATGTTGATGTCTTTGCCTGCCCCACCGTCTGGTGTTACTATGCTTCCTAGGTATGTGAAGGTATCTGTCTGTACCAGTTGCTGATTCTTTACTGATATGGGCTCAGGGTTGCTCACATTGAGCGTCATGACCTCAGACTTCTTTAAATTGATGTTCAAGCCCACCTGCTGGCTAAATTTATTAAGTCTATCCGTTTTTTCCTGGATGTGTTGATGTGAATGTGCCAGCAGTGCAATGTCATCTGCATATTCCAGATCTTCCAACGTTGAAAATGTAGTCCATCTTATTCCTCTTGGACTGCCCTCTGTAGTTTCGGGATTACTCACTGATACTTCTTGGAACGTGTCACAACCTCCAGACTTGACCAGTGACGAGTGTGCATCAGTCCATAACTTGCAAAGAACCAAACATCGGCTGGAGTAGAAACAACAAACTTACTGGCAGCTAAGTACAGTCTTAAAAGCTGCCAAGTGAGCTTTAAAACAATTCTCTCAATATCTATAACATGACCCTGTGATGATAACCTTTTTTTAAAGAGGATTATTCACTTTACACTGTTAAATATCACCCGTGTGTTGCCGGGGCCCGAAAGGGGAGCAAAGAATAGTAACACTGCACCCTACCACGCATGTCGTAAAAAGCGACTAAGGAGGGTTTGGGCATGGGGCTGTTTACCCCATCCCGTAAAAACTTCGCACAGTGGGCTGATCACCTGCTTGCCAACCAATCTGATTACGGAAACAGCGATAGATTGTGTGGTCTGTTTTTTGTTCCACAAAGACGCCACTAGGCGTGGTGGAAACAGCGATAGATTGATCAATTTGTTGTTGCCCTAAGACGCCACTAGGCGTACTGGCCACATACTGCTTTTTTTGGCAGCTAAGGATGGAAGAAGAAGAAGAGACTGTTAAATATAAACTGATTATTAAATTTCTCTTTTGTATATATACACATTTATAGTTGATTTAATCATTTTGAGTGTACTGCACCCGTTTGTCTCAGTCACATTAAATACACTTAAATCAGCGCTACTAAATTAAGATTTCACTGAACTAAATCATTCTATATATCTCTTCACAAAAGGCGGCGGTAAATAGACTTAACACTGCTAAAAACTCATTCAAGCATTGTTCTCGACTTCTTAAATATTCTGTGAATACTCCCTCGAGATAGAAGCATCATCATCCTTCTATCTGCATCTCTGCCAAGAGAAATCTTGTGCGAAGGTAGACACCTTAGAAGACCCACATTAGATACTTTGGGTTTTGGCCAAAGTTGGACCATCACAGCAGAGAGAAAGGGAGGCAACCAATGACAGTGGTACAACGTTTACATAACATGGAACTGTTGGTGTCAAAGATAGCATTTTTTGGTAAGAATAATTGTCCTGCTATTGACAACAAGGGATGTCCAGTTTGTTATGCATTCGTTACTCTTCAACGCCCTAGGGAGCACGGACCTTCAACCAACGTTTGTCAGGACCTGTGAGAAGTTAATGTGATTGGATTTACAACAGGCCTCTTGTCTTTTTTCCTTGCATTTAATTACGTTTTTGGGTAGGAATTTTTGTAGTATTTACGTTTTTCTAGGAAGGAGTACGGCGGGATTTTTTTTATCGTAGTCGTTTTTTTTTTCTCTTTGTATAATAAGGGTGTTTGGACTTTTTGTGTAGATTAAGAATTACGGTTTCTAGAAGAGATGGTAGGTTTAACTTCTAGACTGGCACCAGTGCGCTTTTTCATTAAGAAATTCGTTCATGTAGGAATTTATATTGTAAACAGAATGGCAGAGCATTTTTGTTCTTTCACAGTGAGAGCGCCGTAATTATTAGGAAGGGTAATTTAGACCCTCTACGCAACGCAATAGTTGGGGGTAGATAGGGAGATTTGAGCGCGTGGAACAGTATAGCAACGGAATTATTCCGGCCTGTTGATTGGATCAGTGTGTGACCGACTTAAGAACAAAGCCAAGCTATGACTCACGGTAGCGTGGGGTCGACCGCTGGCTCTGGTAAATAAATACGCGTGTTTCTCAGGCAGAAGTCTCTCAGATTTTAGAACTTCTACGCCGTGGAAAGCACTGCCTGTATTTTATATACAGAGCCCGATTTGCTCTTTCAAGAGAAATTCGTTGCTGGTAAATATCTAGTTAATTTAGCTAAGATATTTTGTAAGATTTTAGCAGGAGTTTAGATCGTGGTTATTCATAGAAGTAGAGCCATCAATGCTATCTATTAGATACTTAATAACTGACAGCGCATGTAGGTATTTTGTTAAAAGGTAGTAGGGAATTCTGATAGTTTCCTCAGAATAGCTGCTCGTATGAACTGGGCTTTACTGTTATATTGTCAGAAGACAGGGGTATTTACTTTTTCCTGGATTTTGTGATTTATAAATATTGCAGCGTAAAAAAAAAACACGCTCGTGAAATTAATTGTATTTCGTAACAGACATGCCATGAGTTACCGTCTTTTCTAAATAATCTTGGTAGAGTGCATTCATTTTTATGAGATAAGGAAAGCTTAAAGATGTGAGATGCTAAATACCAACATTTTGAGATACGATGCAAGTAATTTCATTGTGATTTTCGAGTATTTGGAGAGGGGTACCTGAGCGCGTGCTGTGTATCTTTTTCTAGAGGGGTGAATCTGATAACTAAAGAAGCGAGGGGAGATAGTGGGGCATGCATTTGTAAGATAGGATTTCAGTTCCTTTAGAGATGTAACTATGTATATCTTTATTGGAATCGGGTGTAAATAATATTCCCAGCATGTGGGTGAAGATTTCTCAAGATTTGAGTTATAATATTAGCGAGTAATACGCTAAGTTTTGGGGTGTGTATTTAATTGTTCTTTAAGTGTGTGTAAATTACCAGCGGGCTCATTTGGGTAACGCTTTTGTTAAGAATGAGTGACTTTAACAGTTATGTTAGAGCATAGGTAATCGTGTATTTTTGCTCTGTGTGGGTAAATCCTACATTTTGAAGTCAGCAGTTACGGGTCTAGTTGGGATTTTTAATTAGTCCTTATCAAATAGACATATATTTATAATGGTGAATTCATGGAGACGGGAGATTATTGTCTTGGGTGAAGTCTATTGTAATGTGGTTTAGCGAGGTAACACCTCAATCATTGTTAATAAGTAGGGCAAGGAATTTTACCGGCAACCGGTTCATTCAGTAGTGGAAATGTTATGACGGTTGAAGGGGTTGGCATAGAATCGCTGAGGCGATACTAGAGCATGGGAGCTGTATTGAAGATTTGAAACTTAAGTGTTAGAGATTTGAGACTTAAGTGGTTAAAGATTGGGAGTTAAGGGATTTAAGTGTTAAGGACACGGAAATTTGTTGTGCGATATATATTTGTTATTGTTTTGTCCACAGCAAATATTTTCATGGCGGGGCCGCTAGGGCGACAGGGTGGTCCTACAGCTGGTCAGAAGTAGCCGGCTTTCTCTGGAGAAGAGAAAGGGGAGCGGTGACGAGTTGGTCACTGGTGCAAAAGTCTGTTTTTGTACCCAAGAGAAAGCGGAGTGGTGACGAGTTGGTCACTGGTGCAAAAGTCTGTTTTTGTACCCAAGAGAAAGCGGAGTGGTGACGAGGGGGTCACTGGTGCAAAAGTCTGTTTTTGTACCCAAGAGAAAGCGGAGTGGTGACGAGGGGGTCACTGGTGCAAAAGTCTGTTTTGTACCCAAGAGAAAGCGGAGTGGTGACGAGTTGGTCACTGGTGCAAAAGTCTGTTTTGTACCCAAGAGAAAGCGGAGTGGTGACGAGTTGGTCACTGGTGCAAAAGTCTGTTTTGTACACAAGAGAAAGCAGAGTGGTGACGCAGTGGTCACTGGTGCAAAAGTCTGTTTTGTACCCAAGAGAGAGCAGGGAGCGGGAAGCGAAGCCTTCTTCAGAAGAGAACGGGTTTCTTAACCAACCCAGAGTTCTACGTTCATAAGCACACACTGAACCTAGGCACAGGGCCTAGAAGTGTCGTGATTTGTCGGTCATAATAACACCGACGGCCTAAACCCAAGAGAGGGGTATCCGGCCTGTAAATTCAGAATCGTCATTGGTAGTGCAGAAGATAGTCCAAGTCAAGAAACCAAAGTACTAAACCAAGTTAGCAGCTACAACTGCAGGCAGAGGAAATAGGGCAAAAATACCTCTGAATTGCACTAGATAGAAAGAAGGAGAGTAGTGGAGAAGAGGAGTAGAAAACAGGAGCGTCGTACAGACACTGAACTTCGAGAGAACTCAGCAAATTCGTCGATAGGTTGTGTAGGAGAGGATAGAAGAGTTCTTTCGTGGACAGTGGGTTAGCCAGAAAAAGGTTAATTTGTCCAAAGAGGAGAAGCTGTGTAGACATTTCAGATTAGTGACGTCTGCAGACAGACTGACAGTAGTAGTTAGATAGTGGTACTTACTTATCAGCTGATTTTTTAGTAAGGTGGATCGAATGTTAGAGATCCCACTTAACCAAATGTTGTATTACTTACCTTTCTTCCTTACAGGTTGATGGGAGGGCGACGGTGGGGTTACCTTACTTAAATCACTGTACTTTATTTGTGTGTGTTCTTTCCAGGTGTGCGAACTCGCACTTATTTGATTTTGATATGTTGGAATGTTTTTTTTTTATGTAAATAAAAATTATTTAACCTTAGTTTGGATCAGTCACTCAATTTTAAAACTATACGTGACCTATATGTTGTCTGTATAGTGGTGTATGTGGTGTTAAGTTAATTAAACCTTATCCCAGTCTTGGTAGTTAGAGGTAGTGAGGCTATAGCATAACATTACGTCACCTAGTGGCAAGGGAGGGTCAATTTAGGTTCTCGACCCTTGACGCCAATAGCCTCATCTCCCACAGTCACTGTCATTTTTCTTCTGAAATCTATCTTCTTAGTCTTTCTTTCCACTAGGGTCTAGTCTATTTAGGTAGCAGCCTCTAGTCCCAAATCCACTTCGTGACAGGACCTCCTTTCACGTGACCTCAGCTCAAGGCCTACCTCTTCATCCCCACTCCTCTCTCCAGTTCTCTTTTCCGTGTGGTTTTTTTTTATTTGGGGGGGGGGGGGGGCGGGGATGGGGTATTCTATTTCTGCTTTTCTAAACAAGTGGATTCCAGCATTAAGAATGTTTAGCAATGTTTTAAACAGGTTTTGTCATGTGTGGCCTATCCATCTCCAGCGTCTACATCTTATCTCTTTCTTTACTGATGCTGGTTCGTGTCATCAGTCCAACATTGTATTTATGGTCAGTCCGTAAACCTACTTCCATTCGTGTACACCATTTGTACATGCTGACAATCTTGGACACTCTGAACTATTTGCCTCTTTTGAAGTTTTACAAACATTTCAAATTAATAGAACGCAAGAAGTTGCCTGAGATTTAGGGTGTTCAATGGAGATCAAGTCTAACACGAAAATATGAAGTTTATATCAAACAAAAGCAACAACATAGAAGTTACAGCCTAAATGGGTATTTGTCTGGCACAGAAGGAATGAAATGATATCACACGCTGACTCATTTGGAACTAATGATAACAACTAGACAGTAGAACTAGAGGTGGGCAAATCGACACACTCCGCTGTTTCGAGACACTCGGCTCAGTGATTTAAACTGTGTCGAAACAGTGCGTCGACACAACGGCACTATTGCCCGTATCGGGGAGAAAGAAGTCTCTAATAGACAGAATACATTACTATACATGAACTGTTTTTACTTGCGCGCTACTGTCGTGTGTGAAAATCTATGGCATTTCGTGTGACCACAATTCAATATTTTTACACAAGTCTTCATTATGATGAAATAAAACGGAGATATGATGATAGCTGCAGTATATGTGAAAATAATAAAAAACAACAATAATAATAACAGTAATAATAACACATTGGATATCAAATAGAGTAAGCTAGTTTTGGTAGACTATGATTTCAAATCCACACCGAGTACACAGATAATCAGCAGAGCTAATAAAAGTGTCCATTACATTTTATACGAATACACGGACACTTTCAACTTTAACATAGTGCCTAAAACATTGACAACTGCAGCACTGACACACAATTTCCAGTGTCTATAACTTCTCAGCAAAAATAATATCACTTGTAAAATCAAGTCATCATAAACACATCCCGGAAAAATATGACATGTTTGATCTTCCATTCTAATGTTCCGAACGGTTGCTGCAAATTTTACAAAGGCCCACGGAAGGTGAGACAGTGAGACAGTGTGTCTCTGCAAAACAGAGAGGCAGACAGGAACTGAAAACTGTGTCGAAACAACAAGCAAGCTGTGTGTCGAAGCTTTCGGACTCGATGCTGTTTCGCAGCATTGTTTCGACACATACACACAGTAGCCATCTCTAAGCGGAACAGGAGACACGGAGATGCCGATGCACAGGACACACATGAATTGACCTAATGATAGCATTACAAGGGATTCCTTGTTCTGGAACCCCCAGGAAAGGAGAGATAAGGGAGACCGACGAGCACGAACGAACGAACGGAACTTATATTTTCAAAGGTTTTTCAGGAATTGGGCACGCAGGACCGTCTAACATCTGCCCTTGCCTTTCTCTCGTCTTCCATACTGAATCCCAATTAATTCTCACATGCATCTTAAATATTACTTAAAAATAAGAAAATAACATACAATAAAATTAAAATAAATCCAAACATTGTAACTACTAAACAGTACAATATAGTTTACACAGATTTCAGTGCCTTATACATATTATTACTAAAACAGGGACAAAATTATCTTTAATACCTACATATGATGTTATGTAATTATTTAAGAACATAACTAAATTAGGGTGGCATATAATCGTGGCACTAACGATGTATTTGAAAAGTCTGTGATTGAATGATTATGGACTAAGCGTGTTTTTTTTAGGTCGTGTTGGAAGTTTATTCCACAATATGAGCAGCAGAAAAGGCTAAACTTTTCTTGAATAAGTCGAGCCTAGGCTTGGGGCATGTGTAATGTATTTAAGCCGAGTTGACTGCGTCCTTCCGCTGTATTTTAAAAATAGACCACAAATTACTTTGCGCATTCTGTGAATAAAAGATTTTGTGAATAAATTTGGCTTTGTTGAAGAGAGAGCGCTTTGTTAGTGGTAATATGTTAAGATATGTATATGGGTCTACACACTGTGTGAGGGTTTTGTCTGAAACTAGGCGCACCGCACGTTTTTGTAATGAATAGAGTCTTTTAGTGTTGGACATGGAGCAGCCATCCCAAATTGTGGAACAATAGTCTAGATGTGTTTCCCGAACACGCGGGAAAGAGAAATGTACACACGAATGAGAGGGATAAAGAAGGCACGTAAAGATCTTTAGGAAGAGACAACAGACAACAGACAACAGACAACAAACAACAGACAACAGAACTGGGCATGAATTTAGTCCCGTACTTCACAGGCAGTCAATACGCGGTTTTAAAACTATATCATAAGAATCATCAACATGATAATAATCAACATGATAATAATCAACATGATAATAATCAACATGATAATAATCAACATGATAATAATCAGCATGAAAATAATTAACATGACAATAATCAACATAATTATAATGAAAATAATAATCATCAACATAATAATAATAATTCTTTGCGCTCCTAGTGGTGCCATAACTACGGCGGATCTTGTCTCAAGCACTTCAATGTTCTTGGATGGCTGATGTCTGTGACAACTTGTTTGACATGCTGAGGTTGCCAGGCGCATGCACAACCAAATCATAGTCGCTTAGTACGACATGCCTGAGTTTGAACACTATGCTAACATAATTATTTCAATTGTAGTAGGCAAATGGTTTTACTGTAGACTATGTTTTCTATTGCTTTTATTTATTTATTGGCAGTTTTAGGTCCAATTTTTTTTACTGCATTTAGTACGGAAAAAAAAAAAACAATTTAAAAACCACACTCGCGGTTTTGTTCATGAATTTTTTTAATTTTTTTTTTTATAGAAACGCGTCGTTTTGATCTAAAGTAAGAATACCCCTCGTTGGCGACACGGTCATTTTGTCAGCTTGATGTTATAAATTACTTTATACTTAATATTTTTCATTTCAGTCCAAAGCAATGTAAGGGCGTGTCAATCCTCTCCATAATGGGGATGTGTGCAGCCATGTTGGCTTTTATGCGGCTATTATACAACATTTCTCATGCCCAGATTTGGCAGAACACGAAATTTGAAGATCCCCAAGGGGCAGCGGCAGTTGAGAGTGGTCTTTCTTGTAAGTAAAGTTTCTCTGAAAACAAAAGAAAACACACATAATTTTGTTAATTTATTACAGAATTATGTGCGAGCTAGGCTTTCTATAACACAACTTGGCACGGCTGAAGCCAGGCTTAATCTTACAAGTAGATACTTTTTCTGAGAGCAGGACAGGTAACACACACACAAAAAGGTTAACGACTATGACCTTACCAACAAGGGGACGATGACCTTACCAACAGGGTATCGATGACCTTACCAACACGGGACGATGACCTTACCCACACACGGGACGATGACCTTACCGAACACGGGACGATGATTCTTACCAACACGTGACGATGACCTTACCTACACGGAAACGATGACCTTACCAACCACGGGACGGATAGGAAATGCTGCGCCCTCAGGCATGTCGTAGAAGGCGCCTAATACCGGGTACGTGGGACTGGCAACGTCATCATGTCACATAAATTGACACAGAAACCACTGCACGTGACTGCAGGGTACAGGCAGGCTTCATGTTAAACGACTAGCTACTGTGGAGGTTTCTATGTGTCTCAATGAGCTCAAACAGGAAAGGGACTGATTATAGTGAACTATTCTCAGTGTAACACACAAAGGGGAAAATGCTGGCTGACTAAACTGGCGAAGAACAAAATTCAAAGTCCATTAGAAAGTCATAAGGACGAGCATATATAAAACATGTATTTGTTGTGTTTGCTTCCTTACTTACTTAGTCGCCTCCCTGTCTACCGTGAGGTGTAGAGGTTTGGAAGAGAGAGCGCCAGACTATCCTATCGGCTGTCCTTCCTCCTGGCCTGGTTCCATTCTAGTCCTCGGTCCTTCAAAGATTGTCTAATGTTGTCCTCCCAGCGGACTCTGGGTCGTCCTGGAGGTCTGGATCCCTGGCTCTTTGTTTCCCATGCTTGTCGGGTTAGCCGATCTTCTCCCATTCTGCAGACATGGCAAAACCATCTTAAATTGGGACTGTTTCCTAAACTTGGGTCTGCAGGGGGTGGGATTGCAGGGGGTAGGAGATTTTGGATTAAGGCTCATTGACGTATCGTCTGGTTGAGTACCATATCTCTTCTTGTTACTTCAACCACCTTCCTCAGATACCTCATTTCTGAGGTTTGGATCTGGCTTTTATGGGTTTGTTGTGTTTGCTCCAGATTGAAATGATTGAGTCTACTGTATCATAAGAATCTGGTTTAGATGTTCAGAGTGCTTTCAAAATGACCAACTGTGACAACATGGTAGCGCTGTTGGGACTGAACAAGAAAAGTTGTTGTACGGTTTAACATGTGAAATGGAAGGCAGTTAATAACTCAAATTATACGCTGTTCTTGTGACTCGAAGCTGTGGAGAGACATGATCACTTGCGTCAGCTGAGATGGTACTTAAAGGAGACGATTAGCTGACCCTGACGGCACGTATGAGGGAAATAGGGTTCTGTTATTCCTTGTTTCCTCAGGGACATGAGACAATAAACACAGGCGTTACCGTGAAGTGCGTATGTGTATATTACCATCACGCGGGGACTGACGTGACCTTACGGAAACAGAAGCGTGGGCAAGGTGATCACAGAACAGTAATGATGATGATGAATGTATACACGAGCTGACCACGTGCCACGTGCAGCTTAATCAACAGAAAATGGTGTTCATTCAATGCTGGAACAAGACTCAAACATTAGAAATGTCTGTGTTTGTTTTTTAAATGCTTTACACGAAAACAACAGAAACTGAATTTATTCAAATATTACAGAGAGACTAAAACAATCAAATTTATATTCACCCAGTGCTGCAGGTACATCAAAACAAATGTACTATTATGAAGCTAGGTGAACACTGTTCAGTGGAAACTTACATTCATCCAGCGCTACAAGAAACACTAACAAAACACATAAACTGGCAACCATCATCACTTACTCAGCAAATTAAAGTTAACAAATCATTACACTTTTCTTTTCTTTTCTCTTTACTCTAATCTTATTTTGTTTTTGTCTGTCCATCTTCACCAGTGTCAAAGGTGTTAAAGTAGTCTAATTGTTGGTGGTTTTACTCCCGCCACCAAAATACTGGGTTTGATATAGACATCCATTGGGAGCCGCGCTGATGTAATGGCTACAGCGTTGTACTGGCGACCAGGTTTTCATGGTTCAAACCCGGGCGTCAGCGTTTGAAGGAATGTTTACGACCGGAAATTTGACTGAATAACCTGAACGGCTCCTGCACATAAATCCCGTGTGGATGGGAAGGAGCGATTCTCCTGACCGGGTTGGAAGGAAAGTCCCCTGACCCCCCAGCCTCGCAATGACATGTCATTGGGCCAAAAGAGCTGGAAAGCTCGAGTGCCGCTGGTTAGAGAAAAAAAAAATAGAAATCCATTAACATTACGCTCCAGTCTTCCCAGCTGTAAATGGGTGCCGAAATCTCCTCTTGAGTTAGGAATATCAAAAGTAGCGTTGGAGGGAACTGGTCATCTCACATTATAAAGCTGGAGCTAATATGGTGAAGTCTCTAGCACATTCATTCACCTACGGCAGTACCAATTTGGTATCACTACGGAACTAACACGCCATTAGAAAACGAAGACGAGAATGTACTATGTATAAACTCGGTCAAAGGGAAGTGACCGGAGTAAAAAATGAGACAGAACAAAGAGCAGAGTTACCGAGAGGTCGCGTTGGAAATGACGTTGGGTCCCATAAATAAATACTTTCAGAGCAACAATTGTGTCTCTCTTTGCTAGCAGTAAGTGACCAGACTTATAGTGTTACTCTAATTGTCAGACACGTGGCTGTAACAACACCACCATCTAGGCCAGTCCACTATGGTACCGGTATCAGATAAAAGACTGGACATTGGCATCAGTAAGGACAGTGGAGTATCAATCCAGACTGCATCAAGTCTACACTACTGGTACGTAGTGACAATATTAACTTGATAGAGGTGACCAGTGAAATAGGCAAAAGTTTCGTGCCGTAAAAGATAAGTGACGAATAATTGCTGGAAATATAGAGATCATAAAGGAGATAGTCACGAGAAAGATATTTTTCACAGAACGACTAGAATGTTTACGTAATAAACGAATATTAACAGGTGGTAGCCGTGGCCTTCAAACGAACTTACAGCTAGAATTAAACAGATACAACTAGACGAAGACAGTGAGGATCTGAGATGAACTCATGACCAACGTGAATGAACAAGAGAATGAGACACACGTGAGTTGTACTACATTTGATTTTCTGTAAATATGTTCGTCAGAAGGGCTTCAGTAAAGTTCATGAAAACGCATTGATCTTGTAAATGACCTACGTAAATGTTTTGTCTAGACGAAGACATGTATGCAAATGTGAATGAACGCCCTTAGAAGCATAAAAGAATCTAGTTACTATACGATCTACGGCACGGCTGAGATCGTCGATATCGACTACCCGGTCATAATGGTACTACCTTCACCTTTTATATTGACAAAATATTATCCTATCTCGCGTCACTTCAACATTTTCAATGTTGCTACAATATCTTTTCCACAAAAGTCATGTAAATAATAATTGCCGTGTTATTTAAAAGGAATGACAAAAAAATAACACACTGATAGTTTGATTCTGTTACAGACAATCAGGTAGGACAGAGTAACAACATGTCAAATATAGCGAACACACGGTAAACTGCTCAAGAAGGGACTATGTGGCAATTTTCAGATTGCGAACTGGCCTCCGCCGAGTCAACCATTATATTCAATGAACTTGAAATACAACAACAAACAAAAAAAGCGATTATAGAGTATATGTGTCGATGACTAGTTCTCTATATCAGTCGGCCCTATGAGAAAAGCTGATTGACGGGAATCCTCTTGAGGAAGTAACTGAGATAGACCCCCCCCCCCCCCCCTTTTTTTTTTTATCATCAGGAAAATAGATGTAGTAACGTGAAAACACGAAGGGATACAGACAACTTTATTTATTGTAAATAATCAGTGTCAGTAAATTTCGTATGTAACCTTTGACTGTGGTATATATGGTGTTATCTTTTCGATTCACATGTCAGTAGGAAATGTTCATTTTATGTATTTGTTGTTTTGATTTCAATTTATGTTTTGTTCCGTATTTTTATATGCCAAAATGTGTCCTCTGTCCGGGTTTTATATGCCAAAATGTGTCCTCTGTCCGTGTTTTATATGCCAAAATGTGTCCTCTGTTGAAAATGGCCATTGGCATCATTGTCTACATCTGACATTCAGATAATATTAACTTTAACATGTTTTAATACGGTTAAATCAAGCAAATAACAAAATCTGAATTATCATGTGAATTATTTGCACTGTCGTGCATGCAATTAAACCACGTTTTTCTCTCACTTACTCTCACAGGTGCCTGTATTGTAGTGTGTCTCATCGTGTGGCGTGCGTCAGTCTTTGACTCAGGTCAAGAAAAGCTCGGCAACTCGTTTATCTTAAGCGGTGTAGGTGCAGTGACCATCAGTGTTGGAGGTGTTCTGGTGTACGTTGGTGCCAGAATTGCCCTCGGCCCGTGATCAGCTTCCAGACAACGTGTTAGCTTTAGTTTTAGAATATTATTGTCAACAAATACACACACTTGACGCTTATACCTATGCCAACAAAGCCATAATGCAATGAAAACTCCCCTTGCCTTGTGTATTCATATTTTCATATCGCTACTTGTCCCTCCAATTCTGCCTATATTGCTGCCAAAATAGCTGTATGCTTCTTGTAAGTGTGTTGCTTCATATGCCATATTGGTTTCGTTTGTTGCATTTTTTCTTATTACCTTTGTCTTCTCAGTGGGTTATTTTCAGTTTTACTTGCTATAACTCTCATCCAGCATGTGATTAGGTCTCTCCACAGCTTCCTGTCTCCTGGGCTGTTGATCAACCTTTTTGTTGACTTTGTTTTCTATACCATGATGTCAAACTATGGAAAGTCTTCTTTCGTTGCTTTCCTTCATCTTCATTTTCCTACATTTTTTTCCTACTGTCACAATATATTTCAGCTTTCGTATTCTGAAAGTATGCCCAATGAAAGAAGATTATGTTCTTCTAATGTGAGTACTAGGCTTCCAGTTCGCACTGACTTATTTCTCAACATTGTCATTACGTATTATTTAGCTGTCTATGGTATTCTCATGTAAAACCATATCCATGTGGTCTCCAGGACTATTCCTGTGTGTCTACTAATTGTCACATGACCCACGTCCGTATGTTAGGATTGGTTCTAGATATCATCGAACAATTCTCTTTCTTATTTCTAGTGCCTAAGGCTTGCTGGATAATATATTCTTTCATGTTTTTAAATTACTAAATAATAATTATAACATCTAAGAACTATAAAACTACTTAATAATAATTATAACAAGCAAGATTTATAAAACTACTAAATAATAATTATAACATCTAAGAACTATAAAACTACTAAATAATAATTATAACATCTAAGAACTATAAAACTACTAAAAATTAATTATAACAAGTAAGAATTATAGAACTACTAAATAATAATTATAACATCTAAGAACTATAAAAAAAATTAATTATAACAAGTAAGAACTATAGTACTACTAAATAATAATATAAATTAAGAATTATAAAAATTAAATAAATTATTATAACATGAACTATAAAACTAATATAATAATTATAACATCTAAGAACTATAAAAAACTACTAAATAATTATATAACATCTAAGAACTATAAAACTACTAAATAATAATTATAACGAGTAAGAACAATAAAACTACTAAATAATAATTATAACAAGTAAGAACTATAAAACTACTAAATAATAATTATAACGAGTAAGAACTATAAAACTACTAAATAATAATTATAACATCTAAGAACTAAAAAGCCTAGAGGACTCCGGTCGTGCTTTATTACTGACAAGCTCTAAGTACCCGGCTGTGTCCGGTTTTAATAATAAAGAGTTTACAAAAACTGGAGGTCACAATGATTTCCGAAAACGTAAAAATTAAATTATGTTTAATTAATTTTATTTTTATTCGCATAAGTTAGATTTCATATAATTTATCATACACCGTTTCTGGTTTACTTACTGTTGTATGATGTGCAACATCGTTAATGTTCCACTGTTCCTTAACAGTTGATTCGAATGCTGGAAACAATTCTGTTTTTTTTTTTTTTGTTGTAATTCTTGAGAACCTTATTAAAACGTTAGAAATCATGAAAATCGATGGTAAAGACATGAGAATAATAAATAACATGTCCTGGCAACAAACAGAGGCTGTAAAAATTAGATGCTAAGTAGGAAGATTTTAGTAGATAAAAAAGCTGATAGACAGAGCTGTATATTGTCACCGAGCCTGTTCAATATATTTAGTGAAAATATAATGCGATTTCTAGAGGAAATATCAGGAATGTTAGTTGGTGGAGATGAAACGAACAACTTCAGATCCGCTGATGATCCAGTCTTAATAGTGTGACAGCGCCATCTTGAGGTCTGTCGTTCTAGGCGCTGGCCCCATCTGGTCAGTCATATTGTCTCTGTGGTTTAGTGCCTTTTGATCACGTTATCTTCAAGCAGATTTATTACAAGGCCATAATAAGCCTACGAATTAGTTGTGTTTTTGCTCTAGTTGTGTAAATCTGTGTTTTCATGCATTCTGGAGCAATAATCGCGTGTGTTATCTGTGTGGCGCAGATTAATCCGCGTAGCGCGCAGTAAATTGAGTGGTTAGGCCAGGGCTTATAAAAAGGGGTAGCAAGCGGCGAAACCGGTCTATGTTTGAGAGAGCCGCCCAGTGAGAACAGACTAAGAAGACACACAAGAGCCAAGCTGTAAATGCCTTGAGCACACAGTCTATGAACACTGACTGGGTGTTTGTTGAGGTTGCTTGAATTGTTAAGTCTGCTGCTGAGAGGGTTGCAAGCAACCAATAATTGCAACCCCTGTCAAACGATCCTTTATAAATTTTCTTAGTGCACGGGTCTTGGGTGTGAGGTACCCGCCACCTACCCCTAGCGCCCCTGTCACAAGTGGCGTCGTCGGCAGGATTGACAGACAGCACGCAGTGAAGCAACTCTTCAGCAATCAGAGCAGCAACAGCCGAAACAGTAGAACACCCAGTTCAGTGCAAGGCGAGGGACGGGATCATCCAGTTTGTCAAGATTTCTAGTCAACTCTACTAGCAACAAGATGGCGGCACGCAACACACGCGCTGCTAGTAGAACTGATAACGAAGATGTGGCTGAGGTGGATGACCCTGTAGTAGGGCTAAATCGTCAACCAGAACGAGTGCAGTACATCGTGGTACCTACTCACAAGAGGGTGCGGTGCTTTGGGGAGCGCACGGGTCCTACGGCTGAGGAATATGTCAGAGAGGTGAGAGCTGCCTGGAGAGTAGGGATGATGAGTAAAGAGGACCAGGCAGATGTTATTCTTGACAGTGTGACCCCAAGTGTCCGTAGGGAGCTGAGGATTCAGGCTGATGATGATGACCCAGAAGCGATGCTACATTCCATTCTTAGGGTGTATGGGGAGCGTCGGAGCATCCCAGAAGTAATGGCCGCGTTCTACTCTACCCGGCAAGGTGCAAGGGAGTCTCTTTGGGAATTCTCCCATCGCATTCACGAGGTGTTTGAAAGTGTTGTAAGGGCACAAAAGCAGAACAACGTCACTCCTTTGGCGCCATCCTTTCTTCGTGACCAGTTTGCTGCTTGTCTGAGAGATGACCTACTAAGAAAGCTTGCAAAGGAAATGATCATCAAGGAGCCAACAGCATCGTTCACGTCGGTGAGGGACTATGCCCTACGGTTTTTGGAGACTGAGCCCACTTCTGGGGCTGGTGTTGCCAGTGTCGAAGCAGCTTCGGGGGCTGGTGTTGCCAGTGTTGAAGTGGCAAGAACAGAGACTGTGTCAGATACGCATGCATTAAACGCAGAAGTAGAGCGGCTGAGAGCACAGGTGGCTCAATTAGAGGCTAAAATTGATGCGATGTCTCAGGAGCAGGGGAGACGTACCAGGACAGTTCGTTGTTTTAGATGCAGAGAACTAGGCCACGTACAGAATCGATGTCCACAAGGCATTAAACTAGACCCCTCTGCGGCTGGGAGTCAGGTTACAGAAGGGGAGCAGAATGGCTCAAAGATAAAGATGGTTGGTGGTCGACCGGAGTGTGAGGTGCTTATTGCAGGGAAGAAAGTCAAAGGCGGCCAGGGATGTAAGGGTAGCAGGAGGCGACCCAGGGCACCAAGGAAGCCTAGGAAAATAAGATGCTTCAACTGTGGAGACCTTTCGAACCACATGGCAGCCAAGTGTCCCCAGGGCCCGCTTCCTAAGCGATGTTTCCATTGTAGGTCCCCGGACCATTTGATATCGGTTTGCCCATCAAAGAGCGCCCTCTCTAAGCGTACCAACACATCTACATTGCCGTCACAGTGCAAGCCAAGAGATGGCCGTGGCAACTGTCACCATAAGGGCGCCAGGAAAAGTGGTCGACATTTAGAGGAGGAGACTCATCTAAAACTCGTTGAAGGACACGTTTCCAGGCTACGAGGGGCGCACGTAAGAGCAGAGCCACCGTTGCAGAGTTTTGCAGCAGTCCGGAAAGAGAGATGTGACAAGCTGTCGTGTTCTACTCCACTACAGGTCGGAGAATTGGTGAAGAAGAGAATGCACGACGCTGAGAGATCCGAGATTCGTGATATGTGGTCAGAAGACGAGTACGTTGTAGTTCGTGCTCCCACAATGACAGGGGGTCCATATATCATCCAACGAATGGACAGAGCGAGTCCGAGCATTAGAGTAACCAGCAATGACCTGAGACGAAGTGAAGGAAAAGGTGATCCTCCAGATTTGGAGAATACGACTGAAGCGCCTGATTTAGTGCAGTTGTCGGGACGACAACAAAATCAGGCGGGGAATATGTGACAGCGCCATCTTGAGGTCTGTCGTTCTAGGCGCTGGCCCCATCTGGTCAGTCATATTGTCTCTGTGGTTTAGTGCCTTTTGATCACGTTATCTTCAAGCAGATTTATTACAAGGCCATAATAAGCCTACGAATTAGTTGTGTTTTTGCTCTAGTTGTGTAAATCTGTGTTTTCATGCATTCTGGAGCAATAATCGCGTGTGTTATCTGTGTGGCGCAGATTAATCCGCGTAGCGCGCAGTAAATTGAGTGGTTAGGCCAGGGCTTATAAAAAGGGGTAGCAAGCGGCGAAACCGGTCTATGTTT
Organism: Oreohelix idahoensis; assembly: GCA_024509875.1. Taxonomy (NCBI): domain Eukaryota; kingdom Metazoa; phylum Mollusca; class Gastropoda; order Stylommatophora; family Oreohelicidae; genus Oreohelix; species Oreohelix idahoensis. The sequence continues at coordinate 252,472 of JAMPIV010001968.1, read as the reverse complement.
GAGAGAGCCGCCCAGTGAGAACAGACTAAGAAGACACACAAGAGCCAAGCTGTAAATGCCTTGAGCACACAGTCTATGAACACTGACTAGGTGTTCCTTTGATTGTTTGTTGGATTGTTTGTTTGGTGTTCGGTTCTGTTCGGTAGAATTAAATGTTGATCTGCATAAGGCTTTTGGTTGCTTGAATTGTTAAGTCTGCTGCTGAGAGGGTTGCAAGCAACCAATAATTGCAACCCCTGTCAAACGATCCTTTATAAATTTTCTTAGTGCACGGGTCTTGGGTGTGAGGTACCCCTAGCGCCCTTGTCACAATAGCAACAAGTAAACAGGATCTGCAAGAAATTATTGCTAACATAGGGAGATAAAATAATAACAACAGATTTAGCCTTAATAGTAAAAAGACATAAGTAACGGTTATCTCAACGACATAAGAAACGGTTATCTCAACGACATAAGAAACGGTTATCTCAAAGAAAATGACTTCTTAACAATCAGAATAAAATAGAAAGCTACATAAATTGTAATAAACTATTTTAAAAAGCTCAAAAATATTTACAACATAATAGTCTGGTCATGCCCTAGTCTACACAGCTGCAGTTGAGTTAGAGAAGGCACAGGTATCACGGAGGGAAAAGAGTCACCCTACCTCTTAAATGTGGTTCTATAATAGTAAAGTCTCTTACACGTCACTCCTTATGACAGTACCACTGTCAACACCCGTGGAAGCAACTCTGTATTGTCTGGTGAATTTAAAACTGTTTTTCAATGGTTCCTTTCTACTTTTCGCGACCTGTGCATTGTTTAGAAATGTTGTTGTTGTTGTTGTTTTGATGAAATGATGGGTGGAGATCGGGCACTCAACCTCTGATCATTGTTGCCTCTTCTCTTTCCATCTTGGTCTACCCTGTTCAACCTGAAAGTTGGTTATAATTGGGGTATTTAGTGTCATTTTCTTTACTAATTTTGTATTCAATTTAAATAACTGTTGTCTTTTGCAGTTGCTGATTTTTATTTATATTAGTATTTGTCAATTTTATTTTCTCTTTTGTATTGTTTCTAGATAACTATTGTCCTTTACACTTGGTTTTAATTTGTATTAGTATTTGTTCTTTTTGAGTTGTTGTCCCTTTTTTTTTAATACCTTGTCTTTCCTTGTCCTATGAGTAGTTTTTTTTTTTTTTTTTTTTTGTTAATGCTTTGTTAGTTCTTGCTGCTTAATTTCTATTTAGTTGGATGATTTTCCTGAAGTTCTAACCTTATATTTTTTCCTTTGTTTTATGTATATATCTTTTAAGTATTGATTGGGCATCTCTTGGGGCATCTATACTTAAAACCTTATCACCTGTTAAGTCTATATTGTGATTTCTATAGTAAGTTTTTAATTCAAGCCTTTGTTGTTCATACTTTTTACAGTGGATCAGGTAGTGGTCTATGTCATTCTCTTCCTGACATTCTTGGCAGTGTGGTTCTTCTACCATGAAGTATGCTGCACCGAGTCGGAGACGCCACAGTTTTTTGTTCGATGGTATCTTTAATTCTTCTCTGACCTGGCATGTCCTCGTTGGTTCTTTCAGCAGTTTGAACGCGTGTCTGCCTTTTCTACTTTCCTTCCATGTTGTCTTCCATTCCTCGTTTATAGTTTCCTTCACTTGGCTCTTGATCTCTGACCTTCCCAGTCCTGCTTTTATATTGTTTTTACTTGTTCTTCCCTTCTTGGCATTCTGGTCTGCCAACTCGTTGCCAGCTATACCTATGTGTGCTGGAACCCACACTAGCCTCACACTACATCCTCTGTTCTCTAGTGATGTATTAATTGCTAGAATTTCTTCCTTTATGTCTGGCCGGCTACATTTACCTGGGTGTTCTAGTGCTTGTAGTGATGATAGTGAGTCTGTAAATATCGTAACAGCTTCTGGTGGGTTATCTTCGATTATTTCTAGACTTTTAAGAATTGCTACCATCTCTGCAGTAAAAATCGATGCCCCTTCCGTTATACTGTAGCTCTTTTTTATTCCCCATTGTGGTATTACAACTCCGGCACCTAGTTGCCCACTATCACCCTTGGATCCATCAGTGTAGACGGCCAGACTTTGTTTAGTTAGTTGCTCTATGAACTTTCTACTTATCATTTTGGCTTCCTTATCTTCTATGTTTTGTTTGATCTTTTCAGTAAGTGAGTAGTCTATGATTGGTGATTTTAGTTCCCAGGGTGGTATTTTGCTTCTGTATTTATTACTATTTTCAATTGTGTTTGATAGTTCTTTGAACTGCATTAGGTCTTCTATAGTTCTCCATCCTGTTGGATATCTATCTTTATTTAAGGGGACGTCCCATACACTTGGTTGGTTTTTGACAAATGCTTTATGTGCTGGGTGGGTCACTTCTTGTGCTACTTTACTCCAATAATTTAATCTCAGTTCTTTCCGTCTTAGACCAAGGGGAGGTATGCCGAGAGCTACTTCTAGAGCTTCTACTGGTGTCGATATAAATGCACCTGTAATAGTTCTCATGGCTGCATTTTGAATCCTGTCCAGTTTTGCTTTGTTAGAAGCTGCAGCTGAGTCATAGACTATGCTGGCATAATCCAGTTTCCCCCTGATGAAGGACTTGTAGAACATAAGCATTATTTTATTGCTGGCCCCCCATCCATTACCTTTTACAATCCTTAGTATATTTAGGGGTCCCCTACAGCTTTCTACCAAATTGTCTATATGTTTATTATAATTTAGTTGTTTATCTAAAGTTATGCCCAGAAATCTAGTTGTTGAGGAGGTACATATTTTCTGTCCTTTAATGGTTATATTGATTTTGTTATTTTTTTTAAAAATTTCCTTTGCTGAAAATCATACCTACTGTTTTGTTTACATTAATTTGGAAGCCCCAACTTTTCATCCACTCTGAAACTTTGTCTATTTGATTTTGAAGTTTTTTGTAAACATGGTCCAAGTTTTTTCCAGATCGCCAAATGGCACAGTCATCTGCAAATTGTGATACTGCATTCTTTATGTCATTAAATTCATCTGCTAAATCATTTACAGCTATATTGAAAATTGAAGGAGAGATCACTGATCCTTGAGGAATCCCATTCTGTTGTTCATATATTTCTGACCTATCATTATTCACCTGTACAGCAAAATACCTGTCCTGTAAAAAGTTTTCTAGATACCTATAGGTTTTACCAGTAATGCCAATCTTTTTAATTTTGTAAAGAGCTCCATCGCGCCAGCATTCATCATATGCTCTAGCTACATCTAGAAAGACTGCCACTGTTTTCTCTTTCCTCTTGAACCCTAGCTTTACATCATGTTCTAATCTTACAAGCTGGTCTACTGTACTTCTGTCTGCTCTAAACCCTGACTGGTTTGGGCTATATAACTGGTTTTTTTCCAGGTAGAATTTAACTCTTTTATTCACAACAGTTTCCAGTATTTTACCTAGTTGTGATGTTAAGGAGATAGGCCTATATGAACTTACTTCATGGGCTTCCTTATTGGGTTTTAGAATGGGTACTATCATAGCTACTTTCCATGCTTTTGGTATCTTTCCTAAGTTCCAGATTTTGTTATAAAGTGAAGTTATTATGTTTATGGTTCTTTTGGGTACTTTCTTAAGGATTTCATAACTAAGTATATCTTGCCCTGAGGCAGTATTAGATTTATCTTTTATTGCATTAGTTACTTCTTCCTCTGTTATATCAGCATCTAAATAGTTTGTTTCATCTATCTGGTCTGGTAGTTCTTTTAAAAACTGTATCCTAAGTCTTTCTCTTCTCTCATTTTCTTCCTGTCCAAGGCTACTTTTTGCACTGACTTTATAGAAATACTCGGCAAGGGCATTAGCTTTTTCTTTATCTGTTTCTGCTCTCTTTGGTAGTTTGATTGTTGGCATTATTGTTTTCTTATTGTTCCCTTTGATTGCCTTAAGCTTTTTCCATACTTCTCTAATTTGAGTGCTAGGTTTAAGTGACTGACAAAACTCCTTCCAGTTAGTTTCTTTGGCTTTGAATATTATTCTGTTAGATTCATTCCTAATAAGTTTATACTTATCATAGTTTTCTTCTGTTCTGTTATTTCTATATTTTTGTAAGGCCCTTTTTCTTCTCTCATGAATTTCTGCACAGCTTTTATTCCACCAGGCAACTGGTTCTTTATTCCATTGAGTTTCTCTTTTCTTATTAATGTTACTTATTGGTTTAAGGTGTTGTGGCATATTTTTATTTGGTATATACTTTATTGCTATTTTCAGAATTTCATTGGTCAGTGTTTCCGCCCACAAGTCAGTATCATCTGATTCCATGTCTTTATATTCCATCACCTCCAGCTCTGATTGGAAAGCTTCCCAGTTTGCTTTTTTATAGTTGAAGGTAGGTTTCTCTGGTTCTGGGTTTGGAATGACATTTTCATGCATGGTTATTACAATGGGCAGATGATCTGAGTTTGTGTCTTGTAACACTTCCCAATTTACATTCGCTAGGTTGTTAGTTGCTATACTTATGTCTATTGCTGAGTCTGCCCTATTAGCTTGTGGATTAATTCTTGTTGCAGATCCATCATTTAGTATTAGTAGTTCATTGTTTTCTATGAAGTCAAGTAGGCATTTTCCTGCATTATCTGCATGTTGTCCACCCCAAGCACAATGATGGGAGTTAAAATCGCCTACTATGATTGTTTTGGGGCCTAGTCTGGTGCTTATGGCTAGTATTTCTTCATCTTTAATTGTGCCATCTTTAGCATATACATTTAGAATTGTTAGATTGTTTGATTCAGCTGCTATAGTAACCTGGATACCTTCTATATTGGTTGTATTAAATACTTCCCAGTCTATGATTTTAAATTTTTCGCTAACTAAGACTGCGACACCTCCTCCTCTACCTTCTTTCCTATCGTGTCTAAGTATCTTAAAGCCCTTACAACTATATCTATTATTTGGGTTTAAATGGGTCTCTTGAAGAGCATATATATCAGTATTTCCTCCAGTTTTTGATAGTAGGGGTGCAAAAATTTTTTTAATACCCCTACAATTCCACTGGATAATTCTAAATCTTTCTAAATTGAATTTTATCATCATCTAGTATACCTTTTATTTTGGTTAACTATCAATTTTGCTCTTATTCTTTATTTCCTGTACTTGTGGACTCACTATCCATCAAGTTCTCAAGAAAATCCTTATTTAAACTTGTCATTATTTCCCTAACTTCTTCCGCTAAGTGTGGTAACAGTCCCTCAAATCGTTTTTTGATAGTTTCTATGATATTTTCTTCTAGGTTGCTTTTGTTCTTTTTGACCACTTTCCTATTTTCATCCAATGCTACATTCCCTTCTCTCCCTATGTTAATCTCCTGTTTTTCACTTTCCATTCTTTTTAGTATTATTTCACTTTCTTCTGTGGTTTATATTGGAACGGATATCAAATACAGAAAACATTTGGGTCTGGTATAATCATGATCCAGTTGTGTAACAGCTTATGATATCATCATCTGTATAACAATCAGCTTCTCTTAATTAACTGCACGACGAGAACGCAACATTATTAATAATACATTTGCTGTCAAAAATTCCCTATCTTTTCAGATTCTAATATAAACTGAAATCACACTCTTGATTATTTGTAAGTGTGTCCTAAAACAAGGAAAACTTGTGTTGATAATAACATATATACAAAAATGTTTGTATAGTCTGGTGAGTTTTCTTGTCAGAAAAACAGACCATGTCCCATATCCGGCCATTGGATTGTAATTAAATACTTTGTAAGTGCTTTTGTCGTAATGGCAAGTTAGTACTATAACGAATGAACGAATGCTCGAATAAACCTTTATTTCACCAGGGTAAAGTTGTTATTATTGTTTTGCATTGTTTTCTTTTTACATTTTCACCCTTATGTCAATAAATAGATCAAGGCGTCTGTAACCGTATAAAGAGTTGATAGACAAACATCGTCTCTTTTGAATAGGGATTGCATATAGTCAAGTTATGATGTCCCTTACATATTTCTTTAGATGGTAAATGTGACAATTTCCTTCTGGTAACGATGCCTGTTAGAGACCACAGCGAACTAGGTTCTTTCGTTTTAATAGTGAACATTCTAAATGCATTTTGTAATATGGTGGTTACACATTTTTTTTTTACAATGACCGAAAGAGTGGGTTATGAAAACATCGACGTCACACAACAGAAATAAACTCCAGTGGAATCTGACTAAACAGCTTGATGATCTACATTTTACAAATGACTTGACTCTTCTGTCGCATATCTGTAATCAGGCGTAAGACAAAATTAAAATACTCGATGAGGGATCATAGCCAGTGGGTCTGAAAGAAAACACAAGGAAAAGACAAATACATTGAGAATAAATGCAAGAACTAACGATAAAGTCGTCTGGGGGCCGGAGTGGCTCGGGGGTATGGCGTCCAACTAGTATTCAAGAGGTACCGAGTTCGAATCCCAGTTTAGGGATTTTTAATTTATTGAAATATTTTTTTTTATAACCAGTGGTTCTAATTACGTCATACTCTCCCCTGGTCACATGTGTAGTGAGATTGGATCCCTAACCTTCTCGGATAAGGACGAAAAAATAGGAGGTCCCGTTAGCAAGTTGCTCACTTTAAAAATCCCACGGGAGTTGGAAATCGTAAAGAGTAGGCCTATCAGGCCGCTCTTGGCAACAATATTGACACTACAAGATGTAGAATAATACATTTATCTTGGCAACAATATTGACACTACAAGATGTAGAATAATACATTTATCTTGGCAACAATATTGACACTACAAGATGTAGAATAATACATTTATCTTGGCAACAATATTGACACTACAAGATGTAGAATAATACATTTATTTTGGCAACAATATTGACACTACAAGATGTAGAATAATACATTTATCTTGGCAACAATATTGACACTACAAGATGTAGAATAATACATTTATCTTGGCAACAATATTGACACTACACGATGTAGAATAATACATTTATCTTGGCAACAATATTGACACTACAAGATGTAGAATAATACATTTATCTTGGCAACAATATTGACACTACAAGATGTAGAATAATACATTTATCTTGGCAACAATATTGACACTACAAGATGTAGAATAATACATTTATCTTGGCAACAATATTGACACTACAAGATGTAGAATAATACATTTATCTTGGCAACAATATTGACACTACAAGATGTAGAATAACAATATTGACACTACAAGATGTAGAATAATACATTTATCTTGGCAACAATATTGACACTACAAGATGTAGAATAATACATTTATCTTGGCAACAATATTGACACTACAAGATGTAGAATAATACATTTATCCTGGCAACATTATATTGACACTACAAGATGTAGAATAATACATTTATCTTGGCAACAATATTGACACTACAAGATGTAGAATAATACATTTATCTTGGCAACAATATTGACACTACAAGATGTAGAATAATACATTTATCTTGGCAACAATATTGACACTACAAGATGTTGACACTAACAATATGTAGTAGAATAATACATTTATCTTGGCAACAATATTGACACTACAAGATGTAGAATAATACATTTATCTTGGCAACAATATTGACACTACAAGATGTAGAATAATACATTTATCTTGGCAACAATATTGACACTACAAGATGTAGAATAATACATTTATCTTGGCAACAATGGCAACAATATTGACACTACAAGATGTAGAATAATACATTTATCTTGGCAACAATATTGACACTACAAGATGTAGAATAATACATTTATCTTGGCAACAATATTGACACTACAAGATGTAGAATAATACATTTATCTTGGCAACAATATTGACACTACAAGATGTAGAATAATACATTTATCTTGGCAACAATATTGACACTACAAGATGTAGAATAATACATTTATCTTGGCAACAATATTGACACTACAAGATGTAGAATAATACATTTATCTTGGCAACAATATTGACACTACAAGATGTAGAATAATACATTTATCTTGGCAACAATATTGACACTACAAGATGTAGAATAATACATTTATCTTGGCAACAATATTGACACTACAAGATGTAGAATAATACATTTTATCTTGGCAACAATATTGACACTACAAGATGTAGAATAATACATTTATCTTGGCAACAATATTGACACTACAAGATGTAGAATAATACATTTATCTTGGCAACAATATTGACACTACAAGATGTAGAATAATACATTTATCTTGGCAACAATATTGACACTACAAGATGTAGAATAATACATTTATCTTGGCAACAATATTGACACTACAAGATGTAGAATAATACATTTATCTTGGCAACAATATTGACACTACAAGATGTAGAATAATACATTTATCTTGGCAACAATATTGACACTACAAGATGTAGAATAATACATTTATCTTGGCAACAATATTGACACTACAAGATGTAGAATAATACATTTATCTTGGCAACAATATTGACACTACAAGATGTAGAATAATACATTTATCTTGGCAACAATATTGACACTACAAGATGTAGAATAATACATTTATCTTGGCAACAATATTGACACTACAAGATGTTGAATAATAATACATTTATCTTGGCAACAATATTGACACTACAAGATGTAGAATAATACATTTATCTTGGCAACAATATTGACACTACAAGATGTAGAATAATACATTTATCTTGGCAACAATATTGACACTACAAGATGTAGAATAATACATTTATCTTGGCAACAATATTGACACTACAAGATGTAGAATAATACATTTATCTTGGCAACAATATTGACACTACAAGATGTAGAATAATACATTTATCTTGGCAACAATATTGACACTACAAGATGTAGAATAATACATTTATCTTGGCAACAATATTGACACTACAAGATGTAGAATAATACATTTATCTTGGCAACAATATTGACACTACAACATGTAGAATAATACATTTATCTTGGCAACAATATTGACACTACAAGATGTAGAATAATACATTTATCTTGGCAACAATATTGACACTACAAGATGTAGAATAATACATTTATCTTGGCAACAATATTGACACTACAAGATGTAGAATAATACATTTATCTTGGCAACAATATTGACACTACAAGATGTAGAATAATACATTTATCTTGGCAACAATATTGACACTACAAGATGTAGAATAATACATTTATCTTGGCAACAATATTGACACTACAATCTTGGCAACAATATTGACACTACAAGATGTAGAATAATACATTTATCTTGGCAACAATATTGACACTACAAGATGTAGAATAATACATTTATCTTGGCAACAATATTGACACTACAAGATGTAGAATAATACATTTATCTTGGCAACAATATTGACACTACAAGATGTAGAATAATACATTTATCTTGGCAACAATATTGACACTACAAGATGTAGATCTTGGCAACAATATTGACACTACAAGCTTGGCAACAATATTGACACTACAAGATGTAGAATAATACATTTATCTTGGCAACAATATTGACACTACAAGATGTAGAATAATACATTTATCTTGACACTACAAGATGTAGAATAATACATTTATCTTGGCAACAATATTGACACTACAAGATGTAGAATAACACATTTATCTTGGCAACAATATTGACACTACAAGATGTAGAATAATACATTTATCTTGGCAACAATATTGACACTACAAGATGTAGAATAATACATTTATCTTGGCAACAATATTGACACTACAAGATGTAGAATAATACATTTATCTTGGCAACAATATTGACACTACAAGATGTAGAATAATACATTTATCTTGGCAACAATATTGACACTACAAGATGTAGAATAATACATTTATCTTGGCAACAATATTGACACTACAAGATGTAGAATAATACATTTATCTTGGCAACAATATTGACACTACAAGATGTAGAATAATACATTTATCTTGGCAACAATATTGACACTACAAGATGTAGAATAATACATTTATCTTGGCAACAATATTGACACTACAAGATGTAGGCAACAATATTGACACTACAAGATGTAGAATAATACATTTATCTTGGCAACAATATTGACACTACAAGATGTAGAATAATACATTTATCTTGGCAACAATATTGACACTACAAGATGTAGGGCAACAATATTGACACTACAAGATGTAGAATAATACATTTATCTTGGCAACAATATTGACACTACAAGATGTAGAATAATACATTTATCTTGGCAACAATATTGACACTACAAGATGGATTGACACTACAAGATGTAGAATAATACATTTATCTTGGCAACAATATTGACACTACAAGATGTAGAATAATACATTTATCTTGGCAACAATATTGACACTACAAGATGTAGAATAATACATTTATCTTGGCAACAATATTGACACTACAAGATGTAGAATAATACATTTATCTTGGCAACAATATTGACACTACCCAAGATGTAGAATAATACATTTATCTTGGCAACAATATTGACACTACAAGATGTAGAATAATACATTTATCTTGGCAACAATATTGACACTACAAGATGTAGAATAATACATTTATCTTGGCAACAATATTGACACTACAAGATGTAGAATAATACATTTATCTTGGCAACAATATTGACACTACAAGATGTAGAATAATACATTTATCTTGGCAACAATATTGACACTACAAGATGTAGAATAATACATTTATCTTGGCAACAATATTGACACTACAAGATGTAGAATAATACATTTATCTTGGCAACAATATTGACACTACAAGATGTAGAATAATACATTTATCTTGGCAACAATATTGACACTACAAGATGTAGAATAATACATTTATCTTGGCAACAATATTGACACTACAAGATGTAGAATAATACATTTATCTTGGCAACAATATTGACACTACAAGATGTAGAATAATACATTTATCTTGGCAACAATATTGACACTACAAGATGTAGAATAATACATTTATCTTGGCAACAATATTGACACTACAAGATGTAGAATAATACATTTATCTTGGCAACAATATTGACACTACAAGATGTAGAATAATACATTTATCTTGGCAACAATATTGACACTACAAGATGTAGAATAATACATTTATCTTGGCAACAATATTGACACTACAAGATGTAGAATAATACATTTATCTTGGCAACAATATTGACACTACAAGATGTAGAATAATACATTTATCTAATACATTTATCTTGGCAACAATATTGACACTAAAAGATGTAGAATAATACATTTATCTTGGCAACAATATTGACACTACAAGATGTAGAATAATACATTTATCTTGGCAACAATATTGACACTACAAGATGTAGAATAATACATTTATCTTGGCAACAATATTGACACTACAAGATGTAGAATAATACATTTATCTTGGCAACAATATTGACACTACAAGATGTAGAATAATACATTTATCTTGGCAACAATATTGACACTACAAGATGTAGAATAATACATTTATCTTGGCAACAATATTGACACTACAAGATGTAGAATAATAATACATTTATCTTGGCAACAATATTGACACTACAAGATGTAGAATAATACATTTATCTTGGCAACAATATTGACACTACAAGATGTAGAATAATACATTTATCTTGGCAACAATATTGACACTACAAGATGTAGAATAATACATTTATCTTGGCAACAATATTGACACTACAAGATGTAGAATAATACATTTATCTTGGCAACAATATTGATACTACCAAGATGTAGAATAATACATTTATCTTGGCAACAATATTGACACTACAAGATGTAGAATAATACATTTATCTTGGCAACAATATTGACACTACAAGATGTAGAATAATACATTTATCTTGGCAACAATATTGACACTACAAGATGTAGAATAATACATTTATCTTGGCAACAATATTGACACTACAAGATGTAGAATAATACATTTATCTTGGCAACAATATTGACACTACATTTATCTTGGCAACAATATTGACACTACACATTTATCTTGGCAACAATATTGACACTACAAGATGTAGAATAATACATTTATCTTGGCAACAATATTGACACTACAAGATGTAGAATAATACATTTATCTTGGCAACAATATTGACACTACAAGATGTAGAATAATACATTTATCTTGGCAACAATATTGACACTACAAGATGTAGAATAATACATTTATCTTGGCAACAATATTGACACTACAAGATGTAGAATAATACAATGTAGAATAATACATTTATCTTGGCAACAATATTGACACTACAAGATGTTATCTTGAATAATAATAATACATTTATCTTGGCAACAATATTGACAAATACATTTATCTTGACAACAATATTGACACTACAAGATGTAGAATAATACATTTATCTTGGCAACAATATTGACACTACAAGATGTAGAATAATACATTTATCTTGGCAACAATATTGACACTACAAGATGTAGAATAATACATTTATCTTGGCAACAATATTGACACTACAAGATGTTGAATAATACATTTATCTTGGCAACAATATTGACACTACAAGATGTAGAATAATACATTTATCTTGGCAACAATATTGACACTACAAGATGTAGAATAATACATTTATCTTGGCAACAATATTGACACTACAAGATGTAGAATAATACATTTATCTTGGCAACAATATTGACACTACAAGATGTAGAATAATACATTTATCTTGGCAACAATATTGACACTACAAGATGTAGAATAATACATTTATCTTGGCAACAATATTGACACTACAAGATGTAGAATAATACATTTATCTTGGCAACAAAATTGACACTACAAGATGTAGAATAATACATTTATCTTGGCAACAATATAGACACAACAAGATGTAGAATAATACATTTATTTGGCAACAATATTGATACTACCAAAATGTAGAATAATACATTTATCTTGGCAACAATATTAACACTACAAGATGTAGAATAATACATTTATCTTGGCAACAATATTGACACTACAAATATTGACACTACAAGATGTAGAATAATACATTTATCTTGGCAACAATATTGACACTACAAGATGTAGAATAATACATTTATCTTGGCAACAATATTGACACTACAAGATGTAGAATAATACATTTATCTTGGCAACAATATTGACACTACAAGATGTTGAATAATACATTTATCTTGGCAACAATATTGACACTATAAGATGTAGAATAATACATTTATCTTGGAAACAATATTGACACTACAAGATGAAGAATAATACATTTAACTTGGCAACAATACAAGATGTAGAATAATACATTTATCTTAGAATAACAATATTGACACTACAAGATGTAGAAATAATACATTTATCACTACAAGATGTAGCAACAATATTGGCACACTATTGACAAATGTGTAGAATAATACATTTATCTTGGCAACAATATTGACACTACAAGATGTAGAATAATACATTTATCTTTGCAACAATATTGACACTACAAGATGTAGAATAATACATTTATCCTGGCAACAATATTGACACTACAAGATGTAGAATAATACATTTATCTTGGCAACAATATTGACACTACAAGATGTAGAATAATACATTTATCTTGGCAACAATATTGATACATTTATCTTGGCAACAATATTGACACTACAAGATGTAGAATAATACATTTATCTTGGCAACAATATTGACACTACAAGATGTAGAATAATACATTTATCTTGGCAACAATATTGACACTACAAGATGTAGAATAATACATTTATCTTGGCAACAATATTGACACTACAAGATGTAGAATAATACATTTATCTTGGCAACAATATTGACACTACAAGATGTAGAATAATACATTTATCTTGGCAACAATATTGACACTACAAGATGTAGAATAATACATTTATCTTGGCAACAATATTGACACTACAAGATGTAGAATAATACATTTATCTTGGCAACAATATCATTTATCTTGGCAACAATATTGACACTACAAGATGTAGAATAATACATTTATCTTGGCAACAATATTGACACTACAAGATGTAGAATAATACATTTATCTTGGCAACAATATTGACACTACAAGATGTAGAATAATACATTTATCTTGGCAACAATATTGACACTACAAGATGTAGAATAATACATTTATCTTTGCAACAATATTGACACTACAAGATGTAGAATAATACATTTATCTTGACAAAATATTGACACTACAAGATGTAGAATAATACATTTATCTTGGCAACAATATTGACACTACATGATATAGAATAATACATTTATCTTGGCAACAATATTGACACTACAAGATGTAGAATAATACATTTATCTTGGCAACAATATTGACACTACAAGATGTAGAATAATACATTTATCTTGGCAACAATATTGACACTACAAGATGTAGAATAATACATTTATCTTGGCAACAATATTGACACTACAAGATGTAGAATAATACATTTATCTTGGCAACAATATTGACACTACAAGATGTAGAATAATACATTTATCTTTATTGACACTACAAGATGTAGAATAATTTACAACAATATTGACACTCTTGAATACATTTATCTTGGCAACAATATTGACACTACAAGATGTAGAATAAAACATTTATTTGGCAACAATATTGATACTACCAAAATGTAGAATAATACATTTATCTTGGCAACAATATTGACACTACAAGATGTAGAATAATACATTTATCTTGGCAACAATATTGACACTACAAGATGTAGAATAATACATTTATCTTGGCAACAATATTGACACTACAAGATGTAGAATAATACATTTATCTTGGCAACAATATTGACACTACAAGATGTAGAATAATACATTTATCTTGGCAACAATATTGACACTACAAGATGTAGAATAATACATTTATCTTGGCAACAATATTGACACTACAAGATGTAGAATAATACATTTATCTTGGCAACAATATTGACACTACAAGATGTAGAATAATACATTTATCTTGGCAACAATATTGACACTACAAGATGTAGAATAATACATTTATCTTGGCAACAATATTGACACACTACAAGATGTAGAATAATACATTTATCTTGGCAACAATATTGACACTACAAGATGTAGAATAATACATTTATCTTGGCAACAATATTGACACTACAAGATGTAGAATAATACATTTATCTTGGCAACAATATTGACACTACAAGATGTAGAATAATACATTTATCTTGGCAACAATATTGACACTACAAGATGTAGAATAATACATTTATCTTGGCAACAATATTGACACTACAAGATGTAGAATAATACATTTATTTTGGCAACAATATTGACACTACACGAAATATGTAGAATAATACATTTATCTTGGCAACAATATTGACACTACAAGATGTAGAATAATACATTTATCTTGGCAACAATATTGACACTACAAGATGTAGAATAATACATTTATCTTGGCAACAATATTGACACTACAAGATGTAGAATAATACATTTATCTTGGCAACAATATTGACACTACAAGATGTAGAATAATACATTTATCTTGGCAACAATATAGACGCCAATCTTGGCAACAATATTGACACTACAAGATGTAGAATAATACATTTATCTTGGCAACAATATTGACACTACAAGATGTAGAATAATACATTTATCTTGGCAACAATATTGACACTACAAGATGTAGAATAATACATTTATCTTGGCAACAATATTGACACTACAAGATGTAGAATAATACATTTATCTTGGCAACAATATTGACACTACAAGATGTAGAATAATACATTTATCTTGGCAACAATATTGACACTACAAGATGTAGAATAATACATTTATCTTGGCAACAATATTGACACTACAAGATGTAGAATAATACATTTATCTTGGCAACAATATTGACACTACAAGATGTAGAATAATACATTTATCTTGGCAACAATATTGACACTACAAGATGTATAATAATACATTTATCTTGGCAACAATATTGACACTACAAGATGTAGAATAATACATTTATCTTGGCAACAATATTGACACTACAAGATGTAGAATAATACATTTATCTTGGCAACAATATTGACACTACAAGATGTAGAATAATACATTTATCTTGGAAACAATATTGACACTACAAGATGAAGAATAATACATTTAACTTGGCAACAATATTGACACTACAAGATGTAGAATAATACATTTATCTTGGCAACAATATTGACACTACAAGATGTAGAATAATACATTTATCTTGGCAACAATATTGACACTACAAGATGTAAAATAATACATTTATCTTGGCAACAATATTGACACTACAAGATGTAGAATAATACATTTATCTTGGCAACAATATTGACACTACAAGATGTAGAATAATACATTTATCTTGGCAACAATATTGACACTACAAGATGTAGAATAATACATTTATCTTGGCAACAATATTGACACTACAAGATGTAGAATAATACATTTATCTTGGCAACAATATTGACACTACAAGATGTAGAATAATACATTTATCTTGGCAACAATATTGACACTACAAGATGTAGAATAATACATTTATCTTGGCAACAATATTGACACTACAAGATGTAGAATAATACATTTATCTTGGCAACAATATTGGCAACAATATTGACACTACAAGAACAATGTACAAGATGTAGAATAATACATTTATCTTGGCAACAATATTGACACTACAAGATGTAGAATAATACATTTATCTTGGCAACAATATTGACACTACAAGATGTAGAATAATACATTTAACTTGGCAACAATATTGATACTACCAAAATGTAGAATAATAAATTTATCTTGACAACAATATTGACACTACACGATGTAGAATAATACATTTATCTTGGCAACAATATTGAATAATACATTTATCTTGGCAACAATATTGACACTACAAGATGTAGAATAATACATTTATCTTGGCAACAATATTGACACTACAAGATGTAGAATAATACATTTATCTTGGCAACAATATTGACACTACAAGATGTAGAATAATACATTTATCTTGGCAACAATATTGACACTACAAGATGTAGAATAATACATTTATCTTGGCAACAATATTGACACTACATGTTGACACTACAAGATGTAGAATAATACATTTATCTTGGCAACAATATTGACACTACAAGATGTAGAATAATACATTTATCTTGGCAACAATATTGACACTACAAGATGTAGAATAATACATTTATCTTGGCAACAATATTGACACTACAAGATGTAGAATAATACATTTATCTTGGCAACAATATTGATGCCAAGATAAATGTATTATTTTACATCTTGTCGTATCTTGGCAACAATATTGACACTACAAGATGTAGAATAATACATTTATCTTGGCAACAATATTGACACTACAAGATGTAGAATAATACATTTATCTTGGCAACAATATTGACACTACAAGATGTAGAATAATACATTTATCTTGGCAACAATATTGACACTACAAGATGTAGAATAATACATTTATCTTGGCAACAATATTGACACTACAAGATGTAGAATAATACATTTATCTTGGCAACAATATTGACACTACAAGATGTAGAATAATACATTTATCTTGGCAACAATATTGACACTACAAGATGTAGAATAATACATACATTTATCTTGGCAACAATATTGACACTACACAAGAACAATATTGTACAAGAATAAATAATACATTTATCTTGGCAACAATATTGACACTACAAGATGTAGAATAATACATTTATCTTGGCAACAATATTGACACTACAAGATGTAGAATAATACATTTATCTTGGCAACAATATTGACACTACAAGATGTAGAATAATACATTTATCTTGGCAACAATAACTACAAGATGTAGAATAATACATTTATCTTGGCAACAATATTGACACTACAAGATGTAGAATAATACATTTATCTTGGCAACAATATTGACACTACAAGATGTAGAATAATACATTTATCTTGGCAACACTACAAGATGTATAATACATTTATCTTGACACTACAATATTGACACTACAAGATGTAGAATAATACATTTATCTTGGCAACAATATTGACACTACAAGATGTAGAATAATACATTTATCTTGGCAACAATATTGACACTACAAGATGTAGAATAATACATTTATCTTGGCAACAATAATGACATCGATATCTTGGCAACAATATTGACACTACAAGATGTAGAATAATACATTTATCTTGGCAACAATATTGACACTACAAGATGTAGAATAATACATTTATCTTGGCAACAATATTGACACTACAAGATGTAGAATAATACATTTATCTTGGCAACAATATTGACACTACAAGATGTAGAATAATACATTTATCTTGGCAACAATATTGACACTACAATATGTAGAATAATACATTTATCTTGATACTACCAAAATGTAGAATAATACATTTATCTTGGCAACAATATTGACACTACAAGATGTAGAATAATACATTTATCTTGGCAACAATATTGACACTACAAGATGTAGAATAATACATTTATCTTGGCAACAATATTGACACTACAAGATGTAGAATAATACATTTATCTTGGCAACAATATTGACACTACAAGATGTAGAATAATACATTTATCTTGGCAACAATATTGACACTACAAGATGTAGAATAATACATTTATCTTGGCAACAATATTGACACTACAAGATGTAGAATAATACATTTATCTTGGCAACAATATTGACACTACAAGATGTAGAATAATACAAGATGTAACAATATTGACACTACATTTAGAATAATACATTGGCAACAATATTGACACTACAAGATGTAGAATAATACATTTATCTTGGCAACAATATTGACACTACAAGATGTAGAATAATACATTTATCTTGGCAACAATATTGACACTACAAGATGTAGTGTCAATATTGTTGCCAAGATAAATGTATTATTCTACATCTTGTAGTGTCAATATTGTTGCCAAGATAAATGTATTATTCTACATCTTGTAGTGTCAATATTGTTGCCAAGATAAATGTATTATTCTACATCTTGTAGTGTCAATATTGTTGCCAAGATAAATGTATTATTCTACATCTTGTAGTGTCAATATTGTTGCCAAGATAAATGTATTATTCTACATCTTGTAGTGTCAATATTGTTGCCAAGATAAATGTATTATTCTACATCTTGTAGTGTCAATATTGTTGCCAAGATAAATGTATTATTCTACATCTTGTAGTGTCAATATTGTTGCCAAGATAAATGTATTATTCTACATCGTGTAGTGTCAATATTGTTGCCAAGATAAATGTATTATTCTACATCTTGTAGTGTCAATATTGTTGCCAAGATAAATGTATTATTCTACATCTTGTAGTGTCAATATTGTTGCCAAGATAAATGTATTATTCTACATCTTGTAGTGTCAATATTGTTGCCAAGATAAATGTATTATTCTACATCTTGTAGTGTCAATATTGTTGCCAAGATAAATGTATTATTCTACATCTTGTAGTGTCAATATTGTTGCCAAGATAAATGTATTATTCTACATCTTGTAGTGTCAATATTGTTGCCAAGATAAATGTATTATTCTACATCTTGTAGTGTCAATATTGTTGCCAAGATAAATGTATTATTCTACATCTTGTAGTGTCAATATTGTTGCCAAGATAAATGTATTATTCTACATCTTGTAGTGTCAATATTGTTGCCAAGATAAATGTATTATTCTACATCTTGTAGTGTCAATATTGTTGCCAAGATAAATGTATTATTCTACATCTTGTAGTGTCAATATTGTTGCCAAGATAAATGTATTATTCTACATCTTGTAGTGTCAATATTGTTGCCAAGATAAATGTATTATTCTACATCTTGTAGTGTCAATATTGTTGCCAAGATAAATGTATTATTCTACATCTTTAGTGTCAATATTGTTGCCAAGATAAATGTATTATTCTACATCTTGTAGTGTCAATATTGTTGCCAAGATAAATGTATTATTCTACATCTTGTAGTGTCAATATTGTTGCCAAGATAAATGTATTATTCTACATCTTGTAGTGTCAATATTGTTGCCAAGATAAATGTATTATTCTACATCTTGTAGTGTCAATATTGTTGCCAAGATAAATGTATTATTCTACATCTTGTAGTGTCAATATTGTTGCCAAGATAAATGTATTATTCTACATCTTGTAGTGTCAGTATTGTTGCCAAGATAAATGTATTATTCTACATCTTGTAGTGTCAATATTGTTGCCAAGATAAATGTATTATTCTACATCTTGTAGTGTCAATATTGTTGCCAAGATAAATGTATTATTCTACATCTTGTAGTGTCAATATTGTTGCCAAGATAAATGTATTATTCTACATCTTGTAGTGTCAATATTGTTACAATATTGTTACCAAGATAAATGTATTATTCTACATCTTGTAGTGTCAATATTGTTGCCAAGATAAATGTATTATTCTACATCTTGTAGTGTCAATATTGTTGCCAAGATAAATGTATTATTCTACATCTTGTAGTGTCAATATTGTTGCCAAGATAAATGTATTATTCTACATCTTGTAGTGTCAATATTGTTGCCAAGATAAATGTATTATTCTACATCTTGTAGTGTCAATATTGTTGCCAAGATAAATGTATTATTCTACATCTTGTAGTGTCAATATTGTTGCCAAGATAAATGTATTATTCTACATCTTGTAGTGTCAATATTGTTGCCAAGATAAATGTATTATTCTACATCTTGTATTGTCAATATTGTTGCCAAGTAAAATGTATTATTCTACATCTTGTAGTGTCAATATTTTTGCCAAGATAAATTTATTATTCTACATCTTGTAGTGTCAATATTGTTGCCAAGATAAATGTATTATTCTACATCTTGTAGTGTCAATATTGTTGCCAAGATAAATGTATTATTCTACATCTTGTAGTGTCAATATTGTTGCCAAGATAAATGTATTATTCTACATCTTGTAGTGTCAATATTGTTGCCAAGATAAATGTATTATTCTACATCTTGTAGTGTCAATATTGTTGCCAAGATAAATGTATTATTCTACATCTTGTAGTGTCAATATTGTTGCCAAGATAAATGTATTATTCTACATCTTGTAGTGTCAATATTGTTGCCAAGATAAATGTATTATTCTACATCTTGTAGTGTCAATATTGTTGCCAAGATAAATGTATTATTCTACATCTTGTAGTGTCAATATTGTTGCCAAGATAAATGTATTATTCTACATCTCTACATCTTGTAGTGTCAATATTGTTGCCAAGATAAATGTATTATTCTACATCTTGTAGTGTCAATATTGTTGCCAAGATAAATGTATTATTCTACATCTTGTAGTGTCAATATTGTTGCCAAGATAAATGTATTATTCTACATCTTGTAGTGTCAATAATATTGTTGCCAAGATAAATGTATTATTCTACATCTTGTAGTGTCAATATTGTTGCCAAGATAAATGTATTATTCTACATCTTGTAGTGTCAATATTGTTGCCAAGATAAATGTATTATTCTACATCTTGTAGTGTCAATATTGTTGCCAAGATAAATGTATTATTCTACATCTTGTAGTGTCAATATTGTTGCCAAGATAAATGTATTATTCTACATCTTGTAGTGTCAATATTGTTGCCAAGATAAATGTATTATTCTACATCTTGTAGTGTCAATATTGTTGCCAAGATAAATGTATTATTCTACATCTTGTAGTGTCAATATTGTTGCCAAGATAAATGTATTATTCTACATCTTGTAGTGTCAATATTGTTGCCAAGATAAATGTATTATTCTACATCTTGTAGTGTCAATATTGTTGCCAAGATATCTTGGCAACAATATTGTTGCCAAGATAAATGTATTATTCTACATCTTGTAGTGTCAATATTGTTGCCAAGATAAATGTATTATTCTACATCTTGTAGTGTCAATATTGTTACCAAGATAAATGTATTATTCTACATCTTGTAGTGTCAATATTGTTGCCAAGATAAATGTATTATTCTACATCTTGTAGTGTCAATATTGTTGCCAAGATAAATGTATTATTCTACATCTTGTAGTGTCAATATTGTTGCCAAGATAAATGTATTATTCTACATCTTGTAGTGTCAATATTGTTGCCAAGATAAATGTATTATTCTACATCTTGTAGTGTCAATATTGTTGCCAAGATAAATGTATTATTCTACATCTTGTAGTGTCAATATTGTTGCCAAGATAAATGTATTATTCTACATCTTGTAGTGTCAATATTGTTGCCAAGATAAATGTATTATTCTACATCTTGTAGTGTCAATATTGTTGCCAAGATAAATGTATTATTCTACATCTTGTAGTGTCAATATTGTTGCCAAGATAAATGTATTATTCTACATCTTGTAGTGTCAATATTGTTGCCAAGATAAATGTATTATTCTACATCTTGTAGTGTCAATATTGTTGCCAAGATAAATGTATTATTCTACATCTTGTAGTGTCAATATTGTTGCCAAGATAAATGTATTATTCTACATCTTGTAGTGTCAATATTGTTGCCAAGATAAATGTATTATTCTACATCTTGTAGTGTCAATATTGTTGCCAAGATAAATGTATTATTCTACATCTTGTAGTGTCAATATTGTTGCCAAGATAAATGTATTATTCTACATCTTGTAGTGTCAATATTGTTGCCAAGATAAATGTATTATTCTATATCGTGTAGTGTCAATATTGTTGCCAAGATAAATGTATTATTCTACATCTTGTAGTGTCAATATTGTTGCCAAGATAAATGTATTATTCTACATCTTGTAGTGTCAATATTGTTGCCAAGATAAATGTATTATTCTACATCTTGTAGTGTCAATATTGTTGCCAAGATAAATGTATTATTCTACATCTTGTAGTGTCAATATTGTTGCCAAGATAAATGTATTATTCTACATCTTGTAGTGTCAATATTGTTGCCAAGATAAATGTATTATTCTACATCTTGTAGTGTCAATATTGTTGCCAAGATAAATGTATTATTCTACATCTTGTAGTGTCAATATTGTTGCCAAGATAAATGTATTATTCTACATCTTGTAGTGTCAATATTGTTGCCAAGATAAATGTATTATTCTACATCTTGTAGTGTCAATATTGTTGCCAAGATAAATGTATTATTCTACATCTTGTAGTGTCAATATTGTTGCCAAGATAAATGTATTATTCTACATCTTGTAGTGTCAATATTGTTGCCAAGATAAATGTATTATTCTACATCTTGTAGTGTCAATATTGTTGCCAAGATAAATGTATTATTCTACATCTTGTAGTGTCATATTGTTGCCAAGATAAATGTATTATTCTACATCTTGTAGTGTCAATATTGTTGCCAAGATAAATGTATTATTCTACATCTTGTAGTGTCAATATTGTTGCCAAGATAAATGTATTATTCTACATCTTGTAGTGTCAATATTGTTGCCAAGATAAATGTATTATTCTACATATTGTAGTAGTGTCATCTATTGTTGCCAAGATAAATGTATGTAATTTCTACATCTTGTATGTCAATATTGTTGCCAAGATAAATGTATTATTCTACATCTTGTGTTGTCAATTGTTGCCATTGTCTACATCTTGTAGTGTCAATATTGTTGCCAAGATAAATGTATTATTCTACATCTTGTAGTGTCAATATTGTTGCCAAGATAAATGTATTACTCTACATCTTGTAGTGTCAATATTGTTGCCAAGATAAATGTATTATTCTACATCCTGTAGTGTCAATCTTCAAGTTCCACTTTACAGTTTGGTTTCTAAGGACTATCTTCATTGAACATGGACAACACCATCAGTACTCCGATCTCCTCCCTTAGATCACACAAGGAGGATCTCAGCACAGTGCACGAATTCCGTATCCCTGGCGAGAATCCCAATGTGTGTATATAATTTATAGGAATCACACATTCTATAAATATATTTGTGGTGGGTAGGTTTCCTAATTTTTAAATGTTGCCAGGGCAGCGGCCTGATAGGCCTACTCTTTACGATTTCCAACTCCCGTGGGATTTTTAAAGTGAGCAACTTGCTAACGGGACCTCCTATTTTTTCGTCCTTATCCGAGAAGGTTAGGGATCCAATCTCACTACACATGTGACCAGGGGAGAGTATGACGTAATTAGAACCACTGGTTATAAAAAAAAATATTTCAATAAATTAAAAATCCCTAAACTGGGATTCGAACTCGGTACCTCTTGAATACTAGTTGGACGCCATACCCCCGAGCCACTCCGGCCCCCAGACGACTTTATCGTTAGTTCTTGCATTTATTCTCAATGTATTTGTCTTTTCCTTGTGTTTTCTTTCAGACCCACTGGCTATGATCCCTCATCGAGTATTTTAATTTTGTCTTACGCCTGATTACAGATATGCGACAGAAGAGTCAAGTCATTTGTAAAATGTAGATCATCAAGCTGTTTAGTCAGATTCCACTGGAGTTTATTTCTGTTGTGTGACGTCGATGTTTTCATAACCCACTCTTTCGGTCATTGTAAAAAAAAATGTGTAACCACCATATTACAAAATGCATTTAGAATGCAGTCACTATTAAAACGAAAGAACCTAGTTCGCTGTGGTCTCTAACAGGCATCGTTACCAGAAGGAAATTGTCACATTTACCATCTATAAGAAATATGTAAGGGGACATCATAACTTGACTATATGCAATCCCTATTCAAAAGAGAGACGATGTTTGTCTATCAACTCTTTATACGGTTACAGACGCCTTGATCTATTTATTGACATAAGGGTGAAAAATTGTAAAAAGAAAACAATGCAAAAACAATAATAAACAACTTTACCCCTGGTGAAATAAAGGTTTATTCGAGCATTCGTTCATTTCGTTATAGTACTAACTTGCCATTACGACAAAAGCACTTTCAAAGTATTTAATTACAATCCATATGGCCGGATATGGGACATGGTCTGTTTTTCTGACAAGAAAATAAACTCACCAGACTATACAAACATTTTTGTATATATGTTATTATCAACACAAGTTTTCCTTGTTTTAGGACACACTTACAAATAATCAAGAGTGTGATTTCAGTTTATATTTGAGAATCTGAAAAGATAGGGAATTTTTGACAGCAAATGTAGTATTATTAAATAAGTTGCGTTCTCGTCGTGCAGTTAATTAAGAGAAGCTGATTGTTATTACAGATGATGATATCATAAGCTGTTACACAACTGGGATTCATTGATTATACCAGACCCAAATGTTTTCTGTATTTGATATCCGTTCCAATATAAACCCACAGAAGAAAGTGAAATAATACTAAAAAGAATGGAAAGTGAAAAACAGGAGATTAACATAGGGAGAGAAGGGAATGTAGCATTGGATGAAAATAGGAAAGTGGTCAAAAAGAACAAAAGCAACCTAGAAGAAATATCATAGAAATGACTATCAAAAAATCGATTTGAGGGACTGTTACCACACACACTTAGCGGAAGAAGTTAGGGAAATAATGACAAGTTTAAATAAGGATTTTCTTTAGAACTTGATGGATAGTGAGTCCACAAGTACAGGAAATAAAAGAATAAGAGCAAAATTGATAGTTAACCAAAATAAAAGGTATACTAGATGATGATAAAATTCAATTTAGAAAGATTTAGAATTATCCAGTGGAATTGTAGGGGTATTAAAAAACATTTTGCACCCCTACTATCAAAAAAACTGGAGGAAATACTAGATATATATGCTCTTCAAGAGACCCATTTAAACCCAAATAATAGATATAGTTGTAAGGGCTTTAAGATACTTAGACACGATAGGAAAGAAGGTAGAGGAGGAGGTATCGCAGTCTTAGTTAGCGAAAAATTTTAAAATCATAGACTGGGAAGTATTTAATACAACCAATATAGAAGGTATCCAGGTTACTATAGCAGCTCTGAATCAAACAATCTAACAATTCTAAAATGTATATGCTAAAGATGGCACAATTAAAGATGAAGAAATACTAGCCATAAGCACCAGACTAGGCCCCAAAACAATCATAGTAGGCGATTTTAACTCCCATCATTGTGCTTGGGGTGGACAACATGCAGATAATGCAGGAAAATGCCTACTTGACTTCATAGAAAACAATGAACTACTAATACTAAATGATGGATCTGCAACAAGAATTAATCCACAAGCTAAGAGGTCAGACTCAGCAATAGACATAAGTATGGCAACTAACAACCTAGCGAATGTAAATTGGGAACTGATACAAGACACAACCTAAGAAAATCTGCCCATTACAATAACAATGCAAGAAAACGACATTCACAAACCAGAACCAGAGAAACCTACCTTCAACTATAAAAAAGCAAACTGGGAAGCTTTCCAATCAGAGCTGGAGGTGATGGAATATAAAGACATGGAATCAGATGATACTGACTTGTGGGCAGAAACACTGACCAATGAAATTCTGAAAATAGCAATAAAGTATATACCAAATAAAAATATGCCACAACACCTTAAACCAATAAGTAACATTAATAAGAAAAGAGAAAACTCAATGGAATAAGCAAAGAACCAGTTGCCTGGTGGAATAAAAGCTGTGCAGCAATTCATGAGAGAAGAAAAAGGGCCTTACAAAAATATAGAAATAACAGAACAGAAGAAAACTATGATAAGTATAAACTTATTAGGAATGAATCTAACAGAATAATATTCAAAGCCAAAGAAACTAACTGGAAGGAGTTTTGTCAGTCACTTAAACCTAGCACTCAAATTAGAGAAGTATGGAAAAAGCTTAAGGCAATCAAAGGGAACAATAAGAAAACAATAATGCCAACAATCAAACTACCAAAGAGAGCAGAAACAGATAAAGAAAAAGCTAATGCCCTTGCCGAGTATTTCTATAAAGTCAGTGCAAAAAAGTAGCCTTGGACAGGAAGAAAATGAGAGAAGAGAAAGACTTAGGATACAGTTTTTTAAAAGAACTACCAGACCAGATAGATGAAACAAACTATTTAGATGCTGATATAACAGAGGAAGAAGTAGCTAATGCAATAAAAGATAAATCTAATACTGCCTCAGGGCAAGATATACTTAGTTATGAAATCCTTAAGAAAGTACCCAAAAGAACCATAAACATAATAACTTCACTTTATAACAAAATCTGGAACTTAGGAAAGATACCAAAAGCATGGAAAGTAGCTATGATAGTACCCATTCTAAAACCCAATAAGGAAGCCCATGAAGTAAGTTCATATAGGCCTATCTCCTTAACATCACAACTAGGTAAAATACTGGAAACTGTTGTGAATAAAAGAGTTAAATTCTACCTGGAAAAAAACCAGTTATATAGCCCAAACCAGTCAGGGTTTAGAGCAGACAGAAGTACAGTAGACCAGCTTGTAAGATTAGAACATGATGTAAAGCTAGGGTTCAAGAGGAAAGAGAAAACAGTGGCAGTCTTTCTAGATGTAGCTAGAGCATATGATGAATGCTGGCGCGATGGAGCTCTTTACAAAATGAAAAAGATTGGGCATTACTGGTAAAAAAAAAAAAAAACCTATAGGTATCTAGAAAACTTTTTACAGGACAGGTATTTTGCTGTACAGGTGAATAATGATAGGTCAGAAATATATGAACAACAGAATGGGATTCCTCAAGGATCAGTGATCTCTCCTTCAATTTTCAATATAGCTGTAAATGATTTAGCAGATGAATTTAATGACATAAAGAATGCAGTATCACAATTTGCAGATGACTGTGCCATTTGGCGATCTGGAAAAAACTTGGACCATGTTTACAAAAAACTTCAAAATCAAATAGACAAAGTTTCAGAGTGGATGAAAAGATGGGGCTTCCAAATTAATGTAAACAAAACAGTAGGTATGATTTTCAGCAAAGGAAATTTTAAAAAAAATAACAAAATCAATATAACCATTAAAGGACAGAAAATATGTACCTCCTCAACAACTAGATTTCTGGGCATAACTTTAGATAAACAACTAAATTATAATAAACATATAGACAATTTGGTAGAAGCTGTAGGGGACCCCTAAATATACTAAGGATTGTAAAAGGTAATGGATGGGGGGCCAGCAATAAAATAATGCTTATGTTCTACAAGTCCTTCATCAGGGGGAAACTGGATTATGCCAGCATAGTCTATGACTCAGCTGCAGCTTCTAACAAAGCAAAACTGGACAGGATTCAAAATGCAGCCATGAGAACTATTACAGGTGCATTTATATCGACACCAGTAGAAGCTCTAGAAGTAGCTCTCGGCATACCTCCCCTTGGTCTAAGACGGAAAGAACTGAGATTAAATTATTGGAGTAAAGTAGCACAAGAAGTGACCCACCCAGCACATAAAGCATTTGTCAAAAACCAACCAAGTGTATGGAACGTCCCCTTAAATAAAGATAGATATCCAACAGGATGGAGAACTATAGAAGACCTAATGCAGTTCAAAGAACTATCAAACACAATTGAAAATAGTAATAAATACAGAAGCAAAATACCACCCTGGGAACTAAAAACACCAATCATAGACTACTCACTTACTGAAAAGATCAAACAAAACATAGAAGATAAGGAAGCCAAAATGATAAGTAGAAAGTTCATAGAGCAACTAACTAAACAAAGTCTGGCCGTCTACACTGATGGATCCAAGGGTGATAGTGGGCAACTAGGTGCCGGAGTTGTAATACCACAATGGGGAATAAAAAAGAGCTACAGTATAACGGAAGGGGCATCGATTTTTACTGCAGAGATGGTAGCAATTCTTAAAAGTCTAGAAATAATCGAAGATAACCCACCAGAAGCTGTTACGATATTTACAGACTCACTATCATCACTACAAGCACTAGAACACCCAGGTAAATGTAGCCGGCCAGACATAAAGGAAGAAATTCTAGCAATTAATACATCACTAGAGAACAGAGGATGTAGTGTGAGGGCTAGTGTGGGTTCCAGCACACATAGGTATAGCTGGCAACGAGTTGGCAGACCAGAATGCCAAGAAGGGAAGGAAAGAAGTAGTAAAAACAATATAAAAGCAGGACTGGGAAGGTCAGAGATCAAGAGCCAAGTGAAGGAAACTATAAACGAGGAATGGAAGACAACATGGAAGGAAAGTAGAAAAGGCAGACACGCGTTCAAACTGCTGAAAGAACCAACGAGGACATGCCAGGTCAGAAAAGAATTAAAGATACCATCGAACAAAAAACTGTGGCGTCTCCGACTCGGTGCAGCATACTTCATGGTAGAAGAACCACACTGCCAAGAATGTCAGGAAGAGAATGACATAGACCACTACCTGATCCACTGTAAAAAGTATGAACAACAAAGGCTTGAATTAAAAACTTACTATAGAAATCACAATATAGACTTAACAGGTGATAAGGTTTTAAGTATAGATGCCCCAAGAGATGCCCAATCAATACTTAAAAGATATATACATAAAACAAAGGAAAAAAATATAAGGTTAGAACTTCAGGAAAATCATCCAACTAAATAGAAATTAAGCAGCAAGAACTAACAAAGCATTAACAAAAAAGTATGGGACAACAACTCAAAAAGAACAAATACTAATACAAATTAAAACCAAGTGTAAAGGACAATAGTTATCTAGAAACAATACAAAAGAGAAAATAAAATTGACAAATAACTAATATAAATAAAAATCAGCAACTGCAAAAGACAACAGTTTATTTAAATTGAATACAAAATTAGTAAAGAAAAATGACACTAAATACCCCAATTATAACCAACTTTCAGGTTGAACAGGGTAGACCAAGATGGAAAAGAGAAGAGGCAACAATGATCAGAGGTTGAGTGCCCGATCTCCACCCATCATTTCATCAAAACAACAACAACAACAACATTTCTAAACAATGCACAGGTCGCGAAAAGTAGAAAGGAACCATTGAAAAACAGTTTTAAATTCACCAGACAATACAGAGTTGCTTCCACGGGTGTTGACAGTGGTACTGTCATAAGGAGTGACGTGTAAGAGACTTTACTATTATAGAACCACATTTAAGAGGTAGGGTGACTCTTTTCCCTCCGTGATACCTGTGCCTTCTCTAACTCAACTGCAGCTGTGTAGACTAGGGCATGACCAGACTATTATGTTGTAAATATTTTTGAGCTTTTTAAAATAGTTTATTACAATTTATGTAGCTTTCTATTTTATTCTGATTGTTAAGAAGTCATTTTCTTTGAGATAACCGTTTCTTATGTCGTTGAGATAACCGTTTCTTATGTCGTTGAGATAACCGTTACTTATGTCTTTTTACTATTAAGGCTAAATCTGTTGTTATTATTTTATCTCCCTATGTTAGCAATAATTTCTTGCAGATCCTGTTTACTTGTTGCTATTGTGACAAGGGCGCTAGGGGTACCTCACACCCAAGACCCGTGCACTAAGAAAATTTATAAAGGATCGTTTGACAGGGGTTGCAATTATTGGTTGCTTGCAACCCTCTCAGCAGCAGACTTAACAATTCAAGCAACCAAAAGCCTTATGCAGATCAACATTTAATTCTACCGAACAGAACCGAACACCAAACAAACAATCCAACAAACAATCAGTCAGTGTTCATAGACTGTGTGCTCAAGGCATTTACAGCTTGGCTCTTGTGTGTCTTCTTAGTCTGTTCTCACTGGGCGGCTCTCTCAAACATAGACCGGTTTCGCCGCTTGCTACCCCTTTTTATAAGCCCTGGCCTAACCACTCAATTTACTGCGCGCTACGCGGATTAATCTGCGCCACACAGATAACACACGCGATTATTGCTCCAGAATGCATGAAAACACAGATTTACACAACTAGAGCAAAAACACAACTAATTCGTAGGCTTATTATGGCCTTGTAATAAATCTGCTTGAAGATAACGTGATCAAAAGGCACTAAACCACAGAGACAATATGACTGACCAGATGGGGCCAGCGCCTAGAACGACAGACCTCAAGATGGCGCTGTCACATATTCCCCGCCTGATTTTGTTGTCGTCCCGACAACT
This sequence comes from Oreohelix idahoensis, assembly GCA_024509875.1. Lineage (NCBI taxonomy): Eukaryota > Metazoa > Mollusca > Gastropoda > Stylommatophora > Oreohelicidae > Oreohelix > Oreohelix idahoensis. The sequence goes on along the minus strand of JAMPIV010001968.1, from coordinate 221,345 downwards.
GCACTAAATCAGGCGCTTCAGTCGTATTCTCCAAATCTGGAGGATCACCTTTTCCTTCACTTCGTCTCAGGTCATTGCTGGTTACTCTAATGCTCGGACTCGCTCTGTCCATTCGTTGGATGATATATGGACCCCCTGTCATTGTGGGAGCACGAACTACAACGTACTCGTCTTCTGACCACATATCACGAATCTCGGATCTCTCAGCGTCGTGCATTCTCTTCTTCACCAATTCTCCGACCTGTAGTGGAGTAGAACACGACAGCTTGTCACATCTCTCTTTCCGGACTGCTGCAAAACTCTGCAACGGTGGCTCTGCTCTTACGTGCGCCCCTCGTAGCCTGGAAACGTGTCCTTCAACGAGTTTTAGATGAGTCTCCTCCTCTAAATGTCGACCACTTTTCCTGGCGCCCTTATGGTGACAGTTGCCACGGCCATCTCTTGGCTTGCACTGTGACGGCAATGTAGATGTGTTGGTACGCTTAGAGAGGGCGCTCTTTGATGGGCAAACCGATATCAAATGGTCCGGGGACCTACAATGGAAACATCGCTTAGGAAGCGGGCCCTGGGGACACTTGGCTGCCATGTGGTTCGAAAGGTCTCCACAGTTGAAGCATCTTATTTTCCTAGGCTTCCTTGGTGCCCTGGGTCGCCTCCTGCTACCCTTACATCCCTGGCCGCCTTTGACTTTCTTCCCTGCAATAAGCACCTCACACTCCGGTCGACCACCAACCATCTTTATCTTTGAGCCATTCTGCTCCCCTTCTGTAACCTGACTCCCAGCCGCAGAGGGGTCTAGTTTAATGCTTGGTGGACATCGATTCTGTACGTGGCCTAGTTCTCTGCATCTAAAACAACGAACTGTCCTGGTACGTCTCCCCTGCTCCTGAGACATCGCATCAATTTTAGCCTCTAATTGAGCCACCTGTGCTCTCAGCCGCTCTACTTCTGCGTTTAATGCATGCGTATCTGACACAGTCTCTGTTCTTGCCACTTCAACACTGGCAACACCAGCCCCCGAAGCTGCTTCGACACTGGCAACACCAGCCCCAGAAGTGGGCTCAGTCTCCAAAAACCGTAGGGCATAGTCCCTCACCGACGTGAACGATGCTGTTGGCTCCTTGATGATCATTTCCTTTGCAAGCTTTCTTAGTAGGTCATCTCTCAGACAAGCAGCAAACTGGTCACGAAGAAAGGATGGCGCCAAAGGAGTGACGTTGTTCTGCTTTTGTGCCCTTACAACACTTTCAAACACCTCGTGAATGCGATGGGAGAATTCCCAAAGAGACTCCCTTGCACCTTGCCGGGTAGAGTAGAACGCGGCCATTACTTCTGGGATGCTCCGACGCTCCCCATACACCCTAAGAATGGAATGTAGCATTGCTTCTGGGTCACCGTCATCAGCCTGAATCCTCAGCTCCCTACGGACACTTGGGGTCACACTGTCAAGAATAACATCTGCCTGGTCCTCTTTACTCATCATCCCTACTCTCCAGGCAGCTCTCACCTCTCTGACATATTCCTCGGCCCTAGGACCCGTGCGCTCCCCAAAGCACCGCACCCTCTTGTGAGTAGGTACCACGATGTACTGCACTCGTTCTGGTTGACGATTTAGCCCTACTACAGGGTCATCCACCTCAGCCACATCTTCGTTATCAGTTCTACTAGCAGCGCGTGTGTTGCGTGCCGCCATCTTGTTGCTAGTAGAGTTGACTAGAAATCTTGACAAACTGGATGATCCCGTCCCTCGCCTTGCACTGAACTGGGTGTTCTACTGTTTCGGCTGTTGCTGCTCTGATTGCTGAAGAGTTGCTTCACTGCGTGCTGTCTGTCAATCCTGCCGACGACGCCACTTGTGACAGGGGCGCTAGGGGTACCTCACACCCAAGACCCGTGCACTAAGAAAATTTATAAAGGATCGTTTGACAGGGGTTGCAATTATTGGTTGCTTGCAACCCTCTCAGCAGCAGACTTAACAATTCAAGCAACCCAAAGCCTTATGCAGATCAACATTTAATTCTACCGAACAGAACCGAACACCAAACAAACAATCCAACAAACAATCAAACGAACACCCAGTCAGTGTTCATAGACTGTGTGCTCAAGGCATTTACAGCTTGGCTCTTGTGTGTCTTCTTAGTCTGTTCTCACTGGGCGGCTCTCTCAAACATAGACCGGTTTCGCCGCTTGCTACCCCTTTTTATAAGCCCTGGCCTAACCACTCAATTTACTGCGCGCTACGCGGATTAATCTGCGCCACACAGATAACACACACGCGATTATTGCTCCAGAATGCATGAAAACACAGATTTACACAACTAGAGCAAAAACACAACTAATTCGTAGGCTTATTATGGCCTTGTAATAAATCTGCTTGAAGATAACGTGATCAAAAGGGACTAAACCACAGAGACAATATGACTGACCAGATGGGGCCAGCGCCTAGAACGACAGACCTCAAGATGGCGCTGTCACACTATTAAGACTGGATCATCAGCGGATCTGAAGTTGTTCGTTTCATCTCCACCAACTAACATTCCTGATATTTCCTCTAGAAATCGCATTATATTTTCACTAAATATATTGAACAGGCTCGGTGACAATATACAGCTCTGTCTATCAGCTTTTTTATCTACTAAAATCTTCCTACTTAGCATCTAATTTTTACAGCCTCTGTTTGTTGCCAGGACATGTTATTTATTATTCTCATGTCTTTACCATCGATTTTCATGATTTCTAACGTTTTAATAAGGTTCTCAAGAATTACAACAAAAAAAAAAAAAACAGAATTGTTTCCAGCATTCGAATCAACTGTTAAGGAACAGTGGAACATTAACGATGTTGCACATCATACAACAGTAAGTAAACCAGAAACGGTGTATGATAAATTATATGAAATCTAACTTATGCGAATAAAAATAAAATTAATTAAACATAATTTAATTTTTACGTTTTCGGAAATCATTGTGACCTCCAGTTTTTGTAAACTCTTTATTATTAAAACCGGACACAGCCGGGTACTTAGAGCTTGTCAGTAATAAAGCACGACCGGAGTCCTCTAGGCTTTTTAGTTCTTAGATGTTATAATTATTATTTAGTAGTTTTATAGTTCTTACTTGTTATAATTATTATTTAGTAGTTTTATTGTTCTTAAATGTTATAATTATTATTTAGTAGTTTTATAGTTCTTACTCGTTATAATTATTATTTAGTAGTTCTATAGTTCTTACTTGTTATAATTAATTTTAAGTAGTTTTATAGTTCTTAGATGTTATAATTATTATATAGTAGTTTTATAGTTCTTAGATGTTATAATTATTATTTAGCAGTTTTATAATTCTTAATTGTTATAATTATTATTTAGTAGTACTATAGTTCTTACTTGTTATAATTAATTTTTTTTATAGTTCTTAGATGTTATAATTATTATTTAGTAGTTCTATAATTCTTACTTGTTATAATTAATTTTTAGTAGTTTTATAGTTCTTAGATGTTATAATTATTATTTAGTAGTTTTATAGTTCTTAGATGTTATAATTATTATTTAGTAGTTTTATAAATCTTGCTTGTTATAATTATTATTAAGTAGTTTTATAGTTCTTAAATGTTATAATTATTATTTAGTAATTTAAAAACATGAAAGAATATATTATCCAGCAAGCCTTAGGCACTAGAAATAAGAAAGAGAATTGTTCGATGATATCTAGAACCAATCCTAACATACGGACGTGGGTCATGTGACAATTAGTAGACACACAGGAATAGTCCTGGAGACCACATGGATATGGTTTTACATGAGAATACCATAGACAGCTAAATAATACGTAATGACAATGTTGAGAAATAAGTCAGTGCGAACTGGAAGCCTAGTACTCACATTAGAAGAACATAATCTTCTTTCATTGGGCATACTTTCAGAATACGAAAGCTGAAATATATTGTGACAGTAGGAAAAAAATGTAGGAAAATGAAGATGAAGGAAAGCAACGAAAGAAGACTTTCCATAGTTTGACATCATGGTATAGAAAACAAAGTCAACAAAAAGGTTGATCAACAGCCCAGGAGACAGGAAGCTGTGGAGAGACCTAATCACATGCTGGATGAGAGTTATAGCAAGTAAAACTGAAAATAACCCACTGAGAAGACAAAGGTAATAAGAAAAAATGCAACAAACGAAACCAATATGGCATATGAAGCAACACACTTACAAGAAGCATACAGCTATTTTGGCAGCAATATAGGCAGAATTGGAGGGACAAGTAGCGATATGAAAATATGAATACACAAGGCAAGGGGAGTTTTCATTGCATTATGGCTTTGTTGGCATAGGTATAAGCGTCAAGTGTGTGTATTTGTTGACAATAATATTCTAAAACTAAAGCTAACACGTTGTCTGGAAGCTGATCACGGGCCGAGGGCAATTCTGGCACCAACGTACACCAGAACACCTCCAACACTGATGGTCACTGCACCTACACCGCTTAAGATAAACGAGTTGCCGAGCTTTTCTTGACCTGAGTCAAAGACTGACGCACGCCACACGATGAGACACACTACAATACAGGCACCTGTGAGAGTAAGTGAGAGAAAACGTGGTTTTAATTGCATGCCCGACAGTGCATATAATTCACATGATAATTCAGATTTTGTTATTTGCTTGATTTAACCGTATTAAAACATGTTAAAGTTAATATTATCTGAATGTCAGATGTAGACAATGATGCCAATGGCCATTTTCAAATATGAAACGTTGTCAACCATAAATAACACAAATAGACATAAGAAACACACTTTATCATATAAAACACGGACAGAGGACACATTTTGGCATATAAAACACGGACAGAGGACACATTTTGGCATATAAAACACGGACAGAGGACTCATTTTGGAATATAAAAATACGGAACAAAACATAAATTGAAATCAAAACAACAAACACATAAAATGAACATTTCCAACTGACATGTGAATCGAAAAGATAACACCATATATACCACAGTCAAAGGTTACATACGAAATTTACTGACACTGATTATTTACAATAAATAAAGTTTTCTGTATCCCTTCGTGTTTTCACGTTACTACATCTATTTTCCTGATTAAAAAAAAAAAAAAAACGGGGGGGGGGGGTTCTATCTCAGTTACTTCCTCAAGAGGATTCCCGTCAATCAGCTTTTCTCATAGGGCCGACTGATATAGCGAACTAGTCATCGACACATATACTCTATAATCGCTTTTTTTGTTTGTTGTTGTATTTTACGTTCATTGAATATAATGGTTGACTCGGCGGAGGCCAGTTCGCAATCTGAAAATTGCCACATACTCCCTTCTTGACCAATTTACCGTGTGTTCGCTATATTTGACATGTTGTGTACTCTGTCCTACCTGATTGTCGGTATCAGAATCCAACTATGAGGGTGTTATGTTTTTTGTCATTCCTTTTTAATACCACGGCAATTATTATTTACATGACTTTTGTGGAAAAGATATTGTAGCAACATTGAAAATGTTGAAGTGACGCGAGATAGGATAATATTTTGTCAATATAAAAGGTGAAGGTAGTACCATTGTGACCGGGTAGTCGATATCGACGATCTCAGCCGTGCCGTAGATCGTATAGTACCTAGATTCTTTTATGCTTCTAAGGGCGTTCATTCACATTTGCATACATGTCTTCGTCTAGACAAAACATTTACGTAGGTCATTTACAAGATCAATGCGTTTTCATGAACTTTACTGAAGCGAACATATTTACAGAAAATCAAATGTAGTACAACACACGTGTGTCTCATTCTCTTGTTCATTCACGTTGGTCATGAGTTCATCTCAGATCCTCACTGTCTTCGTCTAGTTGTATCTGTTTAATTCTAGCTGTAAGTTCGTTTGAAGGCCACGGCTACCACCTGGTAATATTCGTTTATTACGTAACATTCTAGTTTTTCTGCGAAAAATGTCTTTCTCGTGACTATCTCCTTTATGATCTCTATATTTCCAGCAATTATTCGTCACTTATCTTTTACGGCACAACGCTTTTGTCTATTTTACTGGTCACTTCTATCAAGTTAATATTGTCACTACGTAGCAGTAGTGTAGACTTGATGCAGTCTAGATTGATACTCCACTGTCCTTACTGATGCCAATGTCAGTCTTATCTGATACCGGTACCATAGACTGGCCTAGATGGTGGTGTTGTTACAGCCACGTGTCTGACAATTAGAGTAACACTATAAGTCTGGTCACTTACTGCTAGCAAAGAGAGACACAATTGTTGCTCTGAAAGTATTTATTTATGGGACCCTACGTCATTTCCAACGCGACCTCTAAGTAACTCTGCTCTTTGTTCTGTCTCATTTTTTACTCTGGTCACTTCCCTTTGACCGAGTTTATACATAGTATAAATACATTCTCGTCTTCATTTTCAAATGGCGTGTTGGTTCCGCAGTGATACCAAATTGGTACTGCCGTAGGTGAATGAATGTGCTAGAGACTTCACCATATTAGCTCCAGCTTTATAATGTGGGATGACCATTTCCCTCCAACGCTACTTTTGATATTCCTAACTCAAGAGGAGATTCCGGCACCCATTTACAGCTGGGAAGACTGAAGCGTAATGTTAATGGATTTCTATTTTTTTTTCTCTCTAACCAGCGGCACTCGAGCTTTCCAGCTCTTTTGGCCCAATGACATGTCATCGCGAGGCTGGGGGGTCAGTGGACTTTCCTTCCAACCCGGTCAGGAGAATCGCTCCTTCCCATCCACACGGGATTTATGTGCAGGAGCCGTTCAGATTATTCAGTCAAATTTCCGTTCGTAAACATTCCTTCAAACGCTGACGCCCGGGTTTGAACCATGAAAACCTGGTCGCCAGTACAACGCTGTAGCCATTACACCAGCGCGGCTCCCAATGGATTTCTATATCAAACCCAGTAATTTGGTGGCGGGAGTAAAACACCAACAATAGACTACTTTAACCTTTGACACTGGTGAAGATGGACAGACAAAAACAAAATAAGATTAGAGTAAAGAGAAAAGAAAAGAAAAGTGTAATGATTTGTTAACTTTAATTTGCTGATGAAGTGATGATGGTAGCCAGTTTATGTGTTTTGTTAGTGTTTCTTGTAGCGCTGGATGAATGTAAGTTTCCACTGAACAGTGTTCACCTAGCTTCATAATAGTACATTTGTTTTGATCTACCTGCAGCACTGGGTGAATATAAATTTGATTGTTTTAGTCCCTCTGTAATATTTGAATAAATTCAGTTTCTGTTGTTTTCGTGTAAAGCATTTAAAAAACAAACACAGACATTTCTAATGTTTGAGTCTTGTTCCAGCATTGAATGAACACCATTTTCTGTTGATTAAGCTGCACGTGGCACGTGGTCAGCTCGTGTATACATTCATCATCATCATTACTGTTCTGTGATCACCTTGCCCACGTTTCTGTTTCCGTAAGGTCACGTCAGTCCCCGCGTGATGGTAATATACACATACGAACTTCACGGTAACTTACTTACTTAGTCGATCCCCTTCTACCGTGAGGTGTAGAGGTTTGGAGAGAGAGCGCCAGACTATCCTATCGGCTGTCTTCCTGCTGGCCTGGTTCCATTCTAGTCCTCGATCCTTCAAAGATTGTCTAATGTTGTCCTCCCAGCGGACTCTGGGTCGTCCTCGGGGTCTGGATCCTTGGCTCTTTGTTTCCCATGCTTGTCGTGGTATCCGATCTTCTCCCATTCTGCAGACATGGCCAAACCATCTTAATTGGGACTGTTCTACTAGGGTCTGCAGGGGGTAGGATTTAAGGCCTTGACGTATCGTCTGGTTGCGTACCATGTCTCTTCTTGTTACTTCAACCACCTTCCTCAGATACCTCATTTCTGAGGTTTGGATCTGGCTTTTATGGGTTGTAGTCATTGCCCATGACTCGCATCAGTATGTCAAGACTGGGACATAGGTGGAGCGGTATACAGCCATCTTCGTTTTCTTACCAACCTCTCTCTTGCTGAGGAATCCTCGATTTATGGCCTGAAAAAGTCTCCCAGCTGCTGCTTTTCGAGAGGCCAACTCTTCTTTGATGCCTCCCTTTCGGTCTATAATAGCTCCGAGGTATTTAAAGTGGTCGACCTGCTCCAGGACCTGTTCTCCCAGCATAATCTGATGTTTTCTTTCTTCTCGTGATATCACCATGGATTTTGTTTTAGAGCTGCTTATGACCATCCCTCTCTTCTCCAGCTCTTCCTTCCAGACTTGCAGGTTGGATTGGAGATGTGCCTCTGATTTAGCAATCAGGGCAACATCATCAGCAAATGCCAGCTCCGAAATATAGACCTGTCTCATCTTCCAGTACCCCACTGAATACTTTCTTGTTCTCTCCTTACATGCCTTGATGACATCGTCCATAAGGAGTATGAAGAGGTAAGGTGATAGGATATCACCTTGTCTTACACCAGTGGTGGTCCTGAACTCTTCCGACTTATGGTTTGCTGTCCTCACATAATTTCTGCAAGACTTGTAGAAGCTCTGTATAGCATGAATCAGAGGTGCTGGAATATTCTTCCTTGCCAAACAGTCCCAAAGTTTGCTCCAGGGGACCCTGTCAAACGCCTTTTCCAAATCTATGAAACAAAGATGCATCTCACTCTTATACTCAAGGGCCTTTTCACTCAGCTGTCTGAGTGTGAAGATTAGGTCTTGAGTACTTCGGTTTGCTCGGAATCCGCACTGGACCTCATCCAATTGTGGCTCAGCTAGGCGTCGGAGTCTCTGCTCTAGGATTCTAGAGTAGATTTTACCAGGGACACTGAGAAGGGATATGCCTCTATGGTTTCCACACTGTCGATTGTCACCCTTTTTGAAAATTGGTGTTATGATGGCAATCTCCCAATCCTTTGGTATGGTCTTGTTGTACCACGCTGCCTGTAAAACCCTTAAGAGTAATAGGTCGCCTGATGCTCCCATGAACTTAACCATTTCTGGTGTTATACCATCATGCCCTGCTGCTTTGCCCATCTTGATTTTCTCCAGTGCTGCCTTCAGTTCTTCCATCTTTATGTCATCTTCACCATCATTGGTTTTCTCTTCTGTGCTAGTGTTTATCATTTTCTGATGCTTCAACCATGCTCACCATCCAGGAGTTCTGAGAAATATTCTTTCCATCTTTCCATTACTTCCTTCGGGGCAGTAAGCAATTTGCCTTGCTTGTCCTTTATAAATTTGAGAGGGCATTGTTTTTTCCTTCCTCATGTTCTTTAGGGTCTTATAGAACAATTTCTGGTTTTCTTGTGCATCTTTTTCTAGCTTTTCTCCAAATTCTTCCCAGGACTTCTGTTTTGCTGCTAGCACTTTGTTCTTTGCTTCTGTTCTGAGTGTCACATATTCTCTATATTTTTCCATTTGTCCTGTTGTGTTTTTTAGCTCCTAAGTATTGTTTCCATGCCATTTTCTTCTCTCTTATTTTCTCTTTGACTTCCTCTGTCCACCAAGGTGTCCTCTTTCTCTTGTTCCCAAGTCGGACTTCACCGCATGCTTCTGCAGCAGCTGTCTTTATGATATCCTTGAATTTAATCCAGAGGGTTTCCAAGTCATCAGGTCGTTCTTCTGTGTTGCTCACCGCTGCAGCAATAAGCCCCTGATATCTGGTCTTAATTTCTGGCTCTCTCAGCTTGTAGGTCCTAATGCTCATTTCTCCTGCTCGTTTACTTGGTTTCTTGCGTGATGTTGGGCAGTTCCTAGGCTGAGCAACTCTTTCAGTTGTTCTTTTGATTGTTAGCAGGTAGTGATCACTTCCAATCTCTGGCCCCCTCCAGACTCTAGCATCTCGGACATATTTGAATGAGCTTCTCCGAACAATGGCATAGTCGATCACTGACTTCTCATTCTTTGTTGGTTCACATCTAGTGTATGCATGTATGCGCTTATGGGGGAACTTTGTGTTTGTAATGATCAGATTCTGCTCACTGCAGAATCTAAGGAGTCGCTTTCCATTGTCATTGAGAGTATCTTCTCCATATCTTCCGATAACTCCACCCCATCTAGCATGGTCATTTCCAACTCTGGCATTAAAATCTCCGAGCATGATACCTTCATCTAGGCAGTCATCCACTGTCCTTTGAAGCAGCTCGAAGAATTCCTCCTTGACCTCTGCTCTCTCATCCTCATTTGGCCCATACACTATGACCAGGTTGACTATGGTTTCTCCTTCTTTTAGTTTAACAACCATAATGCGCTCCGAGACAAAGTTCCATCCCTTGATACTATCTTTTTGATTTTGGGCCACAATGCAACCCACGCCCCCTTTAGCTCTTTCAGACATGGGTACACCACTGTAGAGCAGCGTGTTGCCATCGAGATCCATGACTCCTTGTCCTTTTTTCTTTGTTTCCGTTATAGCCAGGATTTCTAGTTTGCTTTCCTCATCTCTTCCACCAGCTCCTCTTCCTTCCCATTTATACTTCTTGTGTTCCAAGTTCCATAAGTCGTAGTCCGTAGTCCGTTCCAGTTCGTCGCCTTTAGAATCAGTCCAGTTTTCTCTCTTGTGTTGCTAGTAATCGTGATTTAAAGCAAACAGGTGATTGGCCTGTTGTGCCTTTGCATGGTGGAGGGGCTGCCTCCTTACGGCCTCCATGCAGGCCGCCTTTCTCCTTTTTCATCCGGGCTTGGGACCGGCATTGGCGGAGTTACTTCACGGTAACGCCTGTGTTTATTGTCTCATGTCCCTGAGGAAACAAGGAATAACAGAACCCTATTTCCCTCATACGTGCCGTCAGGGTCAGCTAATCGTCTCCTTTAAGTACCATCTCAGCTGACGCAAGTGATCATGTCTCTCCACAGCTTCGAGTCACAAGCACAGCTTATAATTTGAGTTATTAACTGCCTTCCATTTCACGATTTTAAACCGTACAACAACTTTTCTTGTTCAGTCCCAACAGCGCTACCATGTTGTCACAGTTGGTCATTTTGAAAGCACTCTGAACATCTAAACCAGATTCTTATGATACAGTAGACTCAATCATTTCAATCCGGAGCAAACACAACAAACCCATAAAAGCCATATCCAAACCTCAGAAATGAGGTATCTGAGGAAGGTGGTTGAAGTAACAAGAAGAGATATGGTACGCAACCACGATACGTCAAGGCCTTAAATCCTACCCCCTGCAATCCCACCCCCTGCAGACCCAAGTAGAACAGTCCCAATTAAGATGGTTTGGCCATGTCTGCAGAATGGGAGAAGATCGGCTACCACGACAAGCATGGGAAACAAAGAGCCAAGGATCCAGACCCCCAGGACGACCCAGAGTCCACTGGGAGGATAACATTAGACAATCTTTGAAGGACCGAGGACTAGAATGGAACCAGGCCAGGAGGAAGACAGCCGATATGATAGTCTGGCGCTCTCTCTTCCAAACCTCTACACCTCACGGTAGAAGGGGACGACTAAGTAAGTAAGTAAGCAAACACAACAAATACATGTTTTATATCTGTCGTCCTTATGACTTTCTAATGACTTTGAATTTGTTCTTCGCCCAGTTTAGTCAGCCAGCATTTCCCCTTTGTGTGTGACACTGAGAATAGTTCACTATAATCAGCCTTTCCTGTGAGCTCATTGAGACACATAGAACCTCCACAGTAGCTAGTCGTTTAACATGAAGCCTGCCTGTACCTGCAGTCACGTGCAGTGGTTTCTGTGTCAATTTATGTGACATGATGACGTTGCCAGTCCCAGGTACCCGGTATTAGGCGCCTTCTACGACATGCCTGAGGGCGCAGCATTTCTATCCGTCCCGTGTTGGTAAGGTCATCGTCCCGTGTAGGTAAGGTAATCGTCCCATGTTGGTAAGGTCATCGTCCCGTGTTGGTAAGGTCATCGTCCCGTGTTGGTAAGGTCATCGTCCCGTGTTGGTAAGGTCATCGTACCGTGTTGGTAAAGTCATCGTCCCGTGTTGGTAAGGTCATAGTCGTTCCTTTTGTGTGTGTGTTACCTGTCCTGCTCTCAGAAAGTATCTACTTGTAAGATTAAGCCTGGCTTCAGCCGTGCCAAGTGTGTTATAGAAGCTAGCTCGCACATAATTCTGTAATAAATTAACAAAATTATGTGTGTTTCTTTTGTTTTCAGAGAAACTTTACTTACAAGAAAGACCACTCTCAACTGCCGCTGCCCTTGGGATCTTCAAATTTCGTGTTCTGCCAAATCTGGGCATGAGAATGTTGTAAATAGCCGCATAAAAGCCAACAATGGCTGCACACATCCCCATTATGGAGAGGGATTGACACGCCCTTACATTGCTTCGGACTGAAATGAAAATATCAAGTATAAAGTAATTTTTTACATCAAGCTGACAAAATGACCGTGTCGCAACGAGGTATTCTTATTAGATCAAAACGACGCGTTTCTTTAAAAAAAAAAGAACATTAAAAAATTCATGAACAAAACCGCGAGTGTGGTGTTTAAATTGTTTTTTTTTTTCGTACTAAATGCAGTAAAAAAGGTTGTACCTAAAACTGCCAATAAATAAATAAAAGCAATAGAAAACATAGTCTACAGTAAAACCATTTGCCTACTACAATTGAAATAATTATGTTAGCATAGTGTTCAAACTCAGGCATGTCGTACTAAGCGACTAATGATTTGGTTGTGCATGCGCCTGGCAACCTCAGCATGTCAAACAAGTTGTCACAGACATCAGCCATCCAAGGACATTGAAGTGCTTGAGACGAGATCCGCCGTAGTGATGACACCACTAGGAGCGCAAAGAATTATTATTATTATTATGTTGATGATTATTATTTTCATTATAATTATGTTGATTATTGTCATGTTGATTATTATCATGCTGATTATTATCATGTTGATTATTATCATGTTGATTATTATCATGTTGATTATTATCATGTTGATGATTTTTATGATATAGTTTTAAAACCGCGTATTGACTGCCTGTGAAGTACGGGACTAAATTCACGCCCAGTTCTGTTGTCTGTTGTTTGTTGTCTGTTGTCTGTTGTCTGTTGTCTGTTGTCTCTTCCTAAAGATCTTTACGTGCCTTCTTTATCCCTCTCATTCGTGTCTACATTTCTCTTTCCCGCGTGTAATACAAACACATCTAGACTATTGTTCCACAATTTGGGATGGCTGCTCCATGTCCAACACTAAAAGACTCTATTTATTACAAAAACGTGCAGTGCGCCTAGTTTCAGACAAAACCCTCACACAGTGTGTAGACCCATATACATATCTTAACATATTACCACTAAGAAAACGCTCTCTCTTCAACAAAGCCAAATTTATTCACAAAATCTTGTCACAGAATGCTCCAAAGTATTTGTGGTCTATTTTAAAATACAGCGGAAGACGCAGTCAACGCTTAAATACATTACACATGCCCAAGCCTAGGCTCGACTTATTCAAGAAAAGTTTAGCTTTTTCTGCTGCTCATCTGTGGAATAAACTTCCACACAACTTAAAAATTACTCTTAGTCCATATTCATTCAATCACAGACTTTTCAAATACATCGTTAGTACAGATTATATGCCACCCTAATTTAGTTATGTTTTTAAATAATTACATAACATCATACGTAGGTATTAAAGATAATTTTGTCCTGTTTAGTATTAATATGATAAGGCACTGAAAATCTGTGTAACTATTATTGTACTGTCAGTAGTTACAATGTTTGGATTTTATTTTATTTTATTGTATGTTATTTTCTTATTTTAAGTAATATTTAAGATGCATGTGAGAATTAATGGATTCAGTATGGAAGACGAGAGAAAGGAAGGGCAGAATGTTAGACGGGCCTGCGTGCCCAATTCTAAACCCTTTGAAAATAAAGTTCGTTCGTTCGTTCGTGTTCTTCGGTCTCTCCTATCTCTCTTTCCCTGGGGGTTCCAGAACAAGGAATGCCTTGTAATGCTATCAATAGGTCAATTCATGTGTATCCTGTCCATCGCCATCTCCGTATCTCCTGTTCCACTTAGAGATGGCTACTGTGTGTATGTGTCGAAACAATGCTTCGAAACAGCATCGAGTCCGAAAAATCGACACACAGCCTGCTTGTTGTTTCGACACAGTTTCAGTTCCTGTCTGCTCGCTGTTTTGCAGAGACACACTGTCTCACTGTCTCACCTTCCGTGGGCCTTTGTAAAATTTGAATCAACCGTTCGGAACATTAGTATGGAATATCAAACATGTCATATTTTTCAGAGATGTGTTATGATGACTTGATTTTACAAGTGATATTATTTTTGCTGAGAAGTTATAGACACTGGAAATTGTGTCAGTGCTGCAGTTGTCAATGTTTTAGGCACTATGTTAAAGTTGAAAGTGTCCGTGTGTTCGTATAAATGTAATGGACATTTTATTAGCTCTGCTGATATCTCTGTGTACTCGGTGTGGATTTGAATCATTGTCTACCAAAACTAGCTTACTCTAGTTTGATATCATGTGTTATTATTACTGTTATTATTATTGTTGTTTTTTATTATTTTCACATATACTGCAGCTATCATCATATCTCCGTTTTATTTCATCATAATGAAGACTTGTGTAAAAATATTGAATTGTGGTCACACGAAATGCCATAGATTTTCACACACGACAGTAGCGCGCAAGTAAAAACAGTTCATGTATAGTAATGTATACTGTCTATTAGAGACTTCTTTCTCCCCGATACGGGCAATAGTGCCGTTGTGTCGACGCACTGTTTCGACACAGTTTAAATCACTGAGCCGAGTGTCTCGAAACAGCGGAGTGTATCGATTTGCCCACCTCTAGTTCCACTGTCTAGTTGTTATCATTAGTTCCAAATGAGTCAGCGTGTGATATCATTTCATTCCTTCTGTCCCACACAAATACCCATTTAGGCTGTAACTTCTATGTTGTTGCTTTTGTTTGATATGAACTTCATATTTTCGTGTTAGACTTGATATCCATTGAACACCCTAAATCTCAGGCAACTTCTTGCGTTCTATTAATTTAAAATGTTCGGAAAACTTCAAAAGAGGCAAATAGTTAAGAGTGTCCAAGATTGTCAGCATGTACAAATGGTGTACACGAATGGAAGTAGGTTTACGGACTGACCATAAATACAATGTTGGACTGATGACACGAACCAGCATCAGTAAAGAAAGAGATAAGATGTAGACGCTGGAGATGGATAGGCCACACATGACAAAACCTGTTAAAAACATTGCTAAACATTCTTAGTTCTGGAATCCACTTGTTTAGAAAAGCAGAAATAGACAACCCCATGACGCCCCCCCCCCCAAAAAAAAACCACACGGAAAAGAGAACTGGAGAGAAGAGTGGGGATGAAGAGGTAGGCCTTGAGCTGAGGTCACGTGAAAGGAGGTCCTGTCACGAAGTGGATTTGGGACTAGAGGCTGCCTACCTAAATAGACTAGACCCTAGTGGAAAGAAAGACTAAGAAGATAGATTTCAGAAGAAAAATGACAGTGACTGTGGGAGATGAGGCTATTGGCGTCAAGGGTCGAGAACCTAAATTGACCCTCCCTTGCCACTAGGTGACGTAATGTTATGCTATAGCCTCACTACCTCTAACTACCAAGACTGGGATAAGGTTTAATTAACTTAACACCACATACACCACTATACAGACAACATATAGGTCACATATAGTTTTAAAATTGAGTGACTGATCCAAACTAAGGTTAAATAATTTTTATTTACATATCAAAAAAAAACATTCCAACACATCAAAATCAAATAAGTGCGAGTTCGCACACCTGGAAAGAACACACACAAATAAAGTACAGTGATTTAAGTAAGGTAACCCCACTGTCGCCCTCCCCTCAACCTGTAAGGAAGAAAGGTAAGTAATACAACATTTGGTTAAGTGGGATCTCTAACATTCGATCCACCTTACTAAAAAATCAGCTGATAAGTAAGTACCACTATCTAACTACTACTGTCAGTCTGTCTGCAGACGTCACTAATCTGAAATGTCTACACAGCTTCTCCTCTTTGGACAAATTAACCTTTTTCTGGCTAACCCACTGTCCACGAAAAGAACTCTTCTATCATCTCCTACACAACCTATCGACGAATTTGCTGAGTTCTCTCTAAGTTCACTGTCTGTACGACGCTCCTGGTTTCTACTCCTCTTCTCCACTACTCTCCTTCTCTCTATCTAGTGCAATTCAGAGGTATTTTTGCCCTATTTCCTCTGCCTGCTGTTGTAGCTGCTAACTTGGTTTGGTACTCTGGTTTCTTGACTTGGACTATCTTCTGCACTACCAATGACGATTCTGAATTTACAGGCCGGATACCCCTCTCTTGGGTTTGGGCCGTCGGTGTTATTATGACTGACAAATCACGACACCTCTAGGCCTTGTGCCTAGGTTCAGTGTGTGCTTATGAACGTAGAACTCTTGGTTGGTTAAGAAACCCGTTCTCTTCTGAAGAAGGCTTCGCTTCCCGCTCCCTGCTCTCTCTTGGGTACAAAACAGACTTTTGCACCAGTGACCACTGCGTCACCACTCTGCTTTCTCTTGTGTACAAAACAGACTTTTGCACCAGTGACCAACTCGTACAAAAACAGACTTTTGCACCAGTGATCAACTCGTCACCACTCCGCTTTCACAAAACCTTTTGCACTGACCCCCTCGTCACGCACTTTTCTCTTGGGTACAAAACAGACTTTTGCACCAGTGACCCCCTCGTCACCACTCCGCTTTCTCTTGGGTACAAAACAGACTTTTGCACCAGTGACCCCCTCGTCACCACTCCGCTTTCTCTTGGGTACAAAAACAGACTTTTGCACCAGTGACCAACTCGTCACCGCTCCCCTTTCTCTTCTCCAGAGAAAGCCGGCTACTTCTGACCAGCTGTAGGACCACCCTGTCGCCCTAGCGGCCCCGCCATGAAAATATTTGCTGTGGACAAAACAATAACAAATATATATCGTACAACAAATTTCCGTGTCCTTAACACTTAAATCCCTTAACTCCCAATCTTTAACCACTTAAGTCTCAAATCTCTAACACTTAAGTTTCAAATCTTCAATACAGCTCCCATGCTCTAGTATCGCCTCAGCGATTCTAAGCCCACCCCTTCATCCGTCATAACATTTCCACTACTGAATGAACCGGTTGCCGGTAAAATTCCTTGCCCTACCTATTAACAATGATCGAGGTGTTACCTCGCTAAACCACATTACAATAGACTTCACCCAAGACAATAATCTCCCGTCTCCATGAATTCATCATTATAAATATATGTCTATTTGACAAGGACTAATTAAAAATCGCAACTAGACCCGTAACTGCTGACTTCAAAATGTAGGATTTACCCACACAGAGCAAAAATACACGATTACCTATGCTCTAACATAACTGTTAAAGTCACTCATTGTTAACAAAAGCGTTACCCAAATGAGCCCGCTGGTAATTTACACACACTTAAAGAACAATTAAATACACACCCCAAAACTTAGCGTATTACTCGCTAATATTATAACTCAAATCTTGAGAAATCTTCACCCACATGCTGGGAATATTATTTACACCCGATTCCAATAATGATATACATAGTTACATCTCTAAAGGAACTGAAATCCTATCTTACAAATGCATGCCCCACTATCTCCCCTCGCTTCTTCCGTTATCAGATTCACCCCTCTAGAAAAAGATACACAGCACGCGCTCAGGTACCCCTCTCCAAATACTCGAAAATCACAATGAACTTACGTGCATCGTATCTCAAAATTTTGATATTTAGCATCTCACATCTTTAAGCTTTCCTTATCTCATAAAAATGAATGCACTCTACCAAGATTATTTAGATAAGAGGGTAACTCATGGCATGTCTGTTACGAAATACAATTAATTTCACGAGCGTGTTTTTTTTACGCTGCAATATTTATAAATCACACAATCCAGGAAAAAGTAAATACCCCTGTCTTCTGACAATATAACAGTAAATCCCAGTTCATACGAGCAGCTATTCTGAGGAAACTATCAAAATTCCCTACTACCTTTTCACAAAATACCTACATGCGCTGTCAGTTATATTCAGTTCTAATAGATAGCATTGATGGCTCTACTTCTATGAATAACCACGATCTAAACCCTGCAAAGTTTTTACAAACTTTCTGAGCTAAATTAACTAGATGTTTACCAGCAACGAATTTCTCTTGAAAGAGCAAATCGGGCTCTGTATATAAAATACAGGCAGTGCTTTCCACGGCGTAGAAGTTCTAAAATCTGAGAGACTTCTGCCTGAGAAACACGCGTATTTATTTACCAGAGCCAGCAGTCGACCCCACGCTACCGTGAGTCATAGCTTGGCTTTGTTCTTAAGCGGGTCACACACTGACCCAATCAACAGGCCGGAATAATTCCATTGCTATACTGTTCCACGCGCTCAAATCTCCCTACCTACCCCCAACTATTGCGTTGCGTAGAGGGTCTGAATTACCCTTCCTAATAATTACGGCGCTCTCACTGTGAAAGAACTAAAATGCTCTGCCATTCTATTTACAATATAAATTCCTACATGAACGAATTTCTTAATGAAAAAGCGCACTGGTGCCAGTCTAGAAGTTAAACCTACCATCTCTTCTAGAAACCGTAATTCTTAATCTACACAAAAAGTCCAAACACCCTTATTATACAAAGAGAAAAAAAAAAAAAGACTAAGATAAAAAAAATCCCGCCGTACTCCTTCCTAGAAAAACGTTAATACTACAAAAATTCCTACCCAAAAACGTAATTAAATGCAAGGAAAAAAGACAAGAGGCCTGTTGTAAATCCAATCACATTAACTTCTCACAGGTCCTGACAAACGTTGGTTGAAGGTCCGTGCTCCCTAGGGCGTTGAAGAGTAACGAATGCATAACAAACTGGACATCCCTTGTTGTCAATAGCAGGACAATTATTCTTACCAAAAAATGCTATCTTTGACACCAACAGTTCCATGTTATGTAAACGTTGTACCACTGTCATTGGTTGCCTCCCTTTCTCTCTGCTGTGATGGTCCAACTTTGGCCAAAACCCAAAGTATCTAATGTGGGTCTTCTAAGGTGTCTACCTTCGCACAAGATTTCTCTTGGCAGAGATGCAGATAGAAGGATGATGATGCTTCTATCTCGAGGGAGTATTCACAGAATATTTAAGAAGTCGAGAACAATGCTTGAATGAGTTTTAGCAGTGTTAAGTCTATTTACCGCCGCCTTTTGTGAAGAGATATATAGAATGATTTAGTTCAGTGAAATCTTAATTTAGTAGCGCTGATTTAAGTGTATTTAATGTGACTGAGACAAACGGGTGCAGTACATTCAAAATGATTAAATCAACTATAAATGTGTATATATACAAAAGAGAAATTTAATAATCAGTTATATTTAACAGTCTCTTCTTCTTCTTCCATCCTTAGCTGCCAACCGGCAAAGCAGTATGTGGCCAGTACGCCTAGTGGCGTCTTAGGGCAACAACAAATTGATCAATCTATCGCTGTTTCCACCACGCCTAGTGGCGTCTTTGTGGAACAAAAACAGACCAAACAATCTATCGCTGTTTCCGTAATCAGATTGGTTGGCAAGCAGGTGATCAGCCCACTGTGCGAAGTTTTTACGGGATGGGGTAAACAGCCCCATGCCCAAACCCTCCTTAGTCGCTTTTTACGACATGCGTGGTAGGGTGCAGTGTTACTATTCTTTGCTCCCCTTTCGGGCCCCGGCAACACACGGGTGATATTTAACAGTGTAAAGTGAATAATCCTCTTTAAAAAAAAAGGTTATCATCACAGGGTCATGTTATAGATATTGAGGGAATTGTTTTAAAGCTCACTTGGCAGCTTTTAAGACTGTACTTAGCTGCCAGTAAGTTTGTTGTTTCTACTCCAGCCGATGTTTGGTTCTTTGCAAGTTATGGACTGATGCACACTCGTCACTGGTCAAGTCTGGAGGTTGTGACACGTTCCAAGAAATATCAGTGAGTAATCCCGAAACTACAGAGGGCAGTCCAAGAGGAATAAGATGGACTACATTTTCAACGTTGGAAGATCTGGAATATGCAGATGACATTGCACTGCTGGCACATTCACATCAACACATCCAGGAAAAAACGGATAGACTTAATAAATTTAGCCAGCAGGTGGGCTTGAACATCAATTTAAAGAAGTCTGAGGTCATGACGCTCAATGTGAGCAACCCTGAGCCCATATCAGTAAAGAATCAGCAACTGGTACAGACAGATACCTTCACATACCTAGGAAGCATAGTAACACCAGACGGTGGGGCAGGCAAAGACATCAACATCAGAATGAATAAGGCAAGAACAGCCTTCTTTAGCCTAAATAACATCTGGAAGTCCTCCCAATACAGCACAAGCACAAAATTAAGATTATACCAGAGTTGCGTGCTTTCTGTGCTTCTCTATGGTGCGGAATGCTGGAGAGTCACAGAGAAGGAAATGTCAAAATTGTCCTCTTTTCACACAACATGCCTAAGAAAAATTCACCGAATCTTTTGGCCGAATACCATCACCAACCAAGATCTGCTTACTCGTAGCAAGCAAGAGGACATGCATACCATCATAGCTGGCAGACGCTGGAGCTGGGTTGGTCATGTCCTCAGAAGAGACCCCGATGTCATCACAAGAACAGCTATGCTTTGGACCCCTGAAGGAAAGCGAAAGAGAGGCCGACCAAAAACAACTTGGCGGAGGACTGTGGAGGCTGAGATGCAAAGAATGAACCAGAGTTGGGGCACTGTACGAAGGATGGCCACCGACCGTGCAAAGTGGAATCAATTTGTTGTTGCCCTACAAGACGCCACTAGGCGTGATGGCCACTGACTGCTTTGACGGTCGGTGGTTAAGGATCGAAGAAGAAGAAGAAGAAGAATCCCGAAACTGGTCCAGCGTCTTAAAGAGCAGTCTGATGATGGTGTTTAGTGTTGACAGCAGGCTACTTATACCACACACTTTGGTCTAGAGATAGTACCCTCAACTGGTACCACCGACTAGTATAATGAAAGAAGAGAAACAAATACCTGAATATTGGTTTTCCTGACATACAATCCTGTGCTCTCCCCCCCCCCTCCCTTTCATTCCACCACCCCATCTACCTCAGATCTTTACTTTCTATGAGCATTAATATTAATCCTAGTGAGCGAAACACATTTATAACATTTACATTGAATATCTTTACATTTGCACTGGTTGAAAAAGTGAATAATATAATAAGTATGTACATCAGTTCAATCATCATCCACTCCCACCTAAATATGGATCTTGGGACTACCTCTGCTTTTGGTTATCTGTGAGAAACCCGCATAAAGCAGTCACCAGCTATTGCAGTGGTGGTCTATGAAATCATCATTCTTTATGCTGCGGTTCCCAGCCTCGTATGACTTCGACATCCATTTGCAATTGTCACTTGTTAATAAATGCTAAATATCGAATTTTAAAATGTACAACTCACCGTAAAATCTCATTAGGAATACTGAGCAATCATAAGTGTTGTTTATGACATCTAGAATTGCCCAGCCAATTGTATTTAAACATGTGTGCTATGCTAACTTCCTCATGGAATTTTTTGCATGACTCATGCGTTTGTAAATTTCAAACGGCCAATTTCCGTATAAGGAGTTCGGTTTCCGTCCATTCTTGATAACGATTACCACTACAACTTTATTCATGATCACAAATAATGTTTTCGTAACAATTCTGTCCGGGGGCGATTTCAACATTTCCGTCGTCTTCAGGTATGATTCTACAATATGTCACCGCCTACATAATTTTCTGCACTGTACTTTTGCAAACAAACATTCATCGTGTGACCAGCTGGGTTGCTTTCTCTCCACGAGAGATATTAGGAAATCACAATAGCCATATCAGAGCTAAATAAATTCGCTGGCGCGCCCAAGTTCGGTATTCGAGAATTTTATCATCATAACTGTCCGTCAATATCGCATCACCTGTATACTCTCTGAGCAGGGATGGTTAGGTAAACAGACATGACGAATTATTACATACAGAAGTGTAAACAATGACTCGAAAATACCAATACTGCGGAGAGGAAAAGAAAGCGAACCAAATTATGTGACAGCCACTTTAAGTAAGTGAGATATGACCAATGCAAAACAAAACACAATGAAAAAAAAATTATGACACAAAATAAATGTCGGTCTCACGAAGAAGGTAACATAAAAATGTCTGAATGAGATCAAATGTGAGCAGAAAGTTCTCAAACAGGCGGATTTACAAGGACAACAAGTCACCTATATAATAGTATGTGTCCCGACTACTTCCCAGGTGTCTGTGCAAAGACAAATAAAGTATAGGGCTACATCACTCCTAGGCATGTCGTACCAGGCGACTAGTATGAGGATGTGTATGGGGCTGGGAACCTCAACATGTCAAACAAATAGTTACGGAAACCACTGCTGCATGAGCAAGTCAATGTTTGGTGCAGGCGTCCGGCGAGGGGACCACCTCAAGTTGTGGCTCTAGGCTAAGGAACACAAAGGAAAATAGTGATACTATTACATAGACACTAGAAATCATAGAAGCCAGTAACAAACAAAAACACATTTAACTGAAGGACAAAGAATTGAAAGAGACAGAAAGAAATGTCTCGAAAATAAGATGACATGGCGCTGGATAAAATAGAAAAGGAATTCGTAGATACGGTTCTATATGATCGGGGGCATGACGTCAATCAGCACAAAGCGCAATGGTAACGAGTACACATGATATGAACTGACAAACATTGTAAGCACGTACTCAGTGGAATGTTTTTCTTTTTTCTTTTAAGAAACCGTCACAAAGCACTTGTGGTTCTTAACACTAATTACACACGTTTGCTATACACCTGAACTCACGTTCCTTAACTCCTCTTCAAGTTGTTGTATTTGGTTGTGCTAATAGCATCCACATTTGAACCCGTGTCTATAATCACTGATCTGACCAGTGTTCTGGGAACATCTGTCTATCATCGGTGGTCTGATTATTGTTCTGGGAACATCTGTCTATCATCGCTGATCTGACCATTGTTATGGTTACATCTGATCTATCATCGCTGATCTGACCATTGTTCTGGTAACATCTGATCTATCATCACTGATCTGACTGACTAGTGTTCTGTGAACATCTGTCTATCATCGGTGGTCTGATCTTTGTTCTGGGAACATCTGTCTATCATCGCTGATTTGACCATTGTTCTGGGAATATCCGATCTATCATCGCTGATATGACCATTGTTATGGTAACATCTGATCTAACATCGCTGATCTGACCACTGTTATGGTAACATCTGATCTATCATCGCTGATCTGACCAATGTTCTGGTAACAACTGATCTATCATTGCTGATCTGACCATTGTTCTGGGAATATCTGATCTATCATCGCTGGTCTGACCATTGTTATGGTAACATCTGATCTATCATCGCTGATCTGACCATTGTTCTGGTAACAACTGATCTATCATCGCTGATCTGACCATTGTTCTGGTAACACCTGATCTATCATCGCTGATCTGACCATTGTTCTGGGAATATCTGATCTATCATCGCTGGTCTGACCATTGTTATGGTAACATCTGATCTATCATCGCTGATCTGACCAATGTTCTGGTAACAACTGATCTATCATTGCTGATCTGACCATTGTTCTGGGAATATCTGATCTATCATCGCTGGTCTGACCATTGTTATGGTAACATCTGATCTATCATCGCTGATCTGACCATTGTTCTGGTAACATCTGATCTATATATTATATGCTTCTAAGCTATTGTCATTACCAATGGTGTTCATTTTTCTCATTGGTTTGTTGAAGTTAGTTTTTAGAGGGGACAGACGCTATTTGGCAACGTGATTTTGTTTGTGACAAACATGATACTCAGGTGTATACAAACCCTGAAAGTCGTACAGGAATAAATGTCATTTTAGGAATACCCGCCATGATTGTAAACTGTCAAACTGAGATAGCACTAAATCCTAATATAACAAGGAAAGGGGAACTCACCGTCAAAATAGTCGTAAGCGCTACACTGCTCTCTTGTACACTCCTCAAAAAGACCTGCGGATACTTCGATGCCGTAGATATGTTTGACAGACCAGTAATGAGTAGCCAGCCCGACTATGTGAAGAATTAAGCCAACAAATAGAACAATCGAGCCTACAAGAGTTAGCGCATGTATTCCCCCAGGCAGAGCCATTTTTTTCTGTGACCTAAAAAAGATTTTTTTAAATATTCATTTATAAAAGAAAACTGTACGTACGTATATGAGTGTATTTTGTAAAAGAATACTAACAATCACAGCTCAACATGTGTTACCGTAACTTACCTTACCTTACTTACTTTAACTTTTTCGTTCAACTTTTGACGTGAAGCGTAGAGGTAACGAGGTTTACGATCTTTAGCCAAGCATGTAGCATTGGCCGCTGTGAGCCCTCTGTCACGAGATACTCGTACGTTCGTTCTTTCTTCTGATCTTTCTCTCATCTCTGGCATTATTATCTGCCACTCCTCTTACGTGCTACTTTTTTCCAATATTCGTTGTTTACAATTTCATATTTCAAAGTTTGTTTTATCACATCTTGTTCTAATCTCTTCATCATCTTCATCAGCTGCCATCTCCACAACTAAACTTGACTGTAATGGATCTCCAACGTCTTCTGTCTCTTGTCCTCGTGGTGCACCAATTATACTCCGTTACTAATTATCTTAATCGCTTGATCTGTTTTGACACAAAATTGACTTTGTTTGTGCCAAGCGAAGTTGCCACATTGATACTGGCTTATAGCCTCTCCAGAGAGAGTAAAGATTTTATTCTGGGCGATATCCTCATTGTTACTCTAGACCTCGTGTCTGGAAAAATACACAACCATGTTTACAGTGGTCCAGCATGGATAGACAGACGCAATTTGGAGATAATGCGGCAGTTAGCAAATAGGCAGTGCCCAAAAACAAAGGTCGATGACAATCTTGGTAAAGATTAAAATACGGACAGGAAGATAACAAATATGATGTTGGAGCATGGGAAGATACGTAATCGACGTTTCCACCCAGACCTTGGTGTGATCAATAATTACGATACACTGGCATCGTGAAAAATACAGTATTATCAGTAATAGATATATGAAAGAGTGAGTTGTAAATATTATAAATCCCCACTGTAGTAGCAAACATGTATAAGGTAATGGAGTTTCAAGAAACATCTTATCATCTTGTCATGTAGAATGTTCTAGATAAACGAGGATAGTGGGGGATAGGCTCCTACTAAAACAAGGCAAACTATTTAACATTAGTTTGGCATTTGAGATGCAAAGATAGGCTGCCTTTGATTGGACTTTTCGTTCACGAAACAATATGGGTGAGAAAGCGAAAATATTCGATATAATCTAGCGCCTGGTAAGCTAACTTCACTGACTTATATTTCTTCAAGGATAAAAAATAGACAGCCGGGAACACATAATATCAGGACCCAAACAGAGGACAGGCCAGAGGACAGGCAGAGGACAGGACGTGAATTCTATGATTAGAAGAGAGGAGCCCTGGAAAAACTATTTTGTGCCGTAAGTTCTAGGACCTTAGTTCACGTTCTGTACGTTAGACACCTAACTCACATGAAGAGAAATTATTTTAAATCAGTTGACCGACAACCTCTGCAAAAAGGTATGTGACAAATTCGACTAATAAACTTGGGGTAAGTTGTAATATATATCTTACTATTTCATATGTTGCCCTAGAAAAACTATTTTGTGCCGTAAGTTCTAGGACTTTATTTCATGTGCTGTACGTTAGACACCTAACTCACATGAAGAGACATTATTTTAAATCAGTTGACCGACAACCTCTGCAAAAAAGTATGTGATAAATTCGCCTAATAAACTCGGGGTAAGTTGTAATATATATCTTATTATTTCATATTTTGCATTGTGACATATATAACTTGCTTGTGGATGTAAAGGGGCATATGCGGCTGGAGACCTCATCACTATAAATAACATAATAAGAAACCATTAGTAGATGTGTCCCTAGACTCTACAGAGAGCAAAGAGCGGATGATGATATCATAGTGTACATAGCTGTTAAACAAGCACTTTACTCAATTACATATATATATATATTATATTATATATATAAATATATATATATATATATATATATATATATATATATATATTATATATATATATATTATATAGTATATATATATATATATATATATATATATATATATATATATATATATATATATATATATATATATATATATATATATATATATATATTATAAATATATATATATATATAGATATATATAATATATATACAGGGTATCTAGGTAATCGTGACCCACTTTAATTTGGTACATGTTAACACATTGAGATGCCACCAATGTAAGGTGCTTTGCGCTTAAAGCCATTGTATTGACCGCGATTTTATAGGGTTGACTAGGGATAGTCATGACGTAGTATGTTGGTAGGCTGGGGCATGGCAACGCTCTTCCTACACCATTCTATAGACTGACTTTGTCGGAGACAGTCGTGTTATACATCGCTCTCGATTTTTATAAATTGTGCAGTGTTTATCTCCTAGATTATAAAGCATGGGTCAGCCTTCATTATATACGGATGCATTAATAAGTTATCCTGATTGGATAAGTATTTTAATTATAAATTCCTAAATTTTTTGTATCTTCAAAACGACAATGATCACTTCCGAATGTTCGCCAGACGACATTGCGAGTACACACGTTGACACATTTGATGATGAAAGAATGAATAAGGTGACAATAGTTGGACTGCACAGATGTATATATAATGATAGTGATATAACTTGTCTATGAACTATTTTATTCGTGATTAAATTATAGATGTGATATGGACTCTCACACGGAATGCGTTGTCACCTTTATGAATTAAGGTTGGTGTTCCCTACACTCATCATTCGCTTAAGACATCAGCACTGTTGCTCAATTGGCAGAAATTAGAACATTAAGGCGAAGGCATGAAGTTCGAATAATGAACAAGAGACATAATATCACAACTCATGACTTCCATAGATGGGCCAGCTAACCAACGCAACGCCTCTACAAAACACTCTGTAACAGAATGGCGACCCGTTCTGGGGACGAGAAAAATTTTTTTTTTAAGAAGAAATAGCAGTAACAGACATGTTCCAGAGTGAATATTCGTCGTGCCAAGAACTTTTCAATTTTTCCCTACATTTGAAATGACTCAAATAAGCATGGTAACCAAGGCGCATGCGTACTAGGGATGTAAATGGCGTCACAACTTTCTCAAGTTCATTAAAGCAGCCGTTTGGAAAATCCTCAATCAACAAGGCAGCGGGCTTCAAATTATTCAATTTAACTCAAGCGAATGAACTACTACTATCAAGGAATAATCAATACTTCAGGCCATCTACATAGTTCTCTGGCGCATGCCTGCACTGTCGGAGATTGTTTTTCTTCAAAAAGATAAGTACATATTGGTGCCCTGTGCAACGTTAGTCCATTTTAGTTTGCAGGCATGTTTATCCTTATAAAACATGTTACATGTTTCTTATATAATGTTATATTTATGTTAAGTTTGCGATCGGATGGTGGGAACTAGAATTTCTGTTATGTCGCAGTCGTCTGACCGCAGAAATTCTAGTCGTTCCTAGGGCTTGTTGAATATTTTCAATTGTACAAGAGATCCCTTGACATTTACTTGGGCATACTCTGCTTGTAATTGAATTTAGTCAACATTAGTTGTTTAGCTGTGAATCGCGTATGTACACGTTGTTTTATTATTGTCTTTCGTTTCATTTTATTTAATTTCGTCAATCGTTTGTCAAATGTCCGTTAAGCCTAATCTTACTATCGTTTAGTTTTACACATAATATTGTTACTTTATTTGTAGAGAGTTCATGTTTCGTACACAGTTTCTTAGATTTCTTGTGGTTTGACCTAACTTCAGTTCAATCACAAACTTTGTAACTTCCGTAATTATATTTATTTATTAATATCGTTTTGGTGTCTGTAAATTGACATTTGTGGCGTAATTTTGTTATTGTCCTTCTTTGGTTTATTGTATATGTATTATTTCTCTATTGATTTTAATAATATGATAAAATAGCTATATAATTATAAAAATATAACACTTATAAATATTTAATTGAAAAATATCTGACGCCTGAGATATTTTCTTTACGGTTTGCATTAGTAGTTCAAGTAGCAACTATTTTTTTCTGCCTGAGTGGGGCATAATATAAAATATTGAATATAATTAAAAATGTTAGCTTAAAACTAATTTGTAAGGCACGTTATAAGTAGCTGTTTGACGAAGTGAGTCACAGTACTATATTAGCCATTGTGTCATATATAATTAAGTACATATATTCTCGTGATTGATACAATTGACTACTAATTAGGTATATTATTGAATTAACATGGCGACTTTGGATTATTTGTGAAGATTGGGAAAGATTTCGGTTACAAAGGAGAAGCACTTGGTGATTATGCAGTGACGGAACTAGCCAAAGCTAAGCAAGAGG